>MU226071.1:4586556-4638955 GCA_018584345.1 Thuja plicata | reverse complement strand
AGTTATTATGGAGATAGATATTTTATTCTCTTTGTTGATGGTTACTCTAGAATGATGACAGTCATGTTTCTAAAAGATAAATCTGAAGCATTCAAGATGTTTAAATGGTATAAGGCTATGGTAGAAAGAGAAAGTGGTAAAGATTTGAAATGCTTGAGGTCAGATAGAGGAGGAGAATTTATATCAGATGAATTCACTAATTTATGTAATGAGCATGGTATAAAAAGACAGGTTTCTTCACCAAGAACACCACAACAAAATGGGATTGTTGAGAGAAGGAAAAGATCAATAGTTGATTGTGCTTGAACATTGGTGATAGAGAAAGGAATCATCCAAATATTCTGGATGGAAGTTGTCAGTACTGTTGTCTACACACTAAACAGAGTACAATTGAAGAAAGACACAAAGAAGACACCTTATGAGCTATGGTATGGTAAAACACCCAATGTAAGTTACTTCAAAATCTTTGTTAGTCAATGTTATGTCTTAAAGGATGATAGAAATGGAAAGCTTGATGCCAAGAGTGATGAAGGTATTTTTCTGGGGTATTCCACCAAGAGCAAAGCCTATAAATGTCTCATCAAGGCTTCTAACAAAATTGTTGAAAGTGCAAATGTAAAGATAGATAAATTTGCAGAAAAGAATGAGTTGGAAAGCACAAAAGAACTAGAGGATGACAAAAATTTTGTATACTATGAAGAACCCAACACTCTACCTGAGAAACAATGCTTAATTCCAAAACAACAAAATGTTGCAACCGACGGTCAGGATAATAATCAGAATAATGTGCAAGGTGATGAAGAACATAATGAAGATCAAAATAATGATCAAGCCGATGCATAAAGAGTTGTGCATGTACTTGCATGATATGTAAGAATGAACCATCCAGAGATCTAGATCATAGGAGATAAGAAAGATAGTACAAGAACAAGAAGTAAGTCTTTAACCTCAAATTGTTTAATTTGTGAGTTTGAGAAAAAAATCTATCAATGTTGCACTAGATAATGAGGAATGGATAAGTGCTATGAATGATGAGATTGAACATATTGAGAAGAACAAGACATGGTCACTTGTGCAAAGACCAGATGACAAGAATGTCATTGGTACAAAATGGACATTCAGGAATAAGCTGAACGAGAATGGAGAAGTCACAAGAAACAAAGCAAGACTAGTATGCAAGGGGTATGCATAAGAAGAAGGTATAGACTTTGGAGAGACCTTTGCACCCGTTGCTAGGCTAGAAGGAGTAAGAATGCTAATTTATTATGCTACATTCAAAGGATTCAAAGTATATCAAATGGATGTCAAGTCAGCATTCCTAAATGGAATACTTGAAGAAGAGGTATACATTGAGAAACCAGAAGGGTTTGTTGATCTAGACAAGAGAAACATGGTATGTAGAATTAAAAATCTTTGTATGGATTGAAACAAGATCCTAGAGCCTGGTATGAATGAATTAATTCCTATCTTATAAGTATTGGATTTGTAAGGACTAGTGAAAACAATAATCTTTATTTCAAGGAAGATACTGATGCTAACACTTTGATTGCTGAAATATTTGTTAATGACATCATATTTGGAGGCAACGATATGCTATGCAAATCATTTTCTAATGAGATGAGCAAAGATTTTGAGAAGTCTATGTTTGGAGAGATCAAGTTCTTTCTTGGTCTACAGATCATTCAACAAAGTGAAGGTATTTTCATTACATAGTCCAAATACATCAAAGAGGCCCTGAAAATATTCAATATGGAAGATTCCAAACCAGTTGGAACACTGATGAATACTGTATGTAAGTTAACAAAGGAGGACAATACAACAGAGGTAAATCAGACTTTGTATAGATCAATGATTGGAAAACTCATGTATGTTGTACACACTAAACCAGATATTGCACATGCAAGAGGAATTGTTGCTAAATTTTCTGCTAACCCCAGGGAATCACATATGACTGTTGTGAAAAGAATTCTAAGATATCTGAAGAACACTGAGGAATTTGGATTATGGTATAGAAGAGAAAGAAAATTTGAACTTAAGGTGTTTACCGACATTGATTGGGTAATCTTGATGACCGGAAGAGCACAACTAGAGGAGCATTCTTTATGGGTGATAGACTTGTCACATGGATTAGCAAGAAGCAAGGATGCATCTCACAGTCTACTGCAGAAGCAGAGTATGTTGCTACTGCTACAAATTGCTCAAATATTGCATGGATCAAACAGTTGTTGGAAGGTATGCATATGAAGATCTTAGAACCGGTGACTATCTATTATGATAACACCAGTGCAATAAACATTTCCAAGAATCCATTCATGCATGTGAATACTAAACACATTGAAATAAAGTATCATTATTTGAGAGAACAAGTTCAAGAAAAAGAGGTGATACTTGAGTATGTGCAATCAAAAAAATAATTAGCCAATATCTTCACCAAGCCACTGCCCAAGGATACATTTGAGTACTTGAGAAAGAAACTAGGGGTCAAACCCTTATCTACCAATCAGTAATATGAATGAAGGCTGCATCAGCCTACATATTATCAGAATATCATTCATGTTGATGCAAGAAAATAGATGAACTTCAAAGATACATCTATATACAAATAGGTTTATACCAGAACTGAGCACTAGAGCATATTGTTGTATTGCTAATGGATAAGGGAAATTCAAGGAATATATTATGGTTGGAGAGAAAAGATTGTTTGACATGAATGTCAGATATATGTGAGATATTTGTCTAGAATTGTTGTCAAAGGGAGAGAGATTATCCATATTATCATATTCTTCTGAAAATGGGGAAAGATTATCCACTATCAGATTACTCCAACAGGGAGAGATTATATCCAAAGGGAGAGAAAGTTGTATAAAAGATTACACAAAGGGAGAGTTGCTGAAAAGAGAAAAATACATCACAAAAGAGAGAATATTCAAAGGAGAGAAATTGACACAATAAGAGGGCTCAACACATCAGAAGACAAAGAGATGCAAGAATCAAACCTATGATAAAATAGAGCTTACCAAAGATCAAACATTTATCGGTTATCAGAACAAAAATATTGGTAGTTTGATGAATCTCAACTGTTGTATTTCATATTGTATTAGAAATAGTATAGTGTGATAATATAGTATGTTGCCATCAATGCCAAAGGGAGAAATTGATGACATGTAACTGATTGAATGTTTGGTAATGTTAAGTTGAAGATAATGTAAGACATTATATCAGTTAATGGTTTGTATTTTTATTGATGTCAACTTGATATCATCTGAATGGTGATGTACATAATGCCAAAGACTTCAGAGAATCAATTGAACAAAGGTTATGCTTTTAGCAATGCATAAAATTCAAGTATTCACTAAGTAAGTGATAAAACCAACAGAGTGCACACCATCGGTAAAGGAAAAAAAGAAAAGTCATAGTGATAGCGATGAGAAGAAGATAGTGTTTCTCGATGAAGCAAAACCACAAGATGCCCGACGAGCTGAAAATAGAGTTGCACGATGAGTAAAAATCCAATGATGCCCGACGGATGGAGATCTCGAAGCTAACTAGAGCCACGTCGATGAAACTGTTAGTTTTCACTGACAACTAACTACAGAGATGACCAACGGAACAAAGAGTTTAGAAAATGAAAAAATATCTAGCTGGCAAGAGCTAAAGATAGACTTAACTAGTTTTTTTCTTTGTTTTATTTAAGCAGAGTTAAGTGATTGATTTAAAGAAGATTTGTACAGTTGGCAAGAAGATAACTAGGAGATAAATTAGGAGTTATGCTTTAAATCAAATTGGATGGATTTTTTTTCACGCGAAGAATCAAGAATCAAGAAACAATGAATATCATGTCTATATAAGAGACAAGTTTAATTCATTTACAGATGGGATTAAGGGGAGTGAATAGAAAGAGGATATTGAAGAGAAATTGATGAAGAATAACTTCATATAGTCTTGATCAATCAAGTTGAAGGAGAGCTAAAGAATTATGCAGACACTGATGAATAGTGAAGCACAGCATCACAGAGAAGAAAGTGTGGACCACAAAGAATTGAATTGGTACATTGATTAGAGAGGTAATGTACTTAAATAGATCTAAAAATCTGCAATTCAAAGTTGCATCATGAACAAGTCATAGTGTTTCAGTTTAACCATTGAAGCATCAAGTTTCTTAACAGAGCAGGACTTAACAGTCTTCTATATATTGAGGTACATCCCAAGGAGTGCCAAAAGTTTGATTCATGAAAGTAGCATTGGAATTTCCTGATACCTATTGACAGTTTAAGATGGAGGCTGATTCAAGGATGGTAGCAATAGATGCCCGATACTAAGTGACAACCTCTATGTATAAAATACTCTAACAAGGTTGTACTTAACAATGTGTTTGTAACCTTTAATAGGGTTGCCTCCTAACAGGGCTCACTTCAGAAGAGTGAAAAATTGGTGTACCGGTCCCAGTGGGTTTTCCCTTAACAGGGTTTCCACATTAAAAATTCATGTGTTATGTGTGTATGGTTCATTTCTTTATTGTTTTGTATCTGACATAGTTAACACTGGGTTGATTGATATACTCTACTTATTTACTGAGTTTTGGTAAATAGTTATACTTCTTATCAGTAATCAAGGAGAATAAGGACAGACAAGGAAAACCGACAGACAGTTACATCATTATAAGTATTTCATGGCATGCATCTTGTAGGGACTTAATAATCTGAGATTTATTTGATTGGTGGTTAAATGTTTGAAGGATAAAATTTTGAGGCCACTGATTCACCTGCCCCCCCCTCTCAGTTATTACTAACACAACAAATATCTCAAAAATCAAAATGTTAGCATTAGTATCTTCCTTCAAGTAAAGATTACTATTTTCACTAGTCCTTACAAATCCAATACTTATAAGATAGGAATGAAGTATTTCATACCAGGCTCGGGGTGCTTGTTTCAATCCATTTTTTACCAATGACATTCTTGTCATCTGCTCTTGGTACGAGTGTCAATGTCTTTTTTTCCTCTATCTTCTCAATTTCCTCATTCATAACACTTATCCATTCATTATTATCTAGTGCAACATTGATAGATTTGGGCTAATAAACACAAATAAGACATTTTCTATTTAGAGACTTACTTCTAGTTCTCATTCCAGCCTTTTTATCTCCTATGATCTAGTCCTATGGATGGTTCCTTCTGACATATCTTGCAATTATAGGTTCAACTCTTTGTCTATCAGCTTGATCATCATTTTTTTCTTCATTCTGTTCTCCATCACTTTGTGCATCATCTTGAGCAATATTCTGATCATCGATATTTGTAGCTTGATGCTCGGGTGCAATGATCTATTTCTTGGGAGCTCTACATTATTGGTAGGGTAGAGTGTCAATTTCCTGATTGTAAGTGAACCTATTGTAGTCATCTAGTTCTTTAGTGCTTTTTTTTCATTCTTCTCTGCAAATTCATCTATCTTTACATTTTCACTTTCAACAATTTTGTTAGAGCCTTTGTTTAGACATTTATAAGCCTTTCTCTTGGTAGAATACCCTAGAAAGATTCCTTCATCACTCTTGGAGTCAAGTTTTCCATTTCTATAATCTTTTAAGATATAACATTGACTGCCAAAATTTTTGAAATAACTTACATTCGGTGTGTGTCCATACCATAGCTCATAAGGTATATTTTTGGTGTCTTTCTTCAATTGCACTCTGTTCAATGTGTAAATAGCAGTACTGACGGCTTCTCTCTAGAATATTTGGGTGATGCCCTTTTCTATCGTCAGTTTTCTTTCACAAACAACTATGGATCTATTCCTTCTTTCAACAATTCCATTTTGCTATGGTGTTCTCAGTGCAGAGAACTGTCTTTTGATTCCATGCTCATTACAAAAGTTAGTGAATTCATCTGAAATAAATTCCCCTCCTCTATCTGATCGTAAGCATTTTAACTCCTTACCACTTTTCTTCTCAACCATTTCTTTGTACCATTTAAACATCTTAAATGCTTCTGATTTATCTTTTAGAAACATGACTGTCATCATTCTAGAGTAATCATTAACAAAAAGAATAAAATATATATCTCCCTAATAACTCTTTGTCCTCATAGGTCCACATAAATCAGTATGGACTATTTCTATAATTGCATCAGATGTATGGATTTTTCTTTTTAAATTGGACTTTGTCATTTTACCTTTTTGACAATTCTTACACATGATGTTGTTGGGCTTGGTCATCGTCGGTAAGCCTTTGATATTTATTTTTTTGCTAATCTTTATCATGTTGTCAAAATTCACATGACATAATATTTTGTGCCACAACCATATGTCTTCATTTGTAGCAATCAAAAAAGTGGTGTCTGTATCATTTAGATAGAACAAGTTACCTTTTGTTTTCTCATTGGTACCAATCAGATTTCCTAATTTATTGAAGATCTTTTCCTTCTTATTTTTAAATGCTACTTGGTGACCTGAATTATTCAATTGAGAGACACTCAATAAATTATAATTCAATCCATATACCCAATAAGAATTTTCAAATTTTATCTGGTTATTAAACATTATGGTTCCTCTACCTTCAACTGGACAAGGTGTGTCATTACACATTCTTACAGAACCACCTTTATAGTATTCAAAAGTCTCAAACTTTTGCTTATCACCGGTCATGTGATGAGTGCAGCCACTATTGATGATCCAAACATCATTTTTACTAACTTTAGCTATGAGATTTGTTTCTGCATACTTTTCTTCATCTGAATCATCTTTTACTGCTACAAACACCATCTCGACGTCTTCATCAGATTCGGTGTCAGTGTCTTCATCTTTGCATTTTTCTAGGTAACTGGCCTTCTTTCCTTTGTCCTTATAGTCTAGGGTATCTCTTCTTTCTGATTGTTGGTAGCTTCTCTAATCACGTCTGTTAGACTTCTTTTCAAATGATCTGTCATTAGTTCTATCATCTTTTCTTCTATTAGTACATCTTGCAGCAAAGTGTCCAATCTCTTTACAATTAAAACAAACAAGTGATAATTTAGCTTTGCCTCTTTGCATTCTTCTATCCATAAGTGCTTCAATTTCATCAAGATCATCTTTTTCACTTTCACTATCACTATCTTTTCTCATAGTATTTTTATGACTTGATTTACTTATTCTCATAGAAGTTTTGAATGCAAACTCTATATTTGGTAAGACACTATTATCAAAGTTATTCATCTCAAATAAAATTAGTCTTCCAATCAAACATTCTAGAGTAACATTTCTATTTGCTACTGCTCTGATTTCTTGAATGATAGATAGTCTAATAGCATAAGTAGTCAGTAAGGTTCTTAGAATTTTACTTACCAATGTATCATCTTCTAGTACACCTCCAACTCCTCCGATAGCATTGACTACCTCTTTGATTCTTGTGTTGTATTGAGTGATGTTTTCACCTTCTTTCATTTTGAGATCAGGAGAATTTCCTCTAAGGCTTTCTGCCTTGGCTATCAAAACATTATTGTCACCACCATCTACAAGCTTGAATTTGTCCCACATCTTCTTTGCATTTTTGTAGGTTTTGACATCTTCAAATTCAGCATCGGAGAGTGAGGAAGAAAGTTATATCATCATGTTGTTGTGCTCATGCTTCTCTCTCATTTTTTCAACTATTGGTACTCCTGTGGTAAACACATATTCAGTATCTAAGTATTGAGTAACATCATTACCAATACTTGATAAGTGGATTCTTATTCTTCTCTGCCATGAAGCAAAATTATCTTTGCTTAACTTGGGCACATCTCATCTATTCATCTTGTGATCTTTAGCTTAGGTCTTGAAACCTTCCTTCTAAGCACACAAGCTCTAATACCAGTTGTTAGAATAACTGAGAGGGGGGTGAATCAGTGGCCTCAAAAATTAATCCTTTAAAATTATAACCACAAATTATGTCTCAAGTTATCTTTTGTCCTACAAGATGAATGCCTTGAAATACTTTCATCAATTTACTACTTGTCAAATTTATTTGTTAAACCTTCTTCTGTATGTTTATCGATAAGAAGTCCTCTATTTACTGAAACATAGTAAATATAGCAGATTATACTAATCAATCCAGAATTAACTATGTAGGATACAAAATAGTAAAGAAATGAATCATACACACATAACACATGGAATTTTAACATGGAAACCCTATTAAAGGAAAAACCACTGGGACCAGTACCCCAAATTTTCACTCTTCTAAAGTGAGCCCTGTTAAGAGCCAACCCTATTAAAGGTTACAATCACACTATTAGGTGTGACCTTGTTAGAGGATTTTGAAATAGTTTGTCTACTAATATATGGCATCTAATGCTACCATCCTTGATCAAACACTCACTTGACTTGTCAATAGGTATCGGGCATATCCAATGCTACTTTTGTGATAAAAAAATTTGATACTCCTTGGGATATATCTCAATTGAAAAAGACTTTTAAGTCCTGCTTGGTTAAGAGGTGTATATGCTTCAATGGTTAAACTAAAACACTAATGATCTATTCATACATACAACTAAATTGAATATTTTCAGATCTATTGTAGGTCCATTACTTCACTGATCACTATAATCAAATATATATCTTTTCTACACTTTTGTTCTGCTCTGTGATGCTTGTCTCACTATTCGTCGGTGTCTGCAGAATCTAGCTCTTTCTTTAGCTTTTTGATTAGGACTAAATGAAGACTTTCATCTCCTTCAGATTTTCTTTAGCATATTTCCTCTTCACTTTTTCTTCTCACCTAATTCCCCCATTCGTAATGAACTTGGTTTGTCTTTATATAGACATGATTTCCTCTTTTCTTAGATTTCTTGATTCTTGGCATGTTCCACAATTCCTGCCAATAGATTTAAATCAAAATACTGATTTATCTCAAAGAGATCTTCTTTCCAACTCGAAAAATCATCTTTAAATCAATTACTCATCTCTTGCTTTGTCTGGATGATTAAAAAAATGATAAGTATCCATTGATTCTATTTTTAGCTTCTTGAGAGTAAAGCATTTTTTCATTTTTTGAACTCTCTATTCTGTCGATCAACACTTCAGTTAGTCATCAATGATAACTGACTGTTCCATCGGTGTGACTTTAGTTGTCATTCAGATCTCTGTCCTTTTCTTTTCCATTGGGAAACATTGAAATTCTTTCTATCGGGTTACTCTGTGTTTTGCTCATCAGGAAACACTATATCTCTACTTGTCGGTAATGCCGTGCATTTTCTTGTTGGGTAACACTGTGACTTTGTTCTTTTACTCTAACCATCAGTGTGCACTCCTTCAGTGTATAAAGTCACTTAGTGAATACTTGACTTGTATGCATTACTTATAGCATAGTCTTTGAAGTCTTTAGCAGTGTTTCCATGACCATACAGATTATATCAAGTTGACATCAATGAGAATACAATGCATTAATGGATTTAATGCTTTGCATGATCATCAACTTAACATCTTCAAACATTCAATCAGTTACATGTCTTCTGGTCATATTGACTCAAGTATGGGTACTTCAACTTCCTGTCCTTCTATTTCTTCTATGGCGCAATCAACCATACCCTGTAATTCTCCAAGATCACCCATCAGGAAGAAATCATCGACATTGATCCCCAAGCCGTAACTAGGGAGCAAGAGTATTCCCCATAAATTAAAGGGAATGTTAGGGTAGTAACTTTATTAATGGAAGCCAATGCATGCGCCTCCAAAATTTTCTTGGAGAATCATAACAAAATTACCATGTCCCCACAATGCTTGGGTAACAAGAAGAGCTCTTTGGAGAAGCCAAATACCCAAACATACGTGTGCTAGGAAAACTAGATGAAGTAGCGTCCCCCACACACCAACCATGTTCATGGCCTACGGAGATAATATGTATCCCTGATTACTGGTGATCGCCTTGATCCCGTCAAAGATCCTGTGAAAGATGAAGGCAACATTAACTCTACAAAAATGTGGGAAGCTCTGGTCTCACTAAATCTTGCAGAAGTGGTTCTATGGAGAGACCTAAACAGGTCCTTCCCCAAGATCACCAACCATCAGTTTTCTATGGAGAGACCTAAACAAGTCCTTCCCCAAGATCACCAACCATCACTGTGACTTTGTTCTTTTACTCTAACCATCAGTGTGCACTCCTTCAGTGTATAAAGTCACTTAGTGAATACTTGACTTGTATGCATTACTGATAGCATAGTCTTTGAAGTCTTTAGCAGTGTTTCCATGACCATACAGATTATATCAAGTTGACATCAATGAAAATACAATGCATTAATGGATTTAATGCTTTGCATGATCATCAACTTAACATCTTCAAACATTCAATCAGTTACATGTCTTCTGGTCATATTGACTCAAGTATGGGTACTTCAACTTCCTGTCCTATTTCTTCTATGGCGTAGTCAACCATACCCTATAATTCTCCAAGATCACCCATCAGGAAGAAATCATCGACATTGATCCCCAAGCCATAACTAGGGAGCAAGAGTATTCCCCATAAATTAAAGGGAATGTTAGGGTAGTAACTTTATTAATGGAAGCCAACGCATGCGCCTCCAAAATTTTCCTAGAGAATCATAACAAAATTACCATGTCCCCACAATGCTTGGGTAACAAGAAGAGCTCTTTGGAGAATCCGAATACCCAAACATACGTGTGCTAGGAAAAATAGATGAAGTAACATCCCCCACACACCAACCATGTTCATGGCCTATGGAGATAATATGTATCCCTGATTACTGGTGATCGCCTTGATCCCATCAAAGATCCTGTGAAAGATGAAGGCATCATTAACTCTACAAAAATGTGGGAAGCTCTGGTCTCACTAAATCTTGCGGAAGTGGTTCTATGGAGAGACCTAAACAGGTCCTTCCCCAAGATCACCAACCGTTGTCAACCCTCTGATACTCTAAGATTGTCGGGCAAGTGGACAGAGGACATGGGAAGTCATGTAGAACTTCCACTCTAGATCGACCCTCCTCAGCTGGGTGTCTACATGTTTGGCAATGATATTAGTCTAGTTGAAGTGAGCATTGTTGGTGGCCATACCATATAAGAAATAATACATCCAGGGGGAGAATTCCCTGACATGTGGCTCCCGTAAGATCCTGCATAAGATGATAATTCCCGCATGGATGGGCTCCTTAAAGTCGAAGCACAGAATCTATGTCCTCATATTCTTGTAGTCCCAACGTGAAATTTTCATCCAATGAGTGTTGAGGTGGCATCGGGTCATGTTCTCTACACCCTCATACTATTGGAGGGCCTTGGGCTTGATGAGAGAAATATCTCTCATAAATTGCAGGATATGTCACCCTGTGGCACTGGCGTCATGGTCCTATGTGACAATGGGCACCACGAATCTGAGGGGAGTAGGGGACACCACCTTAGAAACCATAACGCCTTGGTGATAACTCCTAGCAAGGAGAAAAATTAGCTCCGACGCTTGTATTGATCATGGCAAACTAGTTGCTTGAATGATGTCGGATGCCACTAAGTTAACTGAGATAGAGTCATTAGAGCATCAAAGTTGATAGATCATCTGAATAAGGCCCTGTAATTCATCCCAAGTGCCGACATTTGTGTCAGTGATCTCTTTCAGTGTAGACACAATCTGGGACCCATGGATTGTCCTATTATTATTATATTTCTGGGTTAGCTGAAGCTTCCCCAAAGTCTTTTCTACCTTATTCTTCTTGCTCGTGTCTTCAAAGATGCTTGGGAGTTCTTGACTCTTGGGAGGTGAAGATCCTGAAGCCATTTCTTACTTACTTTAACCTGTACCTACAAACTAGACAACCGCCAATGCATAAACATTGAGAAGTTTCAGATTTCAGATGTCATGAGAGCATCTTCGCCTTTTCACTTGAAATGGAGAATCATTAAGGCATCCTAAATGAGATTATATGTCTGAAATACTATGAAATTTTAACATATAAAAAACTTCTCGCTTACCGAGGATCCAAAATGATAACTCAAAAATTAGGTTGCGTAAAGTGGGAAAGGCCATATTAATTAACACACTTGACATTAGTGTGACAAGACATCGACTTTAAGGAATAAGATATTTTTCTCAGTTTCCATACTTTAACATGCGCCTGCCCACTTGGCTGAGTAATGACAAAATCAGATAGTTGTTCTGGCGCGAGTGGCATGAATACCATTTTAGATAGGTTTTAATTGTTCTTTTGTGGGAACTAAGTTTTCCATTAAGGTGGAAAGGACAGAGGAGAGAGAAAATTTAATGGCCTACTAACGAGCTGGCCCCTGCAGTCAACACACTTACCTCCTCGTCATCCAGGGTGTCACTAACTAGGGTGGTGAGCCTGGTTATTGGGAAGATATGGTCTGAGACCTCCTAAAGAATAAAAATGACAAATGGGTCCTTTAGGGACAAATTCCCTAATACCTGGCTTGGAAACAACTTCAAAACATAGGGCTTACAAGAAAAGATAAGGCACACAACATGTTGTCACTTTGCCAAACTTACAAACTAGGAAAGAAATCACAATGAGCTCCCAGAGCTTGCACACTCTAACTTACAGGCCAGAAGCCTAAACTTCATAGAGCGCACCCTACTGACTCTATCACATGGGGAACTTACTAGCTATTTACAGCCTATATACAAAAATGTACATGACCCGACCAAAACCAGACCAATTTATAGACTCCCCCAGCAGGAAGCGGACAATAATTACATGAATTTACAGCCCAGGAGGGCAGACGCCTTTCCATCTAAGTTGGATAGCTGCAAAGGGAAGAGGACACACCAGACTCAAAGAAAGTATCATGCCAAACAACAGACGCAACCTTGGAGCAGAAAGACAGACAAAAATAAAATGACCAAGATAAAACAAGAAACTATAGGAAAAAAGAAAATGACCTAGCGACACAAAACAGTGACAAGCACACCAAGAAAGAAAGGATGAAACTGATGAAACTCGCAAAGTATACAGAAAATGATAGGAAATAGAAAAGAAACAAAGGAAGCAGCCCAAGTGGCCTACATGAATCTCAAAATCTTGAATGGAATGACTTGCAACTTCTTGACTCTGCCACCTAAACACTCCACTAGGCTTGATGGACACACTATTCCACCTTCTAGCCAAAATGCTTTGCTCAGAAAACAAATCGCTTCGCTCTCCAGAAAATCTCGCCAGAAGGTAACTTATTTGCGGTAAGTGTAAAAGTGACAAGGTAAAATACCTTAAGTAATTCCTAGGAAAGTGCATTAATTACTGAAAGTAACTTTGAGAAACACATCAGTGACCGGGACCCGGGCCCACCAATGCCTAATGGTTGTTTTTCTTCCAAAGAAAAGAAACGATCACCGGGCACAGAAAGTCTGGAGCCACCTGCTTGGGAATGACACTCCAAGATACAGTTCTCAGAAGAAACAATGAATGCAAAAGGGAGACCAAGACCGGGCCGGACTAGGAGAACCCCAAAGTGGCAAGGAACCAGGCCAAAATCTAAAAGGAAAAGTAAAGGAAAACTAAAAGGAAAAATGAAGAAATAAAAGAACAAAAAAAAAGAAAGAAAGGGGGCCAACATTTTGCATGAAAAAATGTAGGGAAGGGTATGCAAGGCATACCACCTTTCAAAATATAATTTCATACATACAACAATACACCCCTTACATTTTATTTCTTCACATTACACATCTTTATATTTCACATTTTTATCCTTTACAATGACTACAATAGACTGGTCTATCTTCCATAATGTCTTTCCCTTTTCTTTCATCTTTGCGGGTATCTCTTTCTCTTCTATCCTGATAAGACTTGGTTGTAGTTGGGAAATCATTTACCAACCTCTCTTCAAGATGTCTCTTTAACCGAGACCTAGTGCCTCTGCAACTCATAATGGAAAGTGTGTGACACAAAAACTTTAATACTCAACATTGCTGCAAAGAAAACTTCAGAGTCACCACCCAACACTTAGTTGGGATCACAACACTTAAGAAATATAAAATATTCAGATAGAGAATACATGATTAAAAAAATGAGAAAGGTAAGTCCTGAGTAACTCTATACTTCCAATGATCAACTTCACTGGCCAGTTATAGAAATTTACTGCATTGTCCCAAGTAGAGTCGTCATCTTGTTGGTGTTTAAAACTGCTATGCTATCTAAATCCACCAATATTCCTTGAGACTGATTTTAGGAGTGGTTAGCTCAAATTATGAGAGCTCTGCAAGACAACTGGACCAACTATAGGGACAAGATTTCCCTTTTCACTTCTGGCTCTGCAAAACCAAGGTAGGTACACCTATCCCGACTAAACTTAATTATTTACAACACCTTTAGCCTATAGTTTTAAAAAATATATGGATTGTAAGTAAGTACTAAGGGCCAACCTAGTATTCACTGACTCTCCACTAGCATGGGTGGAATAAGAAGAACAACTATAACTAAAAAGTAAATAATTTGGTAATGAGTTTGATATAAATTTTTAGGGATAGAACATAGCCAAACCATTCAGATATGTACCTCAATAGAAATACTAATAATGGATAAGTGCCTTATCCATTGGGCTAAATCCTAAATACAATACTAAAACTGAAACACCTTATAGGCAAAGATTTAAAGCCATAAACATAAGAATTCTCAAAACACACACTACAAGATCCTCAAATAGATATCCAATCTAAATTAATGGAATGTCCAAAAGAATTAGTTTGACCTAAAATCAAATACCTAAGGAACACACATATGCATAAGCAAGACTTATCCAGTAAGTCAAAAAAATTACAACTCAATGAATAACACAAAGGAGAGACTTAATTCTGAGAAAACATATATTAAGTATGATGAAACTAATTCCTGATTTGGTATGACAAGAAGATATACAATATGATAATATGCAAAAGATGCAAAAGAACTTTCAATTATATCTTGACACAATCTGAGATTAAATTTTCTATGTCCTAGACTAGAAACAAAATATAAGCCTAATGCTCTCCAATATTTCTCCCAATTCTCCAGCCCCTCTAAATGGTCCTAAAAATTCCTTTATATCAATAGGAATGTAGAAAGCATCCAAACATTTAGGGTTAGCGTTACAACCATTCAATGCAAGCATTCCATTGTGAAAACAAGTTGATACCCTAAAAAACTTTCCCTTTGCCCTATGAAAATCAAAGTCATCCTTTGGATGTGAACATAGTACATCTAATGTTGATAGGAAATAAAATTCATGACATAAAGAAATACCCTCATTGATGAAGAAAAGACCAGGCGGTGCCAAGAAGAAACAATCTGGTCAGAAACCCTAATTGTATCACTTCAAACATAAATACACTCAGCACTATCAGATCTCCATCCAAACATGGGTCAACAAGTGTGAAAAATTGACCCAAAATATCATATTTAAATATTAATGGCGCACTGAGATAAAACACCTGTCGTCTGGCATCAATACCCTACAGAAAAAGATTTAAAATTTTGAAATTTGGTTGAAATGGTCACAGGTGGCGTCAAAAAAGACATCAACAACCGATATTAAGACCTTTCTCAACTTTAAAACATGACCATCGATGAAATTTTAGTAACTTGGGCATCAAATAAAAGAAAAGTTAACTCTGCCTAGTCAAACTACACTGACGTCCATGTGGCAACATCCCATTGGGCCCTCAAAAACACTTTTCTACCTTTTCCCACATAGGCACTACATTCTCACCTTGTCACTTATCTGGACATGCAACACACAATTCACTACTAGGTGATTCTTATCTTCCTCGCATCTTTCCTTCATTTAGTAGTGAAATACTGTCAGATCTTGATCCATCTGATCGATTTTAGCAGACCTATTCTGCCATCTTTGCCACATGGAGCCACCTTATTTGCTAGAACTTCTACCACGTATCCATCTAACCTAGCCCACCACATGTTACACCCGCACTAGTATGAGATCTAATAGGACGTGTGCTGACTCAGACTATGTCTTCGCGCCTTGCTACCATATGGCGATCCTTGACCATGTTACCTGAGCATCCTCTAATTCGGGCCTACCAAAACATCCTTTCTCTTTGTCCAACTGACCACCAACGTCACTGTCCATCGGCTCAACCATGTTCCAAAAGCCATGTACCTTTTAAGCACTTAACTCTTTAGTGCTCGGATATAAAAATATCAAAGTTTTTCAACGCATTGCTAATGTGGGATAAAAGACTTAGAGAACCTTGAACAAAAATGAACCAGGGAAGGCACCAGGACCAAACTGACTATTCTGACTCCATAGAGGCGACAAAGAGGGAACAAAATATGACCACAACAAAACTCTGCAACCATCTTAGCCAAAAAATAGACAGGATCCACTCGAACACTAGAGAGCAACCTCGAGTAGCAAAATTGAGTGATATTACTGAGAGGCAACACCGAGTGATACTAATAACATCACTGAGAAACATAGTGTAAATCGAGTGTCAGTATTGCCTGAAAACTAGTGTAAACCAAGCACCTCGTCTTAATTCCTTTTCACCATCCTCGATTTCTAGTGCCTTGGAAGCCCAAATTTTTAACAATCCTAACAGTTTTTTTAGATCTTCCCAAACTTTTTTGGGTGTTTTCATGTTCTCAACATGAAATATTAATTTCGGAGATAATTTTAAAGATAGAAAGATAAATGATTTAGCTTTAGTTGCATTAGGCTATTTTTATGTTCCTGTTATTTTAGATTAGAGAAAAATCGGGTTTTGAGGAGGCCCCACAACCCTTTACAACAGAACTAAAGATAAAGCATTAAAACCCTAAAATAGACCAGACCACAAAAAAAATAGATGTCCAGCAAAAAACCCACCATCAACCCTAAACAAAGCTAGCCCAAAAACTAGCACAACCCCCAGAAACAACCATCCCCCCCAAAAAAAAACCAAAATCCACCTAACATATCCTCGATAATTTTCCCTACCTCTTCCCCAAAATCAAACATTTTCTTCACTGTCTCTCAAAGAACTGAGACATCATTGGAAACAAAATTTTCCCTCTTAAGGCTTGTCATAGTACACTTTCCCAGACTAGGAGGCATGGCATCACTATCATCATAATCCTTATCCAAATTCACAATTTCTTTTGAGGGGTCATTCCCTTCGAGATGGCTAACAAGGGCGCACATGTTTTTGGCCAAAGTTACCATGCCCTCATGGTAAACTAGGAGGGTTTTCCTTATCATTTCAGTGCCTTTTTTCACCTTCTTCTCTATCTCAGAGAACTTTTTCTCCAAGTTGTCTAGTCTTCCCTTCCTCTTGTTATGCTTATCATCAAAAATTTTAATCTTTTCTTTCAGATCTTGGTTCGTGATGGGAAAATCTTTAATTTTTTTGAAGACCCATCCATCATTCATCAGAGCACTTTTTGAAATAGAAATAAATAGCTAGATTTTAGAATCAGCAAAAGTATGAGGGTTCTCTGAATTCAATTTCACCAAGGCAAGGGAGCCTTTCCACGATGGTTGGCTGTCGTGCTTTGTAGATTCCTCATAGTTAACCAGATTTATAGTGTGAAACCCATCACCCAAATTTCCAGCAACAGTATGGGAGGGAAATTCCTTAGCCCCATTTGGCTTTGGATTCTTCTCTATCTGATCCTCATTCTCTTTAAAGAAAATCTATGAACCATGCTCGGTAGTCAGTGCCCTATTCTGATCATCCTCTAGCTCATCGCCACCAAGATTCACTTGGATATCAATTTCCAACTTAACACCCTCATTTATCTCCATTTTTTTTCATTCATCATCGCCACTCTCATCCTTCTCATCATCATACCCCTCACCCTTCTCCTTGTCTAAGGTGTCATCCTTTTCTTCTTCATCCATTTTCCCAGCTTCATCTCCACTTTCGTCTTCCTCCTCAATAGTATCCATGCCCGTTTCCTCATCCCTCTCAAATTCCTTACCAATTTTCACATTCTTCACTAGCATTTGGTCAGGATCAACCAAAATTGTCCCCTTCACTACTAGGAAACTTATATTTTCCCCTCACCTGATAAAAGAGAAATTTATTATTTTCATTCATTGCTAAATTTTACAATTCTCATAGATAAGTAAAATGACACCATTGTGAAGAACTGAGGAACCCACCTTGTTCATATGTTTGTTGAGGATATCCGTCAACGAGAAGCAAAGGTAGCAAGGCAACAAAACCCTCTTTTTGTGCCTAAAATGTTTCAAGGAACAAAGTGGTTGGTGTGATCTCTCATAAACCTCTCATCAACTGTAACATACTCCATGATGACAGTAAGAACATGCTTCCACAACCATATTTTCTTTGATGTTATCATACCCTTTCAGACGCTCCATTAAAGGCGTAATTTTTCCTTTTGAAAATTTCTTCCAGACTTTTAGTTCCTCAACCCATTTACTATAATCGTAAGGTTCCTACCTGCAAAGATCTCCTCCCATCCTCTTAGAACTATCAATCACAGTGAATACCTAAGAAGAATAGATTTAAATTAACAAAAAATGCCAATTAATCACAATGCAGAACACCCACAAAGTGTGAGAGCTAACATTATATAAATGCATGCTACCTCTACAGAAGAACGTGCCCATACCATAATTAGGGTAAAAGTGATAATTTATAATCTTAGTCATTATTGAGGATGTTGCCAAATTTTTTTTTAGTACTTTCATATTGCATGATAATATATATATCTTAGGGCAATAAGATTTCCCCTTCCCAACTAATGATTTTACTTTAATCAATCCCATAATTAGCAAGCATATCCATCGAAGCATCAATTTCGCGGTAAGAATGCTTATTGATCACACTTTTAAAGGACTTGATGATGTCATGAGATTTTTAAATCATAGAATTAATAGACCAAGATGGTTTATAAGATCCATAAAGACAATTTATTATATTCATTGAATCCCTTTCCAACCATAAGTTATCACAATTCAAATCTTTGGCAATTGTAAGAGCTTTCCAAGCTCCCATAGCTTATGCATAATGACTAGATTGAGCATGCAAAGGACCAGAAAAAAGAAAAATTCCTAACAATTCCCCCAAAACCAGCCATCCCTGGATTTCCTTTGGAAGCCCCGTCAGAGTTAGCCTTGATCCATCGAGGCGGGGAGGAAAACCAAACAAGCCCTTTCCTAGGGTTATGAGATTTCTGAGGGTGAAGGGATATCTTCCAAATTTTCTCAAAGTCCAATTGAGCCCTTGGGTTGTTTAAATCAAAATAATTGAGAGATTAAAAAATCCCTTTTTTGATTTTGTCAGCAATAAGAACCAGGGAAGAAGATTTATCACTGAATTTTTTTTGTTTCTTTCCTTCCAATTGTACAACAATATATAAGGAATAGAGAGATTGCAAAGCTCACTAATGTTTTTATTACAACTTGGATGCTTCCATTGAGAGAATAAATCTTTTAGAGAGCTTGGGAAAATCTAGAAAATATCCCATTTCATAAGAAATTGAGCCAAGAATTGTTGGAAGAAATTACATTGGGAAAATAAATGAAGCACTGATTCAACATTCCTACAACAAACAAAACATCTATAAGGGAGATAGAACCCCCTTCTTTGAAGTTTGTCTTGGGTAAGAACTTTGTTTTGAAGGGCAAGCCAATATATTAAATTTAGGAATACACTTTCCAGCCAAGCTTTAGCCCAAAAAGGGCATTGTCCCTCAATAAATTTAAATAAATGGAAGAAGTCATAGAGAAATTTCTACTCGTGTTGTCACCCAAAACCAGGGAGTCCTTGGAATTAAGACAAATAGTAATCTAAGCTAAAAGGATATCAATGACCTGTAAAGGGGCGGCCACGCTAGAGAGAGAGAGAGACCCATTTAGAGTCTTATTAATCAAACACCCAAACTCCAAAGGTAGGAGAGAATTGGTCTTTCCACACCTTAAAAGAAGAGTGTTTAGCCAAGGGATTATCCAGTAGCCATATATCTTCCCAGAATCTGATCTTCTTGCCATCACCCAGTTTCCATCTTCTGCCTGAAGTAGCCAAATCTTTAGAGAATTGAAAAGAGTTCCAAATAAAAGAACCCTCCACAAAAAGAAAAGATCCAAAAGATCCTCTTCAAAGAGCTGAGAGTATAAATTTTTTCTCTTCCAAATTTGAATCCACTCCATGTCTTCTCCAAAGACACGCCAAATATTCTTAGCCAGAAGAGCCTTATTGATAACCTTAATAGGTCTGATACCCAATCCTCCCAACTTGTTGGGTTTGCAAACTTTATCCTAGGAAGAGGAGGGGAATACAATTCATCTCTTCAACTCCCAACTAGAGAAAATGCTTTTGGATTTTCTCGATAGCTTTAGCAAACTTAGTTGGGATTTTAAACAGACTAAGGGCATACATAGGTAGGATTTGCAAAGATGATTTTAGTAAGAGTACCTTTCCCACCTGGCTAAGTAGAGCCCCTTTCCATCCAACAAGCTTCTTATTGAGTCTATCTAGCAGGTGATTCCAGAAAAATTTAGGAGTTTTAAGACCTAGAGGAAGACCAAGGTAAGTGGAAGGGAAATCCGCATTACCACACCCAATGATATTAGCAATTTTAGCTTGCCTCTCCTGCAGAGTATTAATGAAGAACATAGAGCTTTTGGCCCAGTTGATCTTATAACGCATTGCAGACTCGTAGGTATTGACGATAAACTTCATCGATTTGGCTTCTTTGACCAAGGCTTCCCCCATGGTTATGGTATCATCCACAAACTACTCAAAAGAGCAAATAAGATCATTAGAAGTAGGACTTAGGCCCTCAAGTTTCCCTTCATCCACAAATTTGTTAATAAACCTGCACAACCCCTCTGCCAGAATAGGGAACAGAATAGGAGAAATAGGATCCCCTTTCCTTATACCTCTCAAGGATTTAAAGAAATGTGAATGAGATCCATTAACAATCACATCCGATGACACAAAACTAAAGAGCTTGCTAGAAAGTTAAATCACCTTATCACACAAACCAAAGGCCTTAAGAAAATCCTCCAAAAACCGTGAATCCACCCTATCATAAACCTTGGATAGATCAAGTTTCAAATTAATGTTATGTCTAGCAAAAGGAAATTTAAATCGATATCCTAAACCTTTCCAGAGAAAGTCGCCCATCGCAAAGTTGATTTTACCAATGATATTTTTGGGAAGCCGGTACCTAGAACAGAGAAAAAATAAATAGGAATAGTATAAAAAATAGATGTAAGACAAACTTACCTCATAGTGGACAAGAGTTGTATTCTTAGCAATAATAAAACAATTTCATAAAACACTCCAAAATTGACTTCAATAATGATTTGTCATTCGTTCCATTAAAGGAGAGCAAAAGCAATTAATAATCAGGAAAATAATTTTTTCAGAAAGAAAAAACATATCTTGTTCCATTTTCAACTTTACTTTCCGAGGATCTCCAGTGTAAAGTATAAAATGTAAATTAATAATTATAAAAGAATTTGAAGAGCAGTTGAACTAGTTATTAGAAAGAAATGCTAATAAAATATAGAAAACACATATGGATGGAAAACTCATGATGGTGAATTACTCATTTTATCTATTGAATTCATAGCCCTCAATCCATGCAACATTCTGGAGACTTTCTTTCCACTGTTTAATGTCGAGGCTAGCAAAAGGAAATTTAAATTGATATCATGAATCTATCCAGAGAAAGTTGCCCATTACGGACTTGATTTTACCAGTGATTTTTTTGGTAATCCGGTACCTAGAACAGAGAATTGGAGGCTTTCTTTACGCATTGTATTTGAGGCTAGAAAAAGGAAATTTAAATCAATATCCTGAACCTTTCAAGATAAAGTCGCCCATTACAGAGTTGATTTTACCAATGATGTTTTTTGTAAGCCGGTACCTAGAACAAAGAAGAAATAAACAAGAATAGTATAAAAAATAGATGTATGATGAACTTACCTCTTAGTTGATGAAAGTTTTATTCCTAAGAAATAATACAACAATTTCATAAAACTCTCCATAATTAACTTATATAATGATCTGTCATTCACTCCATTAAAAGAGAGCGAAAGCAATTAAGAATCAGGAAGATGTTTTTTTCGGAAAGACAAACATATCTTGTTCCATTTTCAGTTTTACTTTCCTAGAATTTTCTCTAGTGTGAATTATAAAATGTAAACTAATAATTATAAAAGAATTTGCAGAGCTATTGAACTAATTATTAGAAAGAAATGTTAATACAATATAGAAAACACATATGGAGGGAAATCTCATGATGGTGACTTACTCATTCTGTTTGTTGAATTCATAGTCTGTGATCCTTGCAACATCCTGCAGAAACCCCAAATCCACTGTATCATAAGCCTTAGATAGATCAAGTTTTAAATTTCCTTTTGTTTGCCTTGAATACAATTAAGTTTCAAATGAACCATGCACATGGACAGAAGTAAAAGAACAAGCTAGGGCATGTGTGTCAGGTAGCCATAATACAGATCTCCACCTATAATATCCCATTGTTTCAACTCCAACTCAAATCACCATTTTCATAATTCTTCTTAGTAAGATATTCCAATAATTGTTCTTTCAACTATTGAAATTTTACAAATTTTTCACTTCTTGTGAATTATATGTTTTTAATAAATATATTTGGTTGTTTCTGATTATGGGAAAATATGTCTCTTTCAAAAGTTTAATGTTTGTCTACAATGAAAGATCTAAGATAAATAGAAAATAATAACATTTTCCTATTTCATTGAGCTCCTTCCAAGCCTAGATGGTGATCCTTACCTACAAAATCATAGCATTTTGGGAAGAAGATGGTTGCAAGCCATCTAGTCGTAGATTTTTGTCCATGACCATTACAAAAACTATTTCTTTTGATTCTTACAAAGAAGAATTTTCCATTAACATTTTTTTCTCCCCATCTAAAACACTTTAAGGAATAAAGTTCAAAGCAACATCCCAAGAGATAATGGTAGAAGGAGATTATAAATTCCAAAATCATTTTAATCCTTCGTTTTATATCCCAATTCTTTCTTCTAATAAAAATTTGTCTGAATTATGAATAGATTCTATATTTCTCTTCAATATTCTTTTGTTTGCTACCTCATGTAAAAATCTTGTGTACATATCCCAATCACTTAACCAGTTTTCTCTAGAATTAGATTTCCAATATAGTTCTTCTCTTAATAATAATTCTTCTAACACCATTTTTAGATTCCTCTCTAGAAGAAAATTCTTTTTTGTCCATACCCTGATTTAATACAGTCTCAATTTGGAAGTGTAATTCGTTTCCAACTCTAGTTTTTCCTTTTGTTTAAAAGAAAATGTTCTTAAAGTTCTAAAATTTCTAATCTTTAATCTTTCTTCTAATAAAAGAGAATTATTTAGAGAACTGAAATATTCAAGAACCCTCACATAACGGTGAGTTCGCCCACTTATATTTTACCATTGGGATTAAAGAAACATCTTTGAAATAGAATTGTTTGAATTTGAATGAAGTTTCTATGGCTCTCTATCCTCAACTCTGGATTATATCATGGATTAGAAATAATGGAGGAGGAGAAGTCGTGATTTGAGGATAACTAGTTTCTAGACAGATTGAATCTATCAATTCTTTTACCAATTTATTAAAAGTCTTTTCTTTTATTTATCCATGTGTTGAGGCCTTTTTTTGGAACACGATCCATGAAATCATTAGAATTGATAAAAAAAAAAAAGGTTAAAATAGTCGAGGACTTTCTTCAAAGGATAAATACCCTAACTTTTCTTAGTTTCTTTAAGTAGAGCATTAAAGTCCCCTACCATAATGGCCAGAGCTGTTGATAATAATTTTTAATAACTATTTTTAATTGGGTCCATAGGATTTTCTCTCCATTGTACTATGGTAGTCCCAAAGACTTTAAATAATCACAATTCCAAACTTTACACTTTTTTCTCAAAATAAAAAAGTTGACATCTTGTAAGTTGTTGAAGTAATGAACTCAATCTTTACTCAACAATCTTTCTAGAGAATAGGTGACCCACTTGATAGCCTATAGTAGGAACATAAATATAAGTCCATTTTTTCCAAGAGTAAAAAAGATTTGAAGCCACAACATCAAAGATTTTAGTTTCTTGTAGGAGGACAATATCAAGATCTTGTTGGAGTACAAAGTTGTTACTATTTACTCTTTACTTAAGTTTACAAAGGTCAACAATATTTAATAGGTAGATGGATATTGTAGGGTCATAATTGAACTCTACTTCCTCCATGAATATATTGTTGAGTTCTATCAAAACTCTACGTCCTTTTAATTGAGACACTTGTCTCAACCCTATCATTTCCTTCTATCTATTCTTGCTTATTTAAGAAAAGCCTTTGTACCTTTGTAATCACCACATTACCTTATCACAATACAATTCATGTGTATCATATCTCTCTATTTTTGAGGATGCCTGTAGACTAGCTCAACATATAGGATGATATATCCTAACATGGTATCAGATCCTTCAAGTCCTTCTTGAGAGTTTTTTATTTTTTTGTGTGTTTGTGGTCCCTAATTTCTCTTTTTGAGTTTACTAGTGTTGATTGACCATAATCAACTCTTGTAGTTGGGCCATTTTTATTTATTTGTATGCAGATCTGTGTGAGTCATCTGTGTGAGGTCAAGACTAGTCAGATCTATAGATTTTTGTTTGGTTGAGCTACACTCCAGGTTGTCCGTTTTGCCATCCATTTATTTTACTAGTGTGTGTTCCTCCAACCAGATTGGTGGGTTTGGCCTTCAATTCTTGGCTCAGAGCTTTTTTGCAGATCTGAGCAAGCGTCAAAGCCTCCGGCGGTTTCATTTCCTTTGGAGAGATCTGCAAGTTAAATGTCTTTCATTTGGGAGATGGTGTAGCGTTTTTCTGGTGGTCGGCAAGCATATCTTTTGTCCAGAACTGCTCTGGTCTCCATGCATCAAGTTGGCATTTTTATGGCTCGTTGACTTAGCAGTCAGCCCAAATTCATTCAGACCATTTGAACAGAACTGCTTTGGTCTCAGGTAAGATCACAAACATGAAAGGGCGATAAGCTAGAATGAAGCGTTCAGTGCCTCTCTCGCCCATCTCCACTCCTATGTGCTCGTGATTTATTCTTTTCTCTTGATCGTGCCTTGATCGGCTTTCACAAGGGATCGGGTTATGTGTATCTGCAAAGGACGGATCATTATTTATGCCAGGCGCACTAGTCCAGTGCACCGAGTGCCTAGACGCAGTTGCATGCCGTTTGCTCTTTGGCTATTGATCTGCGTATTTTTCTTTTGGCAGCGGGCCATTTATCTTTTTTATTGCCTTGGACTCTGCGTCTACAACAAGATCAGTGTTATTCAATGCAAATTGATCACGCATCTTGGTCCTTTGCTAGTGGTCGATAGTCACTAGTTGGCGACTTAAATGTTTGCAGCCCTCGTTGATTTGTGCATTATCTTTGGCGCAAGAATCTGGTAGAGGGCCAAGTTGTTCGAGCAAACACATGTGATTGTGGTCTATGGTCAATTCTTATAATCCACGTCGGCCAAGATTGGATTGTCCAAACAGTAATTAAGGCACACCATGCAAATAAAGTGGGGCAGAAAAGCGTCATAGATCGTTGCAGTCTTCGCCAGATCGGTGATTGGCACGGGCTCCTTCGGCTTGTTAAGGTCACTGTCTAGACGACCGCCACTGTGAAAGAAAGGAAAAGGCGTAGAGGAACACAAAGTAGCCAGCCTACACCGTTATAGTGATCTATCACCATTGCATTAAGCTTTATGTCTTTGAGCAGTCATTTTCTCTTGAGGAAAACAGGACACACTTCTGCAACCGATCCACCACAAATCAAAGGGGGCCGACCATGTCAATCGTTTACTCTTTACTTAATAAACTTATTAAGGTCAACAACATTAATTTAGGTAGATGGATATTGTGAGTCACACCTTAACACTTGTTTCAATCTTATCCTTTCCTTCTATTTTCTCTTGTCTATTTAAGCAAAGCCTTTTTACCTCTGTAATCACCTGATTACCTCATCATAATATAATTTATGTGTTGATTGTCTCTCTGTTCTGGAAGATGTCTGTAGACTGGCTCCTACATATAGGATGATATATCCTAACAGATCTATATTATTAATTTGATGCTTAATTAAGCATCTTTTGTTATGGGCATTTGAGAGTTAACATTCCGCATAATAGTTTTTTTTTTACTTAAGAAGAGGCATCAACTCCCTCCTTTCTTTGAATTTTGTTTTGAGTATACTTGGTAGCAAACTCACATTGCAAATTTTTCTTACTTACTCAATCCCTAGTGATGGGAGAGTTGTATCACCTCTTTTTCGTAGGAGATAATGACTGAATAAAGGTATATTGGATTCTTGCCTCAATCTCCAACAATGTCTTATGTTATCTTTGACTCTCTTCCCCTTTTGGAGGGATTAACATGAGGTAGATATACATGAAAGACATTACTTTGCAAAATTGGAAATTTCATATTACTTAGATCTTTATTAACTCCCTCGAAAACCTAATCTACAAACTTTACCAAGAGGGCTATGTTTGATTTTTCAGTAAGCACTTGAACTAGTTGTATGCTATTTTCATCTTGAGAAAAGTCTTTATCCACTCCCTCTATTTCGAATATATGTTTTGTAACAATAATTATCTTCTAAAAAGATGATTGAAAGGGGTACCGTACATATAATAGGATTTTGTTTTTAAAGAACGGTAAAAATTTGAATCTTCTACCAAATCAAAAAGCTTAAATTTAGGTCTTATGAGGGGTCATATGTAGAAACAACATTTACTTTTATGATTCCACAACAAGACCGATTTTGATGTAATTATTGAACTTAAACAATATAAAAAATTATGCCCAAAGATCAAAACATTCTCCAAGCTAAGCCTATTAAGCTTTTATATAACATATATCATTTTGCATTCTAGGTTTTATGCTAAATCCACCCTTGTAAAGGAGAGTATGATATTATTTAAGAATAAAAACACATAATAGAAGACAAGTTGACTGACCTCCAAAAATAATTATGTCAATCTAAAAGAGTGGAGATAATTCATGTATCAATTGAACTCTAAACTTCCCTTTTTAATGTAAATTACAATGGATGCCTAAGCAAATATGAAATGTAACCTGCGAGAATGTTACAAAAAAGTGATCTGTTTCGTATACATTAATTTAAAATAAGAGAAATTTTATGTTTCTATACCTCTCAACCATTACATTTGAGGAAAAATATTTATTTTCAAACTAATGCTATAAATACAAATAAATTTGAAGGAAAACTTATTTCTTTGCTTCCAATTTCAAATGTATTGAAATGGAAGTAAAACCTATTTTGCTTTAGCCAAGCTCTCGAACGCATTAATTTTATGGTAAAATCAATCTTGTTAATTTAATAAGCTTATAACACATATTTGAAGTAGAAACTATTCATTTCATGTTTGAGGCTCACAAATACCTAAAGGGGAAGAAACCCTTATATTTTTTAATCCCTCATATACATATATTTTAAGCTAATACTACTTATTTCATTTTCCAAATCTTCAATTATATAAAATTAAACAATCTCTTATATATATAAAAACTTAAATATTTTTTTTTATATAATTAAAACCAACCTTATCCTAACATTTGCTTATCCTAACATTTGGAATGCATGAACTTTAAGAAAAGACTGCTTTACAGTGTTTCCAAAGCACTAAACGACACAATTCTGACCAAACTTATTTTAGTTTATTTTAGATCTTTAATAGCATACATTTAAACTAAAAATATACGCAATAATAGTAATAAACGTAGTAATTTTGATTCTAATAGCGTTTTGATATAAAAAGTCTCAAGCTAAAATTGACCTATTTAATCAAATTTGTCAGCAAAACATAATTCGTTAAAACTGCACCTGTAAAGACTCTAAATAAAGGGTAGCGAATCAAGTTACAACTATACCCACGACCATCCTTTTGCTTTAGCTATAAGACATAAGAATTAATTTTGATTATAAATAATTAATATAACAATATTCATCACAAAAGCATTGTGTAACTGTCAGTACTAAAAAATCTCTTAATCAACTTTTGCACATGTCATGACTTCCCATCTCAAACTCATCTTCTAAATATTTAAAT
The DNA here is from genome assembly GCA_018584345.1 of Thuja plicata. Lineage (NCBI taxonomy): Eukaryota > Viridiplantae > Streptophyta > Pinopsida > Cupressales > Cupressaceae > Thuja > Thuja plicata. Next base: position 4,610,931 of record MU226071.1, on the reverse strand, counting down.
TTCTGATCAATATTTGAATCATCTACCTATCCGTATTGATATATGTAAATATCATCAACCTATCCATATTTCAACCTTAATTTATCAAATATCATGATCTGGCTATACATGTGTGGATCTTGATGAGTAAGTTCTTTTATCAAATATTATCTTCTTCACCAATTAACAGATTTTAACTAGTAGTCTTTAACAGAGAGAATAAGTATATTAATGTACAATCTTTAACATAGAATAAGTACAGAGGTTCAACGGCTGCCAGGCAGAGAAAGCAGAGAACAAAGCATAGCAGTTGACTACAGCACAAACATAAAGTCGAAAATTAGCATATAAACATGAGGCGAAGGAGACTTGCAAAATCATCTTCCTACATCATAAGCAGAATCAATCTCAAAACCATGGCTTGTTGAAGTAGTTGGACGACTTGTTGAAGTGGTTGCAGAAGCGGAAGTCAAATGATCGGCAGTTAATTCTTCACCTGTAATATGAACAACACCAGTGGCATAATCTAAATAACTCGCATCGTAAGAAATGGAAAGAGAGGGAAATGGAGCTTGTCCTTCCAGGATTTGCAGTACCGTTCCCATGCCAAGTCTTTTTTCTGGTTGAGGATGAGAACAAAACAATCCCAATTTCAGCACTCTTTCCATTTCTTCCACATCATACAAACCATTCAGATTCGGGTCCGCTCCCTGCGAGATTTTTCCATTTTGAAATAGATGCTTCACCCAATCTAACAATATAATCTGTTCACTGTCCTTGGCCAAATCTATGGGTCTCCTACCACATGCAACTTCCAGTAGAACAACGCCAAAACTGAATACATCAGAACTCGGAGTAACTTTCCCTGTATTTGTGATTTCTGGAGCGATGTACCCAACAGTCCCCACGACCCGAGTTGTCTGTGGATTTTGCGCGTGATCGTACAAACGAGCAAGCCCAAAATCTCCAAGTTTTGCATTGAGATCTGAATCGAGCAAAACGTTGCTGGATTTCACGTCTCTGTGAACCACCCTGCGTTCCCATTGCTCGTGAAGATATAACAACCCTGCAGCGACGCCCTTCAGAATTGCGTACCTTCGCTCCCAAGAAAGAACTTTTGTTGTTTCGTCTGGGTTAGGGAATATAAATTTGTCCAGGCTTCCATTTGGCATGTATTCGTAAACAATAAACAGCTGTTTGCTCTTCCTACACCAGCCCCGCAATTGAACAAGGTTTCTGTACTGCAGACGACCCACGCTGGAGATTTCTGAAATGAATTCCTTCATTCCTGCTGTGGAGTCCCTTGTGATGCATTTCACTGCAACTTCATCGCTGCTTTTGGGCAGAACACCCTTGTAAACCCGTGCGAAACCCCCGCAGCCCACCAGCTGGTCATCACTGAAGTTTTGTGTAGCAGTTTTTAGGTCTTCGTAGGGAATTCTGTGAGGCCAAAACTCTAGCTCCCATTCTTCTATCAACTCCCTCTCTTTTATTTCTCTCACTTTAACTAATGCAAAGAAAACAGCCGCAAAGAGCACAACCAGAGATGCTGCAGTCACACCGGCTGTGAATCCTCTGGATTTAGTTGCCTGCTTCTTTCTGATCAATGAAGGGGGTTCCGAGAGATTTATTGGCAGCGGTATACCTGGCACAAGTGGAGGCCCATATTAATAGACCAACACAGGAAAAAAAAAAAACAACTTGAAGATGAAACCAAAAGGTCTATGATTATAATATATTAAAAAAGCCACATCTGCCTTCCTGATAGAAAATTTTAGAATAAAAGCATCGATTTTAAGACTAAAATTTTTATATGTTTTTTTTGGGTATCCCCAATCTTCTTTTCAAAACTAATTTCAATAGAATATTTACAGTACCTTCCGTACTGAAGCTCCAGCCGAGAATATTATGATCTTCAACAGCTTGAGGCCCTGTAGATGCAGAAAACCCCACATACACATCTTCTTCCAAAACTGCAGAAAGATTGAGTTTCCTAACAGACATCAATGGCGGGACAGGCTTCTCCATCCCATACTTCGCAACAGTCACATTAAGCAGGGCTTCAACATGATCATATTCAATCCAGGCTTGGATTTTCTCTCCACTTTTCAGACTGAAGGTGTTAAAATGATCGTCATCCAGCCAATAGGCTGTCGGCTTAGATTGAAAGAACGTTACGCCGTTTAGGTTAACTCCAACATGGTTGTCGTCTATATCGCCAATATCAGGGTCATATGCTGTATCAAGTTCGACTGCTAAAAAATGGTTGGATCGGAGACCATTTGTTTTAGGAGAGGCGAGTCCAAGATACTGGGAATCTTGGGCACCCACAACGGAGTTATTGGGAACCATGATGAAGGCCATACCATTCCCGCACTTGCCCTTAGATGGAACCCCAATGGACACCACGAAGGTAGTGATGAAGGGTAGAATTGAATTATTGCTGCATTTTATTTTGATGGGATTGGGGTGCAGAACACGACCCATTGAATTTCGGGTTTGATTGGTTAGGGTGATCACCCGCTGAGAGTGTATTGAAGCGTCCTTTAGCAGTATTATGTTCGATTCGTTGAAATCCCCATAGCTGAAAGTCTGGGCGTAGGCAAAGTCTGAGTTACACAGTAGCAATGGCAGAATTAAGAAAAAACATGAGCATAGCTGGGAAAAGGCAAGCATTTTTCCTTGGAAGAAAACCAGTATTTTAATCCACATGTACCTTGTAAGTGATGATATACATGCACTCTAGAATTAATGCACTACTTATTCTGTCCTTATGCATTTTTTATGCTATTTAAGTTTGGCTCAGTCAAAGTCATAGGTTAAGTAGTTTAAAAGATTTTCGAAGGGGATTTTCTATTATAAAATAGTTGTAGATATCTGATATAATGAGAACCTGTTAGGGAAGATATTTTTAATTTAAAGTTAAGTTGATTTTGAAAGATACCTAATTTGTAAGTAGAATTTATTGATTGTCAATGATGACAAAATGATAACAAAAAGCAAGTCTTATTAAATATAAAGATTTTTGTATAATTTATTTAATATATGTTTATATAATTTCTTGAATTATTAATTATGTCATGTAAGAATACAATGATACCACACTTTCTTATTTGTATCATAAAAATAAAAAGATAATATTTCTAGTCGCATTCATAAAATTAATGTGGAAAACATAAACTTGTACTATTATATAAAAACTTGTACTATCATATAAAATATAACAAATTAATTCAAACATGTACTACTACACAACTAATCTATAAAAAAAAAATTTATTTTTATTTTTTTAATTTAAAATTTTGAACATTGAAAATTATTATTGCACTATTTATTTTGTCTTAGAACTCATGCTCATCCATATCTTTTTCTAAGTTAAATGGGAATATCATTAAAATAAATGGTTAAATAAAATTTGAAAAAATCTATTTTAGATGGTTGATACGATAATACTATTTTAAAATAGTTTTTGATTTATTATTATATTTTCATTTTAAAAACTTTAAAATATATACATATTGTTATAAATAATTATTTAAACAAATTTAAAATATTTTAAAAAAACTGATCAAAATTTTAATCTACATAAAATAAAAATAAAATATAGCCAGTCAAAGATATCATCTTTTCTTATTCTTTTAAACGTAACTTCTTTCTTATATCTATATTTCTATCTATCTTTATATGTACAAATGATTTAGACTCATTCTAGCAGTGAAGTTAGATGTGAAAAGATTGAGCAGGATTTCAGAATTCAAATAAACCAAAGATTAACTAGATGATTGTCTAAATTCAAATAATTGAGATCAACAATCCAAAAACACTTGTAAATATTTTCCCTATATCATTAAAAGAAACAATTGGACTAGTTTTGTTCTATCCATGGTAATTCAATTTACACTTTCTCAACACTAATTAATCAAATTTTATGACATTTTCAAAATAATATTAGACCTAAATCAACATTAATTAACTTTATACATTGTAAACGAGGTGTAAATGATCAAGTGACTAGTCTTATTTGTAATATCAAATTTTTTACTCTCTTCTTGATTTTGATGTTCAAAGAGTTATTATTGATGATTAACAGCCAAAACTAGAGATAATATATTTTCTTGAAATCTTCTTCATTCACATAGTTGTGCCCATGCTTCATCATTATCCAGTTTTGGTTACTCAATATGACAACTCTTCCTTTGTGACTCTAATTAAAAAATCAAAGAGGCTCCTCTACCTTACCAAGCATTTAGGAAATAGAAGAAAACTCTATTAAGATAAATACTCAATCTTCTAATAAGATTGACACTCAAATGACACCACCAATAACTCCTATAATCCTATTGTAGATCCCTATTCTTCTACACCAAAGTATTTCAATTGTTTACAATCTTTCTGAGTCCTTACTTTCTATTATACTTCAATTTCTAAAAATGATTATACTTTCCAACATTTGCCAGATAGATACTTTTGAAAATCTACCTCATTTTTTACCCAAAGGCCTTTTCTACATCATACTACTCTTAGACATGATATTGTGTGATGCGTGCATCTAAGGCATAAATTCCAAGACCTTATTTAGTTTAATATCATATAGGTGGTTATTTTGATTCATAAAAGAATAAATCCATAACATCTCCTAATCAGAACTTGCAAAATTTTATTAATAATTTTCCTTGAGATTTTGAAAATTTTGTTGAGTCTAATTGTAATTAGATAGACACAGATTTCCTATTCAATCAAGTTGAACATCTAGTTTATATGTCGGAGCCTTATCCTAAATCATAGAAACCTAAACCTAAGTTTGAACTTAATTTCACCTTCCCCTAAAGCGATAAGTCAATGCATGTACTTTTTGGACCATTATATATTACTACTACAATTAATGACAAATCCACATGTGGAGTGCTAATTGATCTAGTATATCTATGGTGAATATAGGTATAGAAGAATTTATTTATACACATGAGTTGCATCAAGATGATTATGATAAATCTAAAGTCTTGATCAAGGTACATGATGGGTTTACTTATCCCACCATTGGTTCCATAACCCTTCAAATTAAATTTAGAACTAAAATATTAGATGTTACTTTTACAATAATCTCTAACATGGACAATTTTGCATGAATTTGGTTCATCCTTGGCTCACCTCATTAAAGTATTCCCTTCTATAGTCCAGAAATGGTTCAAATTCATATTTTAAGGGCAAGTGCATACTATATTTCATGGTAGCTTCCTTACCTTGTCTAGACATTAAAATTTTTTACTTGACTACTTTTAGCCACAACCTCAACAAGAGAACATTTATGGGAAAGTAAATTTATGATAAGGAATACATGATATGCCATGAATATTTCCAAACAATATTTTTGAATTCCTCAACATCTAAGAGATAAATTAGAAGCATAATAACAAAAATGAGTCCAAGTTGACCATTGATTCATTAGAGAAGCAAAGTACATATCGATACGAGGGTGCATCCAAGTCAAACCATGAAACAAATGGAGTGGTTGAAAAACACCCCAAGAGAATAGGATGATGTGTCCAAATAAAATTGAACCATCTCTAGTAGACTTGACACATCAATAGTGGACTCCTAAAAGATGACGACTTGTGTATACAAGTGTCAAATGAACATAGACGACTAAGTAGGATTAATAAGCCTATGGGAAATTAAATTCAATATTTACAATAACGCCCTCTCCCCCCTGCCCCCCTCCCGCCCCTGCTTAAGCATAACTTAGGAGATAAAGATAAAAATGAGTCCCGACAACTAGTGTGATGAGGTACCCATGTACAATAAGGTCTCTCATAAAAGGAGAAAGATAGAAAACCCAGTGGGAAAAAAATATCCTCCAAAATGAGATAAAAAGAGAATAAGCATATAAGGCCCCCTAAAAGATGATGATGTTGGTGATGTAGACTGCACACCAAGGAGAGCATTTGGCCCTTCATGAAAATCTGCCTAAATATGAATGCCATATGTTGAATCATCTAAATAATGAGGACTGCAATCAAGATCTGAATCAAGTTGAGAGCCCATATAGTCTATAGCACTAGAATCCATAATTTCTTGAGAAAATAAGACACTTCCTTTCAATTTCTCTTTGTCCTTATTAATCTTCTAATTTGAAGAGGATGCTTTGACAAGATCAATTACCTCAATATTATTCTATTTCAGTAGAAAAGTGAGGTGCTCAATCTTTTTTTCATGCATTGATTTTCTTCATGACCAGTTTTATTACAAAAGAAACTTTTAACTTTATCATTATTTGATTTACTTTGAGATGAGTTATCATTTTTGAAGTTTTCAATTTTTTCTTCGTTCTTCCCTTCTTTGTCATTTTTAGTGTTCTTTTTCTCTCCTTTAGCTTTTTGTTTCTTTTCATTTCCTACAATTAGAACTTGTGTCTTAGTAGATTTCAAATTACCCATTTGAATTATATTGTCTTGTTCCCTTGTAATATCAACAATAATGTTTTCAACTGAGGGCATAGGCCATGAGGCAACAAGGGGTCTTTTAGTGGAATAGAAAGTAGAGACAAACACATAAAATCCAAAACCTAGTTTGGAAAATATAGAAAGGATTAATTGATCCTGTTTCTTGTCAATTCCATAATGTTTTAATTGCAACTTCAGATATTAAAATTTAGTGAAGAAGTCCTCTAAAGTTGAAAAACTAGAAGGACTAAGATCTAGGAGCCATTTTCCAACTCATGACTTTGAAGTTCATCAACTATCTCAAATAATTTGTTTAGAGATTCCTAAACTTCCTTGGGTGTTTTCAAGTTCTCAACATGCAATACTAATTCAGGAGATAACTTTAAAGATAGAAAGCCAAATGCTTGGTCAGGCTTATTGAAAAATGTTTCTTTGTCTTTAGCTACATTAGGCTCTTTTTTTTGTTCACATTGTTACCCTCTATAAGCCTTTACTATTTAATACAAGAATTACTTTCAAATTTCAATCATGATAATTGAAAGGAGTTAGGGGTTATATAGTCACAATATGATCCATGTTGCTAGACTTTGATTGTTTCTTGTAGAGCACAAAAATGAAGAGTACTTCATGAGGAAGTATGAAAAATAGAAAAGACACAACACCACCTTGATTATCTTTCCCCCATATTTTGGCACTAAAGTGTTTTGCAACCAAACCTAAAAAAAAAACCTAAATTAGATCTTTATAATGATAGTGTGAGAATGTATTCTTTAGATTTGTGACAAAAAAATATGCACTTTTGCAAACAAAAACAGAACTCAATTTCAAATTCGTGAACAAAAGTTATGAACGAATGAAATTTTCCTTGTTACAAAATTATTTCTCCTAAAAACTATGGTGAAAAATTTTACTTCCCGAAACAAAAAAAATTGCTAAAATAAAATGGAATGGCAAAAGTTAAGCCCCCGTCGCGGTTTTCAAAGGCTTTTTAAAAGCCTTTTTAAAACTTCCCTTCTATACGGGCCCCACTTTGACTGGCGACGGGCAGAGGTGGGACGAGCCGATGCATGCGGAGTAAGGAGAGAAAAATTCGGGCCGCCGCAATTTCAAGCTGTGATGAAGGGGCAACAGGGTCGAATTTTTGTCGTTTTCAAACCGAACACCCTTGGGATGGGTGGGCCAGCCCCACACGACTTTCCGCCTTCAAACCGGATTGATTCAAACCATAGACCAAATGCATCCCAACTGTGCAATGTTCAAACAACACAATGCCAACCCTTTTCCAAAACCATCGCCCCTTTTTCAAACCGAAATGAAGCAGAAGTCGAAGGCGGGGATCGTCGCAGCTAAAGATGTTGCAGGCTGCTAAAAAATGTAGACCTCCACGTGCAGAGAAAGAGCGCGGTGGATCGTATGTTGCCTATCATCACAGAGTCGATCCAACGTGCCCTTGTGGAAAGGCAAATGCCTAGGTGCAGAGATCACCAAAAGATGTTCGCAGGTCCAAGGGTGAGTAGTCATGAGAAGATGGAGTGTCATGTCTGCCTCACAATAGAAACCCTTGGTCGAGTATACACTAATGGGTTAAAAAAACTCAGATCTGCTATGATACCATGTCGAATTCCTCAAGATCTAAGGGATCAATTAAAATGACAATAACACAAAATGAGCTCAAGTTGATGATTGATTCATTAGAGAAGAAAATTACATATAGATGTGAGGGTGCAACCAAGTCCAATCATGAAAAAAGGAAAGAGTTCAAGTGATAGCCAAACAGCTCAAGAGACTAGCATGATGTGGCAAAATGAAATCGACAAATCTCTAGTAGACTGGACACATCTCTAGCAGACTCCTAAAAGATGATGACTTGTGTAGACAAGTGTCAAATGAACGTAGATGACCAAGTAGGCTTAATAAGCCTAAGTGAAATTAAATTAGATAATTACATTAACACCCCCCCTTAAGCATAAGTTAGGAGATCAAGATACAAAATAGTTTTGGCTCTTATCCTGATGAGGTACTCAAGTACAATAAGATCTCGCATAAAAGGAGAAAGTTGAAAACCCAGTGGGGAAACAATATCGTCCAAAAAATAAATAAGAGAGAAGAAGCCCCCCCCCAAAGGATGATGATATTGTTGATTTAGACTACACACCAAGAAGAGCATGTGGCCCTTCGTGAATATGAATGTCATATTTTGAATCATCTGAATAATGAGGACTGGAATCACGATCTCAATCAAGTTGAGAGACAATATAGTGTAGCACTAGAATCCATACTTTCTTGAAAAAATAAGACCTCGCCTTTCAATTTCTCCTTGTCCTTCATAATCTCTTGATTTGAAGAGGATTCTTTAACAGAATCAGTTACCTCAATATTATTCTTTTTGAGTAGAAAAATGAGGTGTTGAATCTTCTTTTTCATGTATTGATGTTCTTCATGACCAGTTTTGTTACAAAAGGAACATTTAACTCTCTCAATATTTAATTTAGTTTGAGATGAGTAATCCTTTTTGAAGTTAAAATTTTTGTCTCTTTTCTTCCCCTTCTTGTCATTTTTAGTGTTCTTTTTCTCCCCTTTAGTAGTTTTTCCTTTTTATTTCATAAAATTAGTGCTTGTGCCTTAGTAGATTTCAAAGTACCCATTTGAATTAGATTTTCCTGTTCTCTTGTAATATCAGCAATAAAGTTATCAGGTGAGGGCATGGACCATGAGGCACCAAGGGCTCTTTTAGTGGAATAGAAAGTAGAGACAAACACAAAAAAAATTAAAAACCTAGTTTGGAAAGTACATAAAGGATTAATTGATCCTATTTCTTGTCAATTCCACAATCTTTGAATTGCAACTTTAAAGATTTAAATTTAATGAAGGAGTCCTCTAAAGCTGAAAAATAAAAGGAGTAAGACCTAGGAGATGATTTTCCAACTCATGACTTCTAAGTTCGTCAACTATCTCAAATAGTTTGTTTAGAGCTTCCCAATTTATTTTTTTTGTGTTTTCAAGTTCTCAACATAAAATACAAGTTCAGGAGATAAGTTTAAAGATATAAAACCAAATGCTTGGGCAAACTTATTAAAAAATATTTCTTTGTCTTTAGTTGCATTTTTTTTTTTTTTTTGTTCCCATTGTTACCCTATATAAACCTTTATTCTTTAGTACAAGAATTACTTTCAAGTTTCAATCATGATAATTGAAAGGAGTTAGGGGTTGTATAGTCACATTAGGATCCATCTTGCTAGACTTAGATTCTTTCTTGTAGAGTGCAGAAATAAAGAGTACTTTGTGAGGAAGTGTGAAAAATAGAAGAGACAAAACACCCCCTTGATTATCTTTCCCCCATATTTTGGCACTTTAGAGAAGGACAACTTTACAACCAAACCCAAAAAAAATACTAAAAATGTCCCTTTATAATGATAGTGCGAGAGTGTAATCTTTTGATTCATGACGAGAAAATATACACTTTTGAAAACAATAGAACTCAATTTAGAATTAGTGACAAAAAGTTATTAATGAACGAAATTTTCCTTGTTATAAAATTATTTCTTCTCCAAAAACTATTTTATGGTGAAAAATTGTACTTCCCAACTTTTTTTTTCTAAAATAGAATGGATAGACCAAAGTTAAGCCCCCATCGCGGTTCGCAAAAGTTTTTTAAAAGCCTTTTTAAACCTCCCTTGTATATGGGCCACATTGTGACTAGGCGACGAGCAGAGGTGGGATGAACCGCTGCATGCGGACTAGGGCACATAGAATGAGGGTCACTGTGATTTTATATTGTGATGAAGGGGCGAAAGGGCGAGATTGTCGTCATTTTCGAACTGAACACCTATGGGATGGGTAAGACGCCCCCACACAAGTTTTCACCTTCAAACCACACTGATTCAAACCATAGGCCAAATGCATCCACACTGTGCAACATTCAAACAATACAGTGCCGACCGTTTTTCAAAATCATCGCCCCTTTTCCAAACGCACATGAAGAAGAACTCAAAAGAGGGGATTCTCCCAGCTAAAGACGTTGCGGGTTGCTAAAAAAATGTAGACCTCCATGCACAGAGAAAGAGCGTGGTGGATCGTCTGTTGCCTATCATCATAAGGACGACCCAATTTTCCCCTATGGAAAGGCAGATGCCTGGGTGCAGAGATCACCGATGAATGTTTGCAGGTCCAAGGGTGAGTAACCACGAGTAGATGCAGTGTAATGACCACCTCACAACACAATTCCTTGGTCAAATATATACAATTGGCTTCAAAAAACTCTGATCTGCTCTGATACCATTTCAAATTCCTCAAGATCTAAGAGATAAATTTGAAGCATAATAAGACAAAATGAGCACAACTTGACCATTGATTCATTAGAGAAGCAAATTACATATTTGAGTGAGGGTGCAACCAAGTGCAACCATGAAAGAATGAAAGATCTTGGAGTAGTGACAAAACTACCCAAGAGACTAGGATGATGTGTCAAAATGAAATCAACACATTTCTCGTAGAATTGACACATCTCAAGTAGACTCCTAAAAGATGAAGACATGTGTAGACAAGTGTGTAATACCCCTCTAACCCTAAAATAAGTTTTTTGATTTTGTTAAATTCTCTTGAGTGTAGTAAGATCTTTTGATGCTTCTCTGAGTGCTTAGATATTTGTGATACTTGTCTGACCTACTCCAATAGTTCATTGTAACGGTTTCATAATCTAGTACCTGTTGATCCTAATGATAGACATATTATCTTAAGGAATCCTTTGGTGTGTATCTATCTCCACTTAGGTATTGAAGACATTTCTAGACTTGTCTATCTTTAGGATGATATGTGATATTTTCTTGACAGATTTATAGGTGATTGTTATACCTTCTTCTGTTAAGGTTACTCTAGATGAATCATGTGTTTTATGTGGTGCTCCTAGATGTTGATCATGATGTTGATGAATAAGCTAAGTTAATCGTCCCTATTGGTGTTCTCTTTATGTGATAATCTCTTTATGGCTAATGCTTTGAAATAATCAACCTAATCTTGATCATTGATAAGTAAGGTGGATGATAATATACCTCTTAGATACTTTTATGTATTTCTTTATTATTATTATTGTTGTCTATGGATATGGATTTAGGAGATAAATATCTTTTAGTTATAAGATTTGATTATGAATACTAAGCCAATGATTAGGATTCTAACCCTATTTATGATGATTCCACATGCTTTATGTGTATTTATATATGAGGTGTTCTCATGATCTTGGATGAAGTTTTAGTTACTCACATAGATGAGGTCCACACGATGTTTCGATCCCAGTCACCTATCTACAATGCCTTCTTTTATATGTATATCTATGCACATGTATTTCTTCTTTATGATGCAGGCTTGTTGGTACTAGGCATCGACTTCACCTGGCTTCACAGGTCTGAGCGTGCCCTCAAAATCCTTGATCATTGTTGTTGTTAAGGAGATAGTACCAAGTTCTCGCAAGAATAAACCTACCCTTGGTCCTTTCTCTTTATTCCTTTACACCTGGGTTGGGTAATTTTGAGTTAGTCATGTATATGTTTTCCTTGGCATGATAGTAATTTTTTTTGTTATCTAGATAGCTTTGTTGTCTTAAACTGATTTTTGAATTATTGGTGCATAGGAATTTTTTGAGGATTGGTTAATGTGAGTGGTAATACTCTTCATGCTAGGATTGAACTTTATATCTCTTGTTAAGGATAACTGGGATGAGTAAGTAATATAATATGGTATTAAAATACCTTATAATAAGTTTTATAAAGTATATTCATAAATGAATGTTTTCTTATAATATAATAATTAAATAGGTATATATACATATAGGCATATGAGTGCAGACTTATCATATGTTTGTATATATATTTACATGGATAAGAATTAAATAATTACATGTATTAATATTTATTAAACAAAATGATAAAGGTTATATGGAAATATTAAACTAATTATTAATCATTAATATTTACCTTGAGAGGAATTCCTTCTTGGCTAGGGTAATTAAAATGTAATCTAAGAAGTGGTAAATATATATTAGGTTAAGGGAAAATTGAATTAACCTTTCTAAAGTAAATTAAATATGGATGGTAATAAATTTAATAAATTATCTTCATGAATAACCTGCAAGTATGGAGTCAGTTAATATTTAAACTAATGGAGTCCTAAACTATTAACCAACCTTTGGTTACGAATGGTTATAATAGTCAAAAAAATTTCGTGCAACCACTCCGATAAGATACTCATGGGAGGATTTTGGAAAGGACGGAAGGTGGGTGGAAGAAGCATAAGATAATTTCTGAGAAAATACTATTGATATATTGGAGAGATCATTATATTTTCTCGTTAGCTACATTGTGGGAGTTTTTGGTTGTATTCGGAGGAGATTTTTTGCTTGTGGAGCCTGAAGGAGTTTAGAGAGTTGGCTGGATTGATCTAGGGCTTCTCCCGTAATGACTTCTCCACAAGAATCCATGTAAGATCTATCTTGGAAGGAGATCCTTCATATGTGCTTTCTATACTTTGCGTGTGTATTATTGTCTTTCTTTACTTCTTTAGATCATAGGAAAATTCTGTGTGGTTTTATGATTCTATTTTCATAGTATGTTTGACTCTCGTTGAAGGAAATGATTCCTCAAAAAGAATCCTTCTATTTGAAATATAATTGAGTGATTTATTTTTGTTGTATGAACTATGGTTGTATCACATGAAATCTAAACTCTTGTATTCTCGTGTTTTTATCCTTTTAGATATGTTAAAATATCCTCAGAATCCTTTAGGAACCTTTAGAAATGAGTGCAATCAATTTGATGGTGTACTATGTCTTATTTGGATACTTTCTCTATTGAGCTATATGTCCGATTCTGGTGATTTTGACAGGTTGATCTAAGGGAAATACGGGTTTAAGGAGTGTTCTGGAAGGGAAATGAGGATATCTCAACTAGTTCTTCCTTGGATTCTTCTTCCAGGGCCTTCATTATGCCTATTTTTATCGGTACAAGCAACCTGCAACTCGCTACTTCCAACCATGCACAGTAAGTGACCAACTGCGCAGTTCTAGGATGAATTGCACAGTTCTCATGACCAAGTGTGCATAAGTTAGGCCGAACTGTGTAGGACCTTCACCAAATATGCAAATTTAGGCTCCAAATACACATGAACAACAACGAACTACGCAAGAAGGTGTGCCAATTTCCCAGAATCTCCATTAGGGCCATTTTAGGGGTTTTATGAGGTTTAGGGTTTCTGTTTTGACCCGAGGGTGATCAAAACTTATGCTTGAATTTTTGGATCATTGATTTCTTTGGTATTAGTATGTTTGGTGCATTTTGATACATAAGAACTAGGTCAGTTTGGTGCTCTCAGTCTGTTTTTAGCCTCAGGGCATAACATGAAATGTAACATTTAAGTATAAGTTACTCTTCCTTTCTTATACTTTAAGTTACATTTTATGTAATACTTTTAGGATGTTTGAGAGTGGTTTCAACCTCATAGGAGTTCAAATAAAGATTCTAGAAAATTTCAGACTTAGCCCAATTTAAGGAATATGCATGTTTTCTTCAACATGATCCTCTTACAATGTTTTGTAGTTTATGTTTGTATTAGAGGCACTGATTATATGACTTTTAGATATTTTGATAAATTAGATATTATTTCTTATCTAATGAATGTTAGTCTCTCACCTGAATGTTTAAATAAGTAGTTTGAATAAGGGCATAAGTTTAAGTAAAGGTAACTCGTATAGATGCATGTTAACATGTTAGGAATGATGGTAAGATTATCCCAGGAACTTAATGTTAAAAGTAAAGGAATGAATTAGTAATATTAAATTAATCAATCCATGCCTTAATGGGTAACTTGTAATATATACATGAATATATTAGATCATTTTTCTTGAGTAGCAACATTAGGGAACCTCTGAGGACTTAGATTAGTTTTTAATATTTCATTGAAAAATATCCACATCTTTTAACTTAGTTAGTTGGCTTGTCCTCCTCAGTTCCCTCGCGGGGTGTGACAAAGTGTCTAATGAACATAAATGACTAAGTAGGCTTAATAACCCTAAGTGAAATAGAATAAAATAATTACACTAATACCCATCCTTAAGTATAACTTAGGAGATAAAGATAAAAATGAGTCTCAACTAATAGAATGATGGGGTACCCATTTATAATAAGATCTCTCATAAACTGAGAAAGATAGAAAACCCAACTTGGGAAAAAACTATCCTAAAAAAAAGAGATAAGAAGACAAGAAGCATATAAGATGCCCCAAAAGGATGATGATGTTGGTGATGTAGACTACACAAAAAGAAGAGCATGTGACCCTTCCTCAAAATCTGCTTGAATATGAATGTCATTTGTTAACTCTTTTTAATAATGAGGATTGGAATCAGGATCTGAATCAAGTTGAGAGCACAAATGGTGTGTAGCACCAAAATCCATAATTGCTTGAGAAAATAAGACCCTTCCTTTCAATATTTATTTGTCCTTAGTAATCTCTTGATTTGAAGAGGATGCTTTGACAGAATTAGTTACCTCAATAATATTCTCTTTTAGTAGAAAACTAAGGGACTCAAACTATTTTTCAATGCATTGACATTCTTCACGACCAGTTTTGTTACAAAAGAAACATTTTTAACTCTCTCAGTATTTGATTTACTTTGAGATGAGTTATCCCTTTTGGAGTTATCAAATTTTTCTTCTTTCTTCCCTTCTTTGTCATTTATAGTGTTCTTTTTATCTCCTTTAGCATTTTGTTTCTTTTCATTTCCTACAATTAGAGCTTGTGCCTTAGTAGATTTTAAAGTACCCATTTGAATTATATTTCCTCATTCCCTTGTAATATCAGCAATAAATTTATCAAGTGGGGGCATATACCATGAGACAGCAAGGGCTCTTTTACTGGAATAGTTAGTAGAGACAACTATAAAAAATTCAAAACCTAGTTTGGAAAGTACAAAAAGGATTAATTGATCCTCTTGTCAATTCCACTATCTTTTAATTGCAACTTCAAAGATTTAAATTTAGTGAAGAAGTCCTCTAAAGTTGAAAAACTAGAAGGACTAAGACCTAGGAGATGATTTTCCAACTCATGACTTCTAAGTTCATCAACTATCTCAAATAGTTTGTTTAGAGTTTCCCAAACTTCGTTGGGTGTTTTCAAGTTCTCAACACGAAATACTAACTCAGGAGATAAGTTTAAATATAGAAAGTGAAATGCTTGGTCACACTTAATGAAAAATGAATCTTTATCTTTAGCTACCTTAGGTTCTTTTTTTGTTCCCATTGTTACCTTATATAAGCATTTATTCTTTAGTACAACAATTACTTTGAACTTCCTGTTATGTCCTGCATACCCGTCCCTACATTTTGTGTGCAAAATGTTGGGTCTCCCCTTTTTCGCTTTTGCTCTTGCCTTATTTTCTTTGTTTCCTTTGTTTTTCCTCCAGGAGTTTCTCCCACGAGGTTTTTCTTTCTTTTGCTTTCTATATTTTGCGCCTCCGGGCACAGTCGTAGAGTTTGTTGTTATTTCCAGAACCAGATTTTGGACTTCGGGAATCTCTTCAACTATGTCTTCTTTCACGACAAGGCATAGCTGCGTGGAATACCCGGGCTCAGAGTCTGGAGGTCTGCTTGTTTTAGAGTTTGCAGAGAAGAGTGTAACTTATTTTTACCCTAAGGGTATAAATGGAAATTACCTGTCATTTTCACAGTTACCGTGATCAAAAACACTTAAGAGCATTCAGAGAGATTCTTAGGTGATTAAGGCGATTAAATTGTGAATTTCTCTGTGCTGAGTGGTTGATTAAAAGTTGATTTGCGGTGCTTTTTCGTGATCATTTGAGGGTAGACTTGTTACAGAGCACTCCTCATGTTCTTCTTCCCTTCTCTTCATCATGTTTCTAGGTAGGTTTTCAGTTTCGCCTTCTCTGGTTTCTTGCTTTCTGGTTCTTACTGTTTTCTTATGCTTCATTTTTGTTTGGTCCTGTCATTTCCACCTTTTTTTTGTGTTTCACTTTTGGGTTGCCTCCCATTGGTGGGTTGGCTCTGCCAGAGGATTGTCCACACTCTACATAATTGTAAACTGGTGTATATGATGTACATTGTCATAGGGTTGCTCTTGTGCCTATGTAAATGTTGTATAATAATGTAAGCAGTTTGTAGATACTGTATATATGTCACCGTTGTTCTGTGAGCTTCACTTTGGTCATCACAGAGCTTTGATTCCCTGTATTTTAGTATATATATGTCTCAGCCTTTGGCCCTCTGTAAACTCATGTATATCTCTTGTATATCCTTCAGTTATTAACGAGCTCATCGCGCCCCAATCATTTCTTGCACCATTTTTCTGAGCTCGTCAAGAGGGAGTCACCACGGCTCGAACTCAGCACCTCGCTGGTTTGAGCCATGGAAGATTTCTCTCTCCTATGTCTTATCACCTTAATGGAAGGATTAATTTCCCATGAGTGGGTATTTAAACCCTGTCCCATTTGGCATTCAAGTTACCTGTGTCTACCCACTTGTCACCATTAATGCCTTACGCCATCTGTCACGTGGCCATGTGATGGCCCATGTCAGCCAAACATGGCTTACTACCGGTTACATCGATAACGGCTAGTCTATCCGAAATCTGGGTCCCGAGGAGTCTCTTGTCTTTCATTTCCTCCTGTCACTTAGCTCAACATCCCAGAATCTAACTCACGTCTATTTTAAGTATTCCATATTTTTTATCTGTGCTAACACTTATTGGATAGGTGTAGGGTGGCAATGAATTCCCTGGAGTTTCTAATGTTCCTTTTATATATACCATGTTCTAACAGTTCTCCGGTCTTGCAGGTTGCAGATAGTTGATCAAGATGTCTGAAGTAATCACCCCTCCCGATAGCCTGGAGCTACCTACCACCTCCACTCGGGCAGCCACAAAAATCAAGGCCAAAAAGATGTTGGCAAAGCTGCCCTTAACCTCCAAATACCCAAAGGAGGGAACTCTCGTAGGGTCCAAGGTGGACTCCAAAGTCCAAGAAATAACAGACACGGAGCCCGGACTTTGGGCTGAAATGTAAGGCTTGATCCAGGCCATCTACAGGTTGAAGGCCAGAGGAGACAGTATGGCTACTTATTTGGCCACCTCCAACATTATAAAGGATGCAAACTTTCCTTGTTTGGTGCAATAACCAGAATTGATACGACAACTGGCGGTACTATACAATGCACCTACTTAGACAGTTCTGCTCGTCGATCCCCAGCCATTACAATATCCAGCAACACTTGTCACCCTGGACGCAGTGACTTTTGCCTCAGGGATGGGGATTTTGTAGTTCAAGGGGTCCACCATCATCAACTGATCCAAATCATTGAAAGAGTTCAAGGAAGCTAAGATTGTCTCCTGACAATATCTCAATAGTCAGTGGCTGAAGTCCCTGAAGAGGGACCATAAAAGGATGAAGTTGGAAATTCCCCGCGGGGACTTCAAAGAGCTCATTCAGGCGGGCATTATATTCTTATGCAGGATCTTCAGATTGCCCCACGCCCAAGATTTCTCAGCGTGAATGTACTACTTTCTTTACTGCATCACCACTCACAACCAGACCTTCAACGAGGCAGCTGTTATAGCCAACCATGTGGACACGCAGCTGAAGGGCATCGTCCAGAGTTCCAAGTTCTCCATGACATCTTATGTGCTATGGGCACTAGCCCAACAAAGGTCATCTTTTCCTATTTTGGGGATAGTAAGTGAACTTGGGAACGGGTCAGGCCAGTTGACCCCATGGGATCATTATCCCCAAGTGCAATGGGAACTCAATTTCCTAAATTTTTGCCGGGTAAATGATGCTCTGATTTACCATAATATCCTAACACTTACTTAGGATTCCAAGTACCGAATATCACCGGAGGCGATGAACTTGGTCAGCACCTATGGCCACTATTTCATTCAATTCCAACACCACACCTACATTCAGGTGACCGGCTTCTCCGGGAAGCCCTATCTTCTTCCCCGGTATTGCGGGGATAGAATCATTCTTTTAGAGTTCTGTTGGTAGATAATGGACCTACACGCCTTCTTCACATTAAAGAAGGTCATCAATTTCCCATTCCCATTTTCATGCGGGAATTATACACGCAGCCTTGATGTGGTATGGGAGGCGGATAATGAATTAAAGAGCCTGGGACTGGTGGAATTCCACCACGCGAGAAAGAACTATGATCCTCTAGGCAAGATTGCCTTGGCACTCCCTCGGGCATCCCCCCCCGCACAAGGAAGATATTGAAGACTTCTGGGCAGACTGTTAGGATAATTTTGATCTCTAGGCCCATCAACATTCACGCATGTCCAAAGGACTCATGAAGGCGCTTGACCTTGGGACTTTTCTGAAGGGATTTTTTAGACGACGGGCCGCTAGAAGACTCGACATATAAGGAACACAGATTGGATAAGTTGGATCTCCCTCCGGTGGATTGGGCCACCCCAAAAGACTTGACAATCGAGGGAGTATGTCACCCTATTTTGGAGGCAAGTCACCAATATTTTTCCTAGGTGTGTCCCAAAAGCACCCAGAAGGGACCAATTATTTGAAGGTCTGCTTCAACTTCCGCTACCGTCACAGACCTGGCATGAGTAAGGGGAAATAAAAAGAGGGCACCCCAGCTAAGGTACCTCCCCAAGGTCCCACTCCCTTAATGGTATAACTACAACAAAAAATGGAGTTGGCAAGGTTGGCCAGCCAACAGATAAGCACACAGATATCCTTCAGTCTCCTCGTAACTCCAATGGCATCTACCCGCCTGGCAGGATCCCCATTGTTGGCTGCGATGATGAGCAGACAGAATTTCACTGAGGCAGAGTCTACTAGTATTTTGGAGACCAGGGTCCCACTGCTGAGAAAGAAGAAGAAAAAGGTGACCCCCACCCCAAGCGCAGCTGCTAGCCTTGGTATGCCAGATATGCCTCCAGTTGACGTCAGTTCAAATTCCCCTAAACTTGAAGAGATCCCTGACAGCCCTCCCCCACACAATGGGTTTGATGAAATCTTTGAGACATATGAGCTCATGAATTTGCATGAGGATATTGGTCATGCGGTTAAAGAAATTGTCGCTCAAGATAAAGAGGAGATCCCCATAGAAAAGGAAGTCCTAGAAGAAGAAGTTGCATTAGAACAGGAAGCCCAGGATGAGATACACAGGGAGCATGAGCGGGAGAAAAAACTCATCCAAGAGGCCGAAGATACACCAAGGCAAACCACCGACGAGCGGCTGATGGTTGGGGAACCCGGACCCACAGGATCAACCGTACCCCCGATCATCACACTCCAAACACCTTTGGTTACTCCAGATGACCAAACGACCTGGAGCACATTTGGTGAAGTAGTAAAGGCGGCCACATTGTTAAACTTTGGCCAGAAACCTCACCCACCTCCAGAAGATGTTCCAATGGAGGAAAATATTCCAGCAAACGAGGCCAATGAGGTCGAAGAACAACAACAGTAGAATGACTGGGAAGTCCCAGAAAATGTAAACGTCAGATCAATTGATGCTGGGAGGGACGAGGGAGTCCCACAAGATACAGGTGATATGGATGCTGGGGAAGGAGAAGTTCTAGATATCACAAAAGAAAACACCGACCCGACGGTGAATACTGTGGCCTCCAAAGAACAGGAAAAGGAACAGGAACAAGAAAGAGAAAAAGAGCCCGATGACACTGAACATTCTAATAATGCACCACCGGGTTCTAAAGAGAATACAGATACTCAGGTCCTAACTGCAAAGCCACCCCAGCCGCCCCAATGGAATCAAGGAAGAGGAAGTCCCCGGTGGTAGCGATAGGAGTTTCGTTCTCCTCGGCTGAGATGATGGCCTGCAATATGGAGGCCCAGAAGCCTAAGAAGGCATGAATAATCCATACTCTTCAGACTAGCCCCATAGGAAGCACAGTTGCTACCATCATGACACCTCCTCTAGATGTAGATGCAGCGGTCGTAAGGCCCGAAGATTACACTATTACAGAAGTGGCACTTGGGAGAAGAGACAAGCAGGGTGAACTAGACTTCCTGAGAGAGGCCACCAGGGCAGTGGAGGCCCGGTACACTAAACAGGGCCAGAAGTTGAAGGAGGAAAGAGAAAATAATGCTAATCTTCTTGCACTTTTGGCAGAACTTACACAACCTTAGGCCGAGGTCCACCCAGAAGCTTCTACCTCCGGACTGCTACTTGCACAGGGTGATGTGGATTCTCTAAGGGCCATGAAAAAGAAGGCCCAGGCCGTAGACAGGTGGATCACCGAGAAAATATTCAGCATAAGGCAATTTTTAGTGGTGTCACTCTCGTATCTTTATCAGATCCACCTTCTCCTCAGTCAAGCAAGTGCCTCTGTTGTCATGTGGGAAATGGAGTTGAGGAATTATGGAAAATGGAAGGCCGGGTTGGAAGAGGTCTTCGACGCCGGAGAAGAGGCTGCCACAGCAACAGTAATTATGGGGGATGAAACATATGATTCCCTCCAAGCCCAACACTCAAGACTTGACCTCAGGATTGAGGTCTGCAAGGATTTGGTCAAGGCCCTAAAAGATAAGGTAACCACTGCCCAGTATCCCTTGGGCCTGTTTGAAACCTTTGTGGTAAGGGTGTTGCAATTTGACCCCTTCACCACCGGATCATGCACCCCAGAGGATTATGTCCTCAGGCAGTTTGAGTTAATGGAGTCTCAGTACCGCGCCCCCAGAGATTTTGATGGGAGAAGTTGACAAGGTTGTCTAAAAAGAAGCTCCGAACGCATGATGCCTTGAAGTTGGTAAATGAGTTCTGGAAGGAGGCCGGAGAAGTGAAAGAGAGCTTGGAGGTTGTCTGTAGCTGGTGGGACAACATCTGGGGCATAGACGAAGAAGGTGTAAGCCAAGAGATGAAAGCTCTCGAAAATAGTAAAGGGCAGCAAGGTTCTCTGGGCTCCGGAGATAATTCCTAGCAAGTGCAATTTTTGTATTCATTCATTCTTTCAGAACACAAGTTCCCGAATCCCAAAATTTTGGATCCTATAGCTTTGTATTCTTTAAGTGACCAATGTCCCGGTTCCCAAGGCCGACTGGTCACTTTCAAGGCGGTTAATAAGGATGTCAGAAGGTAGGTGAGTCCAGCATGGCATGTCAGCTCAACAAGATGGTTCTGACAGTTGGTCTTCCCAAGGCACTGCCCCAATGTAACACCTAGGGCATCGAAGATAGTGAGCCACTCTTCCATTTATGAGGCATGTAGTCTCAATCCCCGGGGGATCGAATTTCTTCTTTTCTCCTTACATCTCCCTTCTCGAGGCCGATTCTTCCACTCCACCTTTCTTGTCTCATTCTTCTGACATGTCAAACCTTTTTCATCTCGAGGTCTCTTGTAGTGTGGTGCAAGTAGTACCGGCCACTGAGAATTGTATTATATATTTTGAGTGTAAAATAAGTTAGGTTAGTTTTAGGTCAAAAGCTTGTGTATAAATAATAAGTCCGACCTCATTCCAAGGGTCTGCAAAATTGATGACTTTGTAGTCCATAGTTATAGCATTTTGATTTTATGAGTTGTAGAGCTCAATGCTCCTTAGGTGTTAGAGATTCTCAGTAGTTAGATGCTCCCGTGGAGCCATGATTATTATACGCACCAGTGCTGGCTGGAAACATGTTAATGAAGAAAGAAGGATTCTCTCAATGATGTTGTTAGCATTCTGATATCTGGATTAACAATTTTTTGTGCTGTATGCTCTTTATGTCCCTTGCTCTGATATTTTAAGTAGGTTAACGACCTTCTTTTCCCTCGCTATTGATTAAATATGAGCTGATGGTTTTGTATTTCTTTAGTATTTAGTGTAGTATGTTAGAGCATGGTTGATGTCTTGAATGTTTAGCATAACTATAAGTAGATGGATACTTCTAACCCTAATCTATCTTTTGAAGTTTATTTGGTAAAGTTAATGCGCGCTTGCGGGAAACCTAACTCAATGAAATCCCTAGAGAAGACCAGCCAAGATAACCAGCTATCCCCCTAAACAAAACAGTCACGTTCCCAACTGAGCCCCCGTGCTGTCGAGACCCGATTCTCACGTGCTTGAAGGCCCGGGGAATCTCATTTCCCCGAACAACCTTTACAGGCGAAGTTGGCTGGTACCCCGGTACCCGGTGACAACTTACATCTGTTGGTAAACCCGGTCACAAAGTCCCGTCAACACTTCCAATTATGATAATTGAAAGGAGTTAGGGGTTGTATAGTCACATTTTTGTAGAGTGTAGGAATGAAATGTACTTCATGAAGAAGTATGAAAAATAGTCACCTCCTTGATTATCTCTTCCACCCCCCCTCCCCCTCCCCCCATTATTTTGACACTTTATAGAAGGAGTGCTTTGCAACCAAACCCTCCTACCCCCCCTAAAAACAATAAATAAATAAAAATAAAAATAAATAAATAAAAATGGCTCCTAATAATGATAGTGCGGGAGTGTATTATTTAGATTTGTAATGAAAAAATGCACTTCTGCAAAAAAAATGAACTCAATTTCGAACTCTGAGAAAATGTTATGAGCGAATGAAATTTTCCTTGTTACAAAATTATTTCTCTTCCAAAAACTATTTTATGGTGACAAATTTTAATTCCTGAAAACAAAAATTGCTAAACTTGAGAGGTTGGGCCAAAGTTAAGCCCCCGTGGCTGTTTTCAAAGGCTTTTTAAAAGCAAATTTTTAAACCTCCCTTGTATGCGGGCCGCACCACTAGGAAACGTCTAAATAACGAACTAAAAAGCGCTTCTTAGCCAATACCCACTATGACTGGGCGGCGGGCAGAGGTGGGACGAGTCACTGCATGCGGACTTAGGCACGTACAATTAGGGCCGCCGTGATTTCAAACTGCGATGAAGGGGCGAAACGGCTATATTGTCGTCATTTTCAAACTGAACACGTGTAAGATAGGTGGGCTAGCCACACACAAGTTTTAGCCTTGAAACCGCACTAATTCAAACCATAGACCAAATGCATCCAAACTGTGCAACGTTTAAACAACACAGTGCCGACCCTTTTTCAAAACCATCACCCCTTATTCAAACACACATGAAGTAGAACTCGTAGGAGTGGATGCCACAGCTAGAGACGTTGCAGGCTACTAAAAAAATGTAGACCTCCAAACGTAGAGAAAGAGCGAGGTGGATCATTTGTTGCCTATCATTACAAGGCCGATCTAACGTGCCCTTGTGGAAATGCAGATGCTTGGGTGCACAGATCGTCGATGGATGTTCGCAGGTTCAAGGGTGAGTATCCACGAGAAGATGCAATGTCATGACCGTCTCACAACACAAACCCTTGGTCGAGTATACGCTATTGGCTTCAAAATAATCAGATCTGCTCTTATACCATGTAGAATTCCTCAAGGTCTAGGAGATAAATTAGAAGCATAATATGTCACGACTTGACCCTTGCGACTCATCATTTTCGGACTCGTTATGCGACATTTTTGACTATGTTGACCGAGTCGTTTTGATTCGACTAGGTCATTTTCCACAGATGCTATATTTTCTAGTTGATTTTCTTGTTGTGGTTTTAATTAGCAGTAATTGTAACCTTAGATAAGTTATGATGAATAATATCGTGAGGATGCTATTATTATCATGATGTTTTATAGATGTTCATGTTATGATTTCATGCATATAGGACGTAATTACAATAAATGTGTTGATTATGGATGATGGTGTTAAACGAAATGTTTTAACTTTCAATTGATGATTATTCATGTACTGATACAGTGTTTTGGTTTCGAGTATTTAGTTTGGATGCAGGACGGAGGCGAGAGTGTGGTTGAGGTAGAGAAGGCTAGCTCTCGGTTATGGAGAGTACGGATGGTCTGGTTGGCCGATTTACGCACACACCACTTAGGGATTGTGTGTTCATGATTTGGCTTCAAAATTTTATTTATTTCCTCTTTCTCTCTCTAATATATATATA
>MU226071.1:4570527-4586409 GCA_018584345.1 Thuja plicata | reverse complement strand
ACCATTAGATAATCGGTTAAATTCATTTTGTTTTTTTTTATTAATGGCTAAAATATTATAATTGGGCATACACCCTAATTATGGAAAAGGGGTTAAAAATGGTTAAATGAAAGAATGGTTATTAAGAAGCATGACCGGAAGCGATGGCATGGCTATTCACTCTCTGAAAATGGTTGGGAGGTGGCTACGGTTTTGAGCTGGCAAGAAAAGAGAAGAGGGGAGCGAAAGGCTTTGGGGGCAAGGAAAGGAGTTACCTGAGCAGTGGAGTGACACAGACTGGGAGTGGCTGTAGCTAGTGGGAGCAGAACACCACCGTGTTTTCCAGGTATTTCTCCTATGCAGTAGTAATTATAAGTAGGAATCAGGAAAGACTGCTGTTTAATGGTGTTGAAGATGCTTTAGACTCTATCGAATCTATTTGATAGAAACTTCCATTAGTGATAGAATATGTATATATATATATTCAAGCTAGTTGTCATAGACAGTAAGAAACTGGACTATTTTCCCTACCTCACGCCTTGACTTCTCTATTTGCTGGCATATATCCCTTGTCTGCAAGTTGAGATGACCTTTTATTGCAATTGCTTTCTTTAGAGTACTACCGTGCTATGCCATCTTTCTTTTCCCTTGGAAGTTTAGCTAGTTTTGAGCATGCAAATTCATTTGGCTTGGTTACTTATTAAACACTGTTCTTGTAATGCACTATACAGTTGTTTCATTGTTAAACATTAGGCTGCTGTTGTAATGTGCGGTACAGCAGCCTTATTGGTTTCATTGCTTGTCAATATTCTTCCACGCGGATTCTTCAGCAATAGGAATTTCTGAAAATTGTTGACTTTTAATGCCATTTCCACGGCTTCCTGTTTGGGCCTTACGTTTCTAGCGTGCTATTTTCTGTCTTTGTTACTCCATGCTTGGGTACGTAAGGTTTCAGTGTTCTTTACAAGGTATCG
This sequence comes from Thuja plicata, assembly GCA_018584345.1. Taxonomy (NCBI): domain Eukaryota; kingdom Viridiplantae; phylum Streptophyta; class Pinopsida; order Cupressales; family Cupressaceae; genus Thuja; species Thuja plicata. The sequence goes on along the minus strand of MU226071.1, from coordinate 4,585,456 downwards.
TAGCTCTTTAGTTAAGTAGTAAGTAGAATAGCCGGTTCTTTCCAAGCTAGTTTTGATTGTTTTCCTAAGATGTGCCCAGCCGCGAGTTTGTTTGTAATCATCAGTTTGGGATGATTGTCTTCTTGTTGGGAATAAGAGCCATGTGCAGCTCTACTCGGACCCATGTTGAAACCATAGTTCTTCTTTTCCTGGCAATGATGTGGTCGACTAAACATTCAGATGTTCCTCTCTATTTTGTGTAAGATAAAATGAATTGCCTCTCCTTGAATCAGAGTATTCCTGCGGTGTGCATATATAAACAATGGTCTAGCATACTCCACGCTGAACAGCTTAGCACTGTTGCCATGATTAGTTGTGACATTTCCTTTTTCCCCTGTCGTCTCAGCTTAGCCGCAAGCCTATGTGGTTATTCTTTTGTTTAAAGCACTACGATTTTGGTTCCCCTGTTGTTTAAAGATCACTGTGATTTGTTATGTTTTGTTGATAGAAAACACCTCAGAGTTTATCCAGAACCATAGGTAAGAAACATCTAGAATTACATTGCAAATGCTATTTATGTTTGTAGAAAGTAAACATCTTAGAGCCTTTCGCAAACAGTAAATTAAGAGGAACTTACTAAAACAATTAAATTGTTCTCTTGTATTGATAATGAAATTCTGTGCTAGGGAACTGCACTACCTAACTATGAAAATCGAGAACCACAGATTGGAAACACCAAGAGATACATGAGTTGTATGTTTAACCATCCCATGCTGTGTATTTTTTTTTTGTTTTAAACATTGTTGAGACACTATGCTGTGTTTATTTTTATGATTATAATAATCACTGCAGTACATTTAAGATTCGATAGAGTGTGCTGTGAATAGCCTACCGAGTGCAGTCCTGGCATTTTATTTTATCTGAATGATAATAGTCTAGTAAGACTAGCTGAAAATTACAGTTCTTGACGACAGTGTAAATGAGTAGCCATAATTTTAATTTAGAATGCTTTCTTTCTATGATAGTTGAGATTATGTATGGATGTATATGTTTTATGGGAGGGTGTCGAATGTGGGACAACTAGAGGAGGGTAGAAATGAATGTTATATCTGCCTGCTAGTAGAGACCTGGTGAAATTGCTTTGGCCAAAGCGTGTTTGCATATGTTTTTTTTTTAATATGCCGGTTAATTGATCCATCCCTCTGCCACCTCTGTGTTAGATCTACTATTAGATATATGTGTCATTAGTATGTTCATGGCTACACCAGATCCATCCGACCTTCCAGCGCCGGTTGCTAGGCTTCTTGGGCTAGGGTCGGCATGTTCTTCGTGTCAGGAAGAACCCCGGGGGAGCTAACCACTCCGTGGTTGGGCGGATAAAAGCGCCTGAGCCACACTCCCATCTCGTGATAGCAGATGGATGTGTCTTTGATGGCTAAGGAGACAGGACATACAGATGGACCCAGGTCCAAGGTATTTTCTTTTGTAGTTGTTATATGTACCATTTTTATATCTTATTATCTTTGCTTCATCTATGTATTGAGATGAGCTGATGTCTGGCGTGCAGGTCGACATCCGAATCACTGTGAATCACTTAATTGAAATAACCTATCTTGTTGCTCTTAAATTGATGGAAGTCTGACATGTGGTCGACTTCTTCTTCTTGTAATCGTCATAGCAATGTTGGTCATGTGATGACCTAGATTTTCATCTTTTATAATGTCTTTATTGTACTTTGTAATTAATGAAGTACAACATGTAGGTTGGCTTCCTTCTGTAATGCACATAGCTTATATGAGGTCATATGATGGATTCTGCATACACTTATGATGACTTATTGTATAACTAGTCTTATAGTTATCTTGCTTATTACGACATGAAGGTCGTAACTGTGTAAATTTTCTTTCATTTAACATGTGGATACGAATGACTCGAGTTGTCTTTGTATACCATCGACCATGTCCTCTTGTCAAATTTTCTACTTTTTATGTTACTTATATGATGTGGCAATTTGTGGGTAATTGCAGTCTTTACATGTGGTATCAGAGCATATGTTTAACTCTGGGACTTTGGCTTACTACTTGCTGAAGCTATGTATTCTGTGTGGATGCAAGATTTAATCTGTCATCATGAACACTAGAACTAGCAACAGAGCAGGATCTAGCAATGGTCCAAATGAACAGCCTGAGCAAAGGCTAGATCAAATTTTAGCCCTTTTGACTCAACAAGAAAATCTCCTACAACAACAGGTTGCACGTATGGATCACCTCAAAAATGAAATGAGGGGTAGGAAGGATGAGACTTGTCAGAATGAGGAGCAAAGGAAATTGGAGGAGGATAGGAGGGTTGAGGAGCAATGGAAGAGAGATGCTGATCTTAGGGCTACAGAGATAGCCGGAAATAGGGGCAAGATAGCTGAGGAGCTCAGCAAAGACCTGAAAAAGGTCACACCTCCTACCTTTAGCGGTAAGACCCTTGGGGATGATGCCGAGGCATGGATCATTTCCTTGGAGAAATACTTCCATGTCTGAAATTTCTCTAGACAATCTAGGGCGATGTGGGCTACCTTTCAGCTGACAGGTGAAGCTGCCACTTGGTGGGAAAATTTGATGGCAGAAAAGAAACTTCAGCCATGAGAGATATCCTAGGAGGAATTTCTACAGTTGTTTCATACGAGGTGGTTACCTCAGTTGTTCTTCGACAGGAAGGTGGCCAAATTTCAGAATTTGATTCAGGGAGTCTTGACGGTTACCCAGTACCATGAGAGATTCTGTCATTTAGTGAAATATGTTCCCCAGTACCAACATGATGAACGATTCAGGACTTGCAAGTTCATAACAGGGTTACGTCCTTCGGTAGGTGCCGAAGTGGAGATGCATGAGCCAGAAACTATGGACTTTGCACTGAGAAAGGCCCTTAGGCAGGAACAAAGATTACAGAATTTGTCGAAGGTGAACACTAATCAGAAATCCAATAACAATCAAGGATTTAAAAGGAAATATCAGGATAATAAACAACATAATGGTGGATGCCATCAAATCAGGAATATGAAGGGCAAAGGACAAGGAAATTTAGGAAGGAATTCCTATAGAAACTCTCAGAACCAAAACCAAAATAAGGGAAATAACAGGGATTCCAACAGGTACGGAAACAGGAGAGACAAGCCAGAGGGAAAACAGGGACCCCGAGATGGATGTTATGTCTGCGGTGGTGATCATTTTGCTGCTAGATGCCCACAACATTCAGATCGTAAAGGTTTTCAAGCACAACACCACATTCATGTAGCCATTGATCACAGGCAGGCTGATTTTCAGGCTACCCCTATTCAGATGACTGGTAAGCTTTTCGGCCAAAATGTTTGAATTTTAATAGATACAGGAGCTACTGAATGCTTTGTAGATCCTAAAGTTGTATCTAGGCTTTCAGTTAGAGAAGGATTTATGGTTGAACCTTGGATTGTAGAATATGGAAATAGGGCAGAGCGTCGGGTAGAGCAGTGTTTATCATGCAGTGAGTTGGAACTTCCTAGTTTTATCACGCAAGTCAATCTCTATGTCGCCCCTTTGGGATCCTATGATGTTATACTAGGCATCAATTGGCTAACTGAACATAAGGCAATCGTAGATTGTAAAGACAAGTCAGTTGTATATGTTTTGATGATGAGGGAAGATCAACTGTAATAAGAGGTGTGAAGCGACCTATGGAACTGAGGCTGATTTCTGCTATGCAGTTAAAAAGAGCAAAGAGGAAGGGATGTATGTTATATGTAGCTCATGTCAAGGACATTGACACAACTCCTAGTGAGAATGATTCTCCCTTACTACAGGAATTCCAGGATGTATTTCCAGAAGAATTGCCTGAACTACCTTCCAAGAGAGAATTCAATTTCTCCATCGATTTGATGCCTGGAACTGAGCCACAATCTAAGGCTCCGTACAGGATGGCTACTACCGAGATGTATGAACTGAAGGTTCAACTTCAAGAAATTTTGGACAAGGGATTTATACGCCCTAGTGTATCACCATGGGGAGCCCTGGTGATCTTTGTTAAAAAGAAGGATGGTACCTTGTGATTATGTATTGATTACAGAATGCTCAACAAAGTGACCATCAAAAATAGGTATCCTCTTCCATGAATACAAGAGTTATTTGATCAAATGAAAGGTGCTACTGTGTTTTCCAAGATCGATTTAAGATTTGGATATCATCAACTCTGGATTAAGGATGAGGACATCAAAAACTGCTTTCAGAACACGGTATGGGCATTATGAGTTTGTTGTCCTACATTTTGGATTAACGAATGCTCTTGCCGCTTTTATGAACCTTATGAATAGTGTTTTCAAGGACTGTTTAGATAAATTTGTGGAGATTTTTATAGATGACATCCTGATTTACTCTAAGACCATGGAGGAGCATGAAGAGCACTTGCAGATAGTCTTACAGCGTCTGAGAGATAGGAAATTGTATGGAAAGCTATCCAAGTGTTCATTTTATCAGAAAGAGATTCATTACCTAGGGCATATCATATCTACAGAAGGAATTACAGTAGATCCTGCCAAGATTAAGGCTATACTTGAATGGCCTGCTCCTAGCAATGTGAGAGAAGTTTGAAGTTTCATGGGATTGGCTGGTTACTACAGGAAATTTGTAGAGGGATTTTCCAAGATAGCTTCTCCCATTACATCTCTTCAGAGAAAAGGTAAACAATTTGAGTGGACAGAGACATGTGAGAAAGCCTTTCAGTTATTGAAACAGAAGCTCATGTTCGCTCCCATTTTAGTTGTACTTGACCCTAATGGACAGTTCACTGTGATTACCAATGCTTCAGGTGAAGCTTTGGGTGGTGTGCTGATGCAAGATGGAAGAGTAGTGGTTTATGAGTCACAGAAACTGAAACAACATGAGGTAAATTATGCTCCGCATGATTTAGAGTTGGCTGCTATTGTACATGCCTTACAGATGTGGAGGCACTACCTATTGGGTAAGCCTTTTGAGCTTAAGACAGACCATATGGGACTGAGATATATTTTCACTCAACCCAATCTGAATGCCAGGTAGAGACGTTGGTTAGAGTTTTTGAGCGAATACAATTTTGGCATTGAATATATTAAAGGGAAAGAAAATAGAGTAGCAGATGCTCTTAGCAGGAGAAGGCACATTTTTGCTATCTCTACCTCTAGAATACGCCTAAAAGAATAGGTGTTACTTAATCTTCCAGGCGATGACCATTATGAGTTGGTCAAATATGCTTTACAGAATGATCCATCAGATTACCATTTTGACGGATACAGATTTAAGGATGATGGTATTGTGAGATACTAGAACAGGATGTACATTCCTGACCGTGTAGGGCTGAGGAAAGTGGTACTTGAGGAGATGCATTGCGCTCCATTTTCAGGTCATCCCGGGGTAAATAAGATGATTGCCGATTTGAGGCCATTGTATTTTTGGTCAAGGCTTAAGCATGACATGACAGCTTACATAGCTCAGTGTTTGGAATGCCAGCGAGTCAAGGCTGAGCATGTCCACCCAGTAGGATTACTATACCCTCATGATATTCTAGAGTATAAATGGAAAGTCATTAGTATAGACTTCATACAGGGATTACCCATGACCAAACAGAGGCATGATGTCATTTTGGTTGTAGTTGATAAACTAACCAAGGTGGCTCATTTCATTCCAGGAAGCTTGAAAGATGGATCCTTGGCATTGGCCAAGAAGTTCGTGCATGAGATTTTTTGTCTTCATGGTGTGCCGAAGACTATTATATCTGATAGAGACACTCAGATGACATCAAGGTTTTGGACAACCTTGAATGCTTCCTTGGGTACACGTCTCAACTTTAGCACATCCTACCATCCCCAGACGGATGGATAGACAGAGAGAGTGAATCAAGTGATAGAGGATTTTCTCCGTATGTACTGCATGGACCAACAGTACAAGTGGGAAGAGTATCTTCCCTTGGTAGAGTTTGCGTACAATAAATCCTACCATGCTTCTCTAGGTATGGCCCCATTTGAGGCACTTTATGGGCGTAAGTGTCACGTTCCTATTAGTTGGGACAGAATTGAGGACAGGATTGTGATTGGTCCTGATATGTTACGAGAGATGGAAGAATAGATGGCTTTGATCCGAGATAGGCTGAAGGAAGCCGCGGATCGACAAAAGAGCTATGCAGACAAGAACCGCACTTTTAGATAGTTCCAAGCAGGGGACAAAGTGTTCTTGCATGTGCGACCCCATAAGAGTTCCATATCCTTCGGCAAGGCTTTGAAGCTTGCGCCACAATATGTGGGACCCTTTGATGTTTTGGAAGTCATCAACCCAGTTGCTTACCGACTTGCTCTACCACCCGCTCTAGCCCAAATTCATAATGTTTTTCATGTTTCATTATTGAAACCTTATCATCCAGATGCTTCACATATTTTGGATTAGCATGCCTTGCAGGTTCAGGAGCCAGGGGTAGTGCAGGTGGAGCCTACTCGGCTCATTGATCAGCTTACTATCCGAGTGCGCAACAGAGATTTTTTCAGTATAAGGTCCATTTGGACCAATACTCTGTTGAGAGTGCTACATGGGAGGATGCAGAGGACATACACAGATCTTTTCCTCTTTTATTTTCATAGATTTCTTGTTGATTCACTATGATGTATAGATACTTATGTGTGGTGTGTTTCTTTCTAGCATATTTTGATGTGAAATAGGGTCGATGTCTTCTCCTAGTTGGGAGGGATGTCATGACTCGACCCTTGTGACTCATCATTTTCAGACTTGTTATGCGACATTTTTGACAATGTTGATCGAGTTATTTTGATTTGACTAGGTCATTTTCCATAGATGCTATATTTTCTAGTTGATTTTCTTGTTGTGGTTTTAATTAGCAGTAATTGTAACCTTAGATAAGTTATGATGAATAATATCGTGAGGATGCTATTATTATCATGATGTTTTATAGATGTTCATGTTATGGTTTCATACATATAGGACGTAATTAAAATAAACATGTGTTGATTATGGATGATGGTGTTAAACGAAATGTTTTAACTTTTGATTGATGATTATTCATGTACTGATACAATGTTTTGGTTTCGAGTATGTCTGTTTGGATGTAGGATGGAGGCGAGAGTGTGGTTGAGGTAGAGAAGGCTAGCTCTCGGTTATGGAGAGTACGGATAGTCTGGTTGGCCGATTTACACACACACCACTTAGGGATTGTGTGTTCATGATTTGGTTTAAAGTTTTTATTTATTTCCTCTTTCTCTTTCTAATTGTTTTTTTTAATATATATATAGTAGTGATGTTATCATGAATGGATATATTAATATACTCGTATGCACCATGTTTAAATTACATTGTGTTTTTCCTTTTTGTGAATTAGGAATAAACATCTTAATACCATTAGATAATCGGTTAAATTCATTTTGTTTTTCTTCATTAATGGCTAAAATATTATAATTGGGCATACACTAGATAATTATGGAAAAGGGGTTTAAAATGGTTAAATGAAAGAATGGTTATTAAGAAGCATGACCAGAAGCGATGGCATGGCTGTTCACTCTCTGAAAACGGTTGCGAGGTGGCTGTGGTTTTGAGCTGGAAAGAAAAGAGAAGAGGGGAGCGAAAGGCTTTGGGGGAAAGGAAAGGAGCTACCTGAGCAGTGGAGTGACACAGACTGGGAGTGGCTGTAGCTAGTGGGAGCAGAACACCACCATGTTTTCCAGGTATTTCTCCTACGCAGCAGTAATTATAAGTAGGAATCAGGAAAGACTGCTGTTTAATGGTGTTGAAGATGCTTTAGACTCTATCGAATCTGTTTGATAGCAACTTCCATTAGTGATAGAACATGTATATATATATTCAAGCTGGTTGTCATAGATAGTAAGAAACTGGACTATTTTCCCTACCTCACGCCTTGACTTCTCTGTCTGCTGGCATATATCCCTTGTCTGCTAGTTGAGCTGACCTTTTATTGCAATTTCTTTCTTTAGAGTACTACCCTACTGTGCCATCTTTCTTTTCCCTTGGAAGTTTAGCTAGTTTTGAGCATGCAAATTCGTTTGGCTCGGTTACTTATTAAACACTGCTATTGTAATGCATTGTACTATTGTTTCATTGTTAAACATTAGGCTGCTGTTGTAATGTGTGGTACAACTGCCTTATTGGTTTCATTGCTTGTTAGTATTCTTCCATGCAAATTCTTCAGCAAGAGGAATTTCTACAAATTATTGACTTTTAATGCCATTTCCATGGCTTCCTATTTGGGCCTTACATTTCCAGCGTGCTATTTTCTATCTTTGTTACTCCATGCTTGGGTACGTAAGGTTTCAGTGTTCTTTACAAGGTATCGTAGCTCTTTAGTTAAGTAGTAAGCAGAATAGCCGGTTCTTTCCAAGCTAGTTTTGATTGTTTTCCTAAGATGTGCCCAGCCGTGAGTTGGTTTGTAATCATCAATTTGGGATGATTGTCTTCTTGTTGGGAATAAGAGCCATGTGCAGCTCTACTCAGACCCATGTTGAAACCATAGTTCTTCTTATTTTCCTAGCAATGATGTGGTCGACTAAACATTCAGATGTTCCTCTCTATTTTGTGTAAGATAAACCGAATTGCCTCTGCTTGAATCAGAGTATTCCTGCGGTGTGCATATATAAACAATGGTCTAGCATACTCCACACTGAACAGCTTAGCACTGTTGCCATGATTAGCTGTGATGTTTCCTTTTTCCCCTATCGTCTTAGCTTAGCTGCAAGCCTATGTGGTTATTCTTTTGTTTAAAGCACTGCTATTTTGGTTCCCCTGTTGTTTAAAGATCACTGTGATTTGTTATGTTTTGTTGATAGAAAATGCCTCAGAGTTTATCCAGAACCGTAGGTAAGAAACATCTAGAATTATATTGCAAATGCTATTTATGTTTGTAGAAAGTAAACATCTTAGAGCCTTTCGCAAACAGTAAATTAAGAGGAACTTACTAAAACAATTAAATTGTTCTCTTGTATTGATAATGAAATTCTGTGCTAGGGAACTGCACTACCTAACTATGAAAATCGAGAACCACAGATTGGAAACACCAAGAGATACATGAGTTGTATGTTTAACCATCCCATGCTGTGTATTTTTTTTTTGTTTTAAACATTGTTGAGACACTATGCTGTGTTTATTTTTATGATTATAATAATCACTGCAGTACATTTAAGATTCGATAGAGTGTGTTGTGAATAGCCTACCAAGTGCAGTCCTGGCATTTTATTTTATCTGAATGATAATAGTCTAGTAAGACTAGCTGAAAATTACAGTTCTTGATGACGGTGTAAATGAGTAGCCATAATTTTAATTTAGAGTGCTTTCTTTCTATGATAGTTGAGATTATGTATGGATGTATATGTTTTATGGGAGGGTGTCAAATGTGGGACAACCAGAGGAGGGTAGAAATGAATGTTATATCTGCCTGCCAGTAGAGACCTGGCGAAATTACTTTGGCCAAAGCGTGTTTGCATATGTATTTTTTTTAATATGCCAGTTAATTGATCCATCCCTCTACCACATCCGTGTTAGATCTACTGTTAGACATATGTGTCAGTAGTATGTTCATGGCTACACCAGATCCATCGAACTTTCCAGTGCCAGTTGCTAGGCTTCTTGGGCTAGGGTCGGAGTGTTCTTCGTGTCAGGAAGAACCACGGGGGAGCTAACCACTCCGTGGTTGGGCGGATAAAAGCGCCTGAGCCACACTCCTGTCTCGTGATAGCAGATGGATGTGTGTCCGATGGCTAAGGAGGTAGGACATACAGATGGACCCAGGTCCAAGGTACTTTCTTTTGTAGTTGTTATATGTACCATTTTTATATCTTATTATCTTTGCTTCATCTATGTACTGAGATGAGCTGATGTCTGGCGTGCAGGTCGACATCCGAATCACTGTGAATCACTTAATTGAAATAACCTATTTTGTTGCTCTTAAATTGACGGAAGTCTGACATGTGGTCGACTTGTCCTTCTTGTAATTTTCATAGCAATGTTGGTCATGTGATGCCCTAGATTTTCATCTTTTATAATGTCTTTATTGTACTTTGTAATTAATGAAGTACGACATGTAGGTCAGCTTCCTTCTGTAATGCACATAGCTTATATGAGGTCATATGATGGATTTTGCATACACTTATGATGACTTATTGTATAATTAGTCTTATAGTTATCTTGCTTATTACGACATGAAGGTCGTAACTGTGTAAATTTTCTTTCATTTAACATGTGGATACGAATGACTCAAGTTGTCTTTGTATACCGTCGACCATGTCCTCTTGTCGACTTTTTCACTTTTTATGTTACTTATATGATGTGGCAATTTTTGGGTAATTGCAATCTTTACATAATAACACAAAATGAGTTCAAGTTGACCATTGCAAAGTACTTATAGATGTGAGGGTGCAACCAAGTCCAACCATGAAAGAAGGAAAAAATTGGAGTGGTGGCAAAACCACCCAAGAGACTAGAATGATATGTCAAAATGAAATCAACAAAACTCTAGTAGACTTCTAAAAGATGATGACTTGTGTACACAAGTGTCAAATGAACATGGATGAGTAAGTATGCTTAATAAGCCTAAATGAAATCAAATTAAATAATTACACTAACAAATATCTTTACATGATATGTCTGAAAGTTTTTCCTTAAATGTTCTCTTGTGTTTTCTCTTGTTGATGATGCAAAGTGTTGATACTTTTATGGTCTCTTCCTTGTTGAGCCAAAAGTCCTTTATTTCTTCTTGTATACTCTTCATCCATTGTACTTCTAGTTCCACTACTTTTAGGGGATGAGGCCAATTGAAAACAATCATATATTTATATACATTACTTATCTCACACCTATATTGACCCCAAATATTTTGATCCATTATGTACTCTTGCATGCTCTTATTTCCACGTGACATCACCTCTACTTACCCATGTTAGAGACATTTCACTAGTGCACGAGATGTTATGCCAAGGGAATTATACTTAAGGACATATTTGTCTTTCATTATTTCCATTTCTAAACATTTAACCTCTATCCTTATGATACATGCACTCTTTTTAATCACCATATCTATTGTAGAGGTGGGTACACTAGCACAAGGTTCAACATCAGCAAGCCCTTATATAAGATAACCCTTCTTCCATATTTTATATGTGTAAATTTAGATCCGATAGCAAAAGTGGTATACAAGCATAGACAAAATAATTATAGGTTGCAATGACATTTAAACGAACAAAAATTCCTAGAATAGTACATCCAATGCCCGTCTCTAGCTATTTTGGGTTGGATTCTTAGGAGGTAGATCTTAAAAATCTCTTGACAATATTCTTGCTCCTCCTTTTCAGTATGAAGCACCTTAAGACTAGGGAGCTCAACGCCTATGTACAAGAAGTTGCAGGTTCTTATCTATATCTCATTTCAAGATTTGGCTTACCATATTTGCTAGCAATTTTTTAATTTACTATTATTGCATAAAACTATCATGTTGCTATCATTAACCCCACATCAAATATCAATCTCAATTTCATTACAAGGAAACAAAATGCACAGACTTAAGATCTTATTTCCATATACATAAGTATGGACCATTACAAGCTAACATAATTATACTGAATATTTGAAGGTATCATTAAGTTGGAATGAAAAGGAAAATTCAGCTCTTCTAAACATGAAAATAATAGTTGTTTGGATATGATGCCCATGTAAAGTTTTCTATATTGAAATATAAGAAAGAATTTAAATTTATTAGATATAGAAACATTAATTGTTAAAGTGGGGTCTCTCCAAATTTTATATTGTAAATGTTTATTATTACATAGCTTCAAATTTAAAAACAACTATCACAAATTAATACACCATTTAAATACATCAAAAAAAAAAAAAAAAAACTAGAATTAAAATTTAGAAATTATAATTTATAAGGGATACATAAATTTATATTTTGTTAATATGTAATAAAAAGAAAAAGAAAAAATATATCATGAAGTCTAGAACCAAACCTAAAAACAATAAGAAAAAGTAAATCAACTAATACAAAAACATACCTTGGCAAAGACCACAATATGGTTTAAAGAGAAACTATCGAGATCCATAGTGTCTAATGTGCTGGAATTTGACGTACCTGTTATATGAATTTTCTATGACAGTTTGGTCATTTTAATGTCTTTTGTTTTACGTTTTAATAAAAATATTAATTGTCAAAATTTTTTTTTTTACAAATAATTTATTAAATTCTTTTAAATTTAAATATGTTAGCAATATAAGAAAAAAAAATCCTTGGTAATTTGAATTTCTAATACAAATACAAAGATTATAAAATTAGAAAATATGCATAAATTAGTAATACATTCAAAAAACTTAAATTTAATGAAATTCATAACATATGCATATTGTGTACTAATATTTTAAATTAGTAAAACAAGTTTTTAAAATTCATAATATATATATTTATAAGGCCAATAAATATATAGTTATAGTTTTAATTGAAATACTAATATTGTGATAATATTTTCCAAACACATTTGGGAGCGAAAACATTCTATAATAAATATGTCGGTAATTTCAAGTGCTTAGAAAATCCTAACCTGGAAACTTCTTACTAACCTGTTTCGTTACATAACTAGTCATAATAACCAGACGCTGGAGTTTATTATGTGGAAAATGTTTATTATTTGAAAAAAATAGCCTATTTTTTAGGCGTCAACGGTTGAATATGAATAAAAACAAGTGCAAGACCCATTCCTTTCGTTTGTCCATCAGAATGTGGTGGACATCGTTTTCTGTCCGAAGAGTCAGTTCCACATCAACAGTTGTGATGACGCAGCTTTGACTCAATGTGCGCCGATTGAGTCTCAAACGTATTAAAACGTGCACGACTCTTTCGCTTAACTGGCTAACATTTCATCTTTTACCTGTTCAACCAGCCGTGAATGGACCGTGAAAAGATAACAAATGTTTTCTTGTCGTTTCCTTCACATATTTTTTTACAGCATGCCTTAAGTTCGACTTCAATTCTTGTTGCTTCTATAAAGTTCGAGAATATAATCTATTCTTTACAAGATTCCTTAATCAATAATGATATTTTTAAAGGATGGCTGTCTTACCTTTGTTGCTATCTAGGAAGATTTTCATGGTTGCCACCATGTTTTTAAGTCCAATAGAGATTAACAATATTTTTTTAAAATACGTGTGATGGGTTGAGGACATTTTTTTAGAATGAAATGTATTAATGTTCCGTACAAAAATGAATTTATTAAAATAAATATTTTTTACTATTATAAAAATTAGTGTTGCTTCCATAAAGTTCGAGAATGCAATCTACTCTTTAAAGGATTCCTCAATAAATACATGTTTTTAAAGGAGGAGTTTGGCAACTTTGTTGCTATCAATGAAGATTTTCATTGTTTCGATCATGTTCTTAAGTCCAACACAAGTTAACGAGGTTTTTTTTTTTAATCCGTCTCAGCGGTTGAGGAGATTTTTGAGAGTGAAATGTATTAATGTTCGGTACAAAATGAATTTGTTAAAATAAAATATTTTTGACTATTACAAAAGTACATATAAAAATATATTTTAGATACAAACTTAAAAATATATATGGAGGTGGCCCCATGGCTATCAAGGGTCCTGTGACTCGGCACAGAGTTTCATTTTTATCAAAAAAAATATCTGTTGCCTGGGGTATTGCCAGAGATAAGATGGTAAAAACAAAAGATCAATCAGATTCAGTCATTGTTGATGGCGCCGTAGTAAGAGCGCTTTCATCTCAAACAATGGGTTTTTATCTTCAAATTGCTTCTCTAGTTTTCAACCCAGGAAGTACATTGTTCATCCTTGTAAAATCGTCTATGGTTTAGATATTCAGGATAATTTAATTGTTGTTCTTTCCCTGACATGGAAATGACCGATATTTCACGCGGATCAAAGATATATGCCAAACTCCACACCCTCAAATATATTCCCAAGTGTGTATATACATTGTATATTTGTCAGTAGTGTGTATATAAATTATATGTATCATTGTGTGGTGGTTTACAATTACATATATTCATTGAGGGCGTGGGTTGATTCGGGTTTGCAGTGATTTTCAATTGACCTATGGAATAACTGGAATAACTCAGCTGACATTGAGAATGCATCTCACACATTTCTCAAGTAGCCAAAGTTGAATCTGTGTTGCCAACGATTTTGACGTGGAAATCAATATTTCATCGAACGGTCTCAAACAATTCAATTTTCGTACATCTATCTATGTAAATATGGATGCTCGATTTGAAAACTTAGCCAATGTGTTCCATATATGAAACGCCTTTGGGGTAAATAATCAAAAACCCACATGTGGATTGATAATTGATCTAGCACATTTATGGTGAATGTGGTTATAGAAGAATTTATTTATACACATGAATAGTATCAAGATGCTTAAGATAAATCAAAAGTCTTGACTAAGATGATGGCTTTACTTGTCCCACCATTGGTTCCATAACCCTTCAAACTAAATTTAGATCTAAAACATTAGATTTTTCATGTTACAATAATCCTCGACACCGACAATTTTGCATGAATTTCATTCATCCTTGGTTCACTTCCATTAAAGTATTCCCTTCTAGAATCTATTAGTGTTTCAAATTCATATTTTAAGGGCAAGTGCATACTATATTTCATGGTAGGTTCTTTCCCATCTCTAGACATTAAAATTTTGTACTTGACTCTTTTGGCCACAAATTAATGATAATTAATATTAATTAATTGTTAAAGTAGGATCTTTCCAAATTTTATATTATAAATATCTATTATTACATAGCTTCAAATTTAAAAACAACTATACACAATTCAATTACATTTAAAAATAAATAAAAAAATAAAAAATAAAAAATAAAAAAACTAGAATTTAATTTTAAAAATTATAATATATATATATATACATATATATATACATACAT
>MU226071.1:4527926-4567561 GCA_018584345.1 Thuja plicata | reverse complement strand
GTAATATTTATGTGTGAAATTTCAGTTATGCTGAAAAAGTTTCACGCATTAACTGAAACTTCACGTATGAGAGGTCTCCTCTATCCAACTGAAGAGCCTCTTGGCTTACGCCTCTCGGCTAATAATAGAAATATAAGAATTATTTTAACACTCATGGGTGATAGTTTGACAACCAAAATGACACCTAGATACATCTTATTTGTCTACATGAAAAATATTATTAGGTTTTACAATATTATTGAATAGGGAAAGAAATGGTTTTCTTGTATTTTATTATAAACTAATTAGAAAATTACATAAAGGATAGAAAACATTAAGCAAATAAAATTAAGAAATCATGAAAGAGTAAAATGACATATACAATTTTAGTAATTATCAAAATTAATAGAGGTATTAAAGCCACCCTCTAAAATAAATTGGTAAGCTAGTGACAGTTATCATTATAGTTAGGCTTAGGGTTTACGAGAAGAATTAGATTAAGGCTTTAAAATTATAATCATTATCAAGTATATGCAAATAATTATTTAAATAGATTTCAGTGACAGTTCAAAATGCATGCCAAAGTCCATTAATATCAAACAGTCAAAATGAAAAGTGAAAAACCATGAAGCGGGAGTAACCGCCATGAATAGATTCATCATGGTCTTAGTGAAGCTCAGCACCTTCGCTATCTGCTACCTTCCACATTACAAATTATTTATTCTAAAATCCCTTCATATAGCCAGTTTTCCCTTCGTCCATAGCTTATATTTTATTTCTAGATATTACAAAATCATAAAACATTTCCAAAGTTAGGTGTAGCCTAAATCTGCCTGCAATTCATCTTGTTTCATTGCATTGTTTCTGTAGGTAACTCCAACAACGTATGCTATATTTAGTTTATATTGAAAGATTTCTGAATGCGTCCAAAATAGATTTACTAATATGGATTCTGTAATTTGCAAATAAAGAAGGGTCAAGACATATTTAAAACACATCAATATTATTTCTGTGATTCTCGATTAATATTAATAGTGATTTTTAAAAAATATGGAGCAGTGCCAAAGGAAGTTCTTGAAAATGCTATTGCCAGTGAGTTGTCACGCCTCAGACCAACAATGTGAAGAAACCGCCATGGAAAATATTGTTTCTCTGTTCAAGCAAATCAGAGAGGGCATAAAATGAAAACCACTACGATGTTCACCCAATGTGGCCTTCAAATATGAAACCACTATATGTTTTGCCCAAGAGAGCTTTTATTTTTTGAATTTCGATGGTGACCTCAGCTGTCAATTCTAAAATGCATGTATGAAAATAGATCGATCGACAGCACAATTCATAAGAGGACATATTTGTAAGTGCTATTCAGATAGATAAAGTAGCAAGGATCAATGAATAATTATTTCTTGCCAACCTGAACACAAGCTCCTGATGATTTTTTATTGTCTCACCTCCCTGGTAATGGTCAAACCCACCTGCAAACATAAACATATGTACCATGAATATCACAAAGATTTCATATTTACATGAGAAATCTCACCTTATGAATGCAACTGACCTTAATAGACAACAACCTCAAAAGATGACTCAATGTTGGCATCAAAACTGAGGACAAATCGAGAATAAAAATAATTCAGTGCAGATGCACTACAGAGAAAATTTATGTTAAGCTCCTTTATAATTTTTTTCATTTCAAATCACTGCACCAACACATCAAGAAAATGCCAGTTCTGTTCATTGCCATGCTGAATTAGCGGAAATCTTCCAACTATCTTTTTTCATTGGTAACTACCAACATAAATCTTGTGCATGGTGAATCCAACTAATCGAAGGTGAATTTATTATAGTGTAGTCTTAATTTTGCATTTGTAACTGCCAACATGTTCAATTTCCATCACTCTCTACCACGGTTGTCAAATTAAAATGACTTTTATTAAAGTTACAAAGGTTTTTTTCATCCCTTGATGAATGAATATGCCTCTCGTTGTAATTATGTATTGTTATTTATTTTCATTAAACTCCAATCTCTAATGTTGCTTCATCCATATTTGGACGGTTTATGGTTTGATCGTAACATATAAAGCTTTTACTATATGTACTAATTTATAAAGAAACGTAAATATCATAATGTTTGATGCTGACTCAAAATTGTAGCTTTATAAAATACTATATAATTAATATAGGGAAATTTGTATATTACATTTCTATGATACGGTGTAATAAGGCTAAGAAGAAATTATAGTGCAAAGTAGGAATGAAAAATCTTGATTTTCTTATGTAAGAGTGAACTAAGGTTTGTTGAAATAAAATACATCTTAAATAACTTAAGATGTATTGAAATAAATTTTATTCAAATTTATTTCAATATATCTTAAGTTATTTAAGATGTATATTGAATGAATATTTTATTAATATTATTATTTAAATTTTAATATTATCTAACTAGATTTTTTTAAAAAATTATATATTTTAAAAAAATCTTAAAATTAAATTCGAAGTATAAAACATTAACATTCATTATCTTATATAGTTATTTTTAGATATTTTTATAAAAAATTGAAACAAATATGTAACATTAATTTAATGTTTTATAATCTTGAAAACATTATTTTGGTTAAAGCCTTGATTTGCTCCATAAAGTATTTCAAAACAAAAAAATAAAGTATTTGCATTGGTGGAAATTAATTCACTAATTGGCACAACTGAATGCGGACAAGTAAAATAATTTATTTTATTAGAATTATATTATAACTACATTTATTATATATTTATAATATATTTACTTAAATTAATACAAAAATATTTAAGATTTTTTTTCAATGTAAATACATATCTATTAATTTATTTTTGGTTTGTTTGTTTGATTTATTTTATTTTATTTTATTTTTATTTATTTATTTATTTTTACAGAAATAAGATCTTCAACAATCTAAATTTTAAATAATAAAAAAATCTAATTTTAATATATAAGTTCAAATTAAAAAATAATAATTCAAAAATATCTATTTATTTTAAACTTACGTTTATTTTAAATATTAAAATAAAATTAAACAAATATATTTAAATGTTGAATTTTATTGTAGAGTATACAAAAAATATGATACAATTTAATATATAATTTTATTATCTTATATAAAAATTATATTTAATATAATACAATAAAGTAATAATGAATACGATTATAAAGTAAAATATGTAAAATAACATATAATTCCATTGATTTTCAAAATACATTTACTAATTTATATAATTCATATAATGTATTATAGTGTAGTATGTTATAAAAAGTTATATAATATATTTTATATAATTTAATAATTTTATGGCAGCTTCACAAGTAAATGCTCAAGTGTGTGAAGGAACTAATTCAGGGATCAAACATGATCTCAGCTTATATAGGTGATTGTATGGGATTTTCATTGCGACTTGTCACAACTACTTCATAAATAGGGCAAGTTTTTTCTGCAAAGCTTAAAACAAATTTTCAAACGTCTGGATTCTTTCTGATGGAGCTATATACCGATTTGTGTCCAAGGTGCGATTCATGTGGTCTTCTACATGATGAACTGCTATCCTATAACTACAGAAACTTCCTTATGCCCAGTGAAATAGAGGTGTACCTTCCTGCTAGGGTTGACGATTTCCAACTATTCTATGTTTATATGCCATACTCTGGTGATACGCAGAGCCATCTGAAGGATTATTAGTGAGCATATTCTTGCACCAAGATTCAAGCAAATCATGTTCCCTTCTCAATTGGTATCATTTTTCTTATCCAATTCCATGGATTTTCTCCAGTCTGTGGAATTACTGATGCTTATAGCCAACAAGTTAGTTCATCCACAGTTTATCAGGGATAATCAATTAATGATTTCAATTCATAAATATAATTTGTGGTCGGAGTGTGCTCTGGTGGGTGGCTTGTTCTCCTGACATCAGCTGCTAGCTAAGCATGAATGTATGCTAGTGTATGACAACATTAAGAAGGCATTGGAGAAATAGAGTTTTCATTTTGTGAAGAACACATAGCAGGTCATGGATAAGGTTTTGGAAAAGGAGTTTGAGATAAGAATCAAGTGCACAATATATGTCATGCTCGAAATTCTAGGTTCCTCCAATATCTCTCTGCACACACTCATCTAGGTGTCAGATCAAGCAACTCAAACAGAGGTGTCTATACTTCTCACCATTGTGCCGAACTTAAATCCATCATCTATATTGGTCTCACATCCAAATGAATGTCTTTCTCTAGAGGGAGTTTCGGAAGAACAGAATGTTGAGGACACTGATGGTTGGGTTACCGATATTCCCATTGCTCCTCCAGCCGGCTAGGTAAATGCTTGGGATATTAGTTGTGGGAATAATGTTACGCTGCAAGCTGAAATATAGGATATGGAAGAATAAATTCTGGTTGTGGGGTATTATTTTTTTGGGACCTTATTTCAGAATGTATATGGACAAATTATTAGCTTGGAGATTCCTTCTTGGGTAAACATCAAATAACTTTGAATTAGAGTTCTAAAATGTATATCAGAGATTAGCTCAACTCTATTTTGTATTCAAATAGATTCGTATAGGTTTTTATATTATGCATAAATACTTGTAATGGACTAGGATTCTCGGTTTTCTTTACTGATTCTATCCCAGTTGAGTTCTTGAATCGGTTTAAATATTAATAAATATATATAGTGGCTAGACAACTTTTGCTTTAAAAAAAAAATTAATTTTTTGAAGTAAGTTTCTATTCCTATTGGAGTAAATCTCTATTATCATATTCTGGGGAAAAACTATTTCATAGAAGAGGTCTAAGAAAAACCATGAAAAATACCAAAACAAGTGCCACATGAATTATTTAATAATTAGTCTTTAATTATCAAAAAACTAATTTTAATAAAAAAATCACAAAGAAATAATAGTTTCCCTAAAACATAAGAAATTGTTATGAAATATTAGTCTTCTTAAAAATATAGAGAAATTTAAAAAATATTAGTATTCCTTAAAATATAAAGAATTGTTAAAAAATATTTGTATCCTTTAAAACATAGGAAAAGTTTCCCTAAGATATAGGAAATTGTGAAGAAATAATGATTTCTAAAATATAAGAAATTGTTAAGAAATATTAATCTTCCATAAAATATTATTGCTTGGAAACATTACTATTCTCTAAAATGTAAAGATTTTCTAATAAAAATTAGTATTTCCTAAAATAATTAAGAAAGATAAGCCTTTCCTAATTTAAAGATTATAAGATACGATTAATCTTTCTTATATTTTTAATTAAGCCGAGAGGCTTTCCTACAGTCATAGCATATGGATGTCAGCCATCCATGTACAAAAAACATCTCCATAAATTTAGGATTGCATTTAAAATCATCACCATCCATTGACCTTATTGTTATACAATCTCATAATAATATAACTCTTTGTTCAAAATATGAATAAAAACTGTTAAAGATATCGACTTTGCCATTTGCTAACCCTAATTGTTTCAATTTTTATTCTCTCCTCTTCTTTGTTTTGGAGAATTGCTCGAGCCAAAAGGGTTTATTATAGTAAGTATGCTTTGTTTGGTTGTTTCTTTATTTTAAAATCATTCCCAAATGATTCCATAGGGGCATGATAGTAACTATAACCTGTGTTTCCCCATCTACTCGAAAATGGTGAGATTCGACATGGTATTTTTCATTGTTTTAAATGTGTCATTCATGGGATTGTGTGTGACTGGTGGTCTAGGGCAGCACCAAATTCACCACGTCATTCCAAACTCTGAATTCACCAGCGCCATTAAGTTGTTTGAAGATTTCTAGGTTGGGTTTTCTGAAACCATAATAATTTTTATTATTGTACAAAATTTTCTAAGAAATCAGATTTGAGGTTATATTTTCTTCTCTGAAAGTTTGGTATTGTGATTTTTTAAGAAATTTTTAGGGATTTAATACAAAATTTATTCTTTTCCTTTTGCATCCAAACTAACTTACTTCAATTCTTGTGCTGATAGTTTCAATTAATTTCAAGAAATCTTATTACCGTGTTTTTCAATGAGCCACTCAAGTTTTTTAACACATTTGTAGCATAATGTCTTTTATTTTACAAAGAACATAAATAAACATGTTGTTTGAAATTTTATCTGAAAAAATGAATTTCCTTGTGAAGGATATAATTGAAATGGAAGGCTATTAAATTAATAGTTTTAATAGAATTCAAAGCTCAGATGAATACATGAAGATTCTTTGTTCTATTTATGTTCTCTATTAATATAATTGTCTTCAGTAGCATCTATGGATACCTTCCACTAAGAGCATAATAGAATTCAGAAATTCATTTTAACAATATGAACACTGCAATAGAAATCTATTCCAGTTTTTAAGGTCTTCATTTCATTCTCTATATTTTCTACCACATGCAGTAAATTACAGAGGTCAATTTATTTTTCATGAATCAATTCGCCAGAATCTTTGAAACACTTTCTCCTAAATGAATGGAAGGGTTTCTCTCCATAAAAGAAGTTAAAGAAGTTGAGATAAGAGAGATATTTGCCTATTCATTTTTTAAAATTTCAAGTTTTTTTTTTGGTGAAAAATGGCATAGACACTATATATTTAAATTATGAAAATTATTACACTACTTTGAAATGAGCTCAGGGTGGAAAGAAGCAGGGAATAAAACCCCCCATCCCAGCCCTGAATGTGAAAACACTAGAGTATACAATAAAGTCCAGTCGGACTAGAATACAACCAAAGTGTATCAAACTTTAAAACATCTGAAGACTGAGAATGGAAAAGAGTAACCGAGATACTCGAATCATATATGCCGATGAAATCTGTGTTCAAAAACTACCCAAGCCGAAACATTAAAAAGCCCAGAATCTGGGCAGCAGAAACTTTGAATTGCACCGATCTAGAAAAGTTACCTCCGGCCAGGTATTAATAGGAGAACCCTATATCCACGAGCTAGATCAAAATTGAAGCAAAAAACTTTGAAAAGTGATCTATTTTCTGCTCCGAATACCTTTACCCTTTCGTGATACGCGTCCATTTCTGGACGACCATGAAGAATTTGCCGATGGCGACTAAGGAGTTAACGGTGGGGAAGAGGACATCACACCAGAATTCTCCACATAGGCGATTAATAGAGACAAGTTATCAAACAAGAGGAAAGCATTTGCGACAATTCTGCTCGGAAGAAGGTCCATAAATTTGACAACTTCCCTCTTGAGATGTTGTAGATCTTTGCCCTCCAGCGCTAGCTTTAGGATGTCAAAAAAACTTACAAGCTCCTTTTAATTTTCCAGATGGGATGGAGGGAATAGGCCCCCAATCCACGCATTTGAGCTCTGAAGAGAGTATTTCATAATGGCTTCAAGTAACTCTTCCTCCGAGACAAAATCCAGTTTGAGAAGCATTTTTATCATCTTTTTAAACACCTTGTAGTCAGGGATCAAATCGTACCAGATTGATAGGAAGACCGAGACGCTCTGAGATACTATACTATTATATTTCAAGAATTTAATTATACTTTTTATTATATTTACACTGTTTAATTATATTTTCTTCTTGCTTAAATACACATATTTAGTCTCTTTGCTTTATGCTTAGATTCTTGCTATTTAAAAAATGTATTATTTTTTGGATTTAGATTGTCAAAATAAAATTACTTGCAATAAAATTATTGTTGCACAAGTTATATATTTCATACTGGTTTTTGAATTGAGTTTGAAATGGAGTATTTTAGTGTAAAAGTAAAACAAATATGAATATAAGTTTTGAAATTGACTGTATTATTTCAGATAGGAATCCCTAGAAATATACTTGGCTACTTTAATATTTTAACATATATGTTAAAGGAGATAAGAATTATAAATATTATATAATATTAGTGAATACATTTTAAAAGTTCAAAACTTTATAGTAAACTTGGAATATAGGATACTTTAACTTAATTTGTCTGAATTGTGACATTTCGTTATTGGAAATGGTAAATATAGAATTTTTTATTTAAATATTAGAAAAAGTGTGGTATTGTAAATAAGTGTTGTATCGTTTCAAACCTTAATATATTACAGTTGATTTATATATATATAAGTATAGTACATGTTCAAATTAGGAAACAAAACTATCTTTGCCATTGTAAAACTATCAATTAAAAAATTTATTATTTTATAGTCAATTTTGTATTGTTTGTTTTACATTATAATGTTATAATGTTGAATTATATCTTAGTTTAATAATCTAAGTTTAAAAAGCCTAATTTTTTAGTTAATTATCAAAATTTAAATCTTACAATAAATATAATTTATATAATTTAATTATGCAAATTCAAAAGAATCTAATTACATGTAAATTCAAAAGAATCTAATTATAATCATAAATATGGAAAATGAATATGATTTATTAGGAAATTAAATTTTCAACATAAAGTTAAAGAATAATTATTTATTTAGTAGAATAAGTATTCAAGTATTATTTTTTATTAAATTTTTAAATTTCTTTCATTTTTATCAAACATTTAATTAATTAATTTTTATTTAATTTAAAGCTATGTTAAAAGAGATAGGAATCCCTTGGAAACTACTTAGTTACTTTAATATTTTAGCATATATCTTAAAAGAGATAAGAATTATAAATATTAGATAATATTAGTGAATACATTATAAAAGTTCAAAATTTGTAGTAAACTTGGAGTATAGTATACGTTTAACAGAGATAGAATCCCTTGAAAAATACTTGGTTACTTTAATATTTTAACATATGTGTTAAAAGAGATAAGAATTATAAATATTAGTGAATATATTATAAAAGTTCAAAATTTGTAGTAAACTTGGAGTATAGTATACGTTTAACATAATTTGTTATGAACTGTGACATTTAGTTATTGGAAATGGTAAATATAGCATTTTTAACTTAAATATTGTGGTATTGTAAATAAGTGTTGTATTGTTTGAAACTTTAATATTAATGAATGAATATAAATTTAAACAAAATATATTATTTTTTAATAATATATTTGTTGGAAATAATGGAATGGTGTGTACTAAGAAGGGAGGGGTGAATCAGTACACTAATTTTTTTTTGTCAATTAACCTTATCCTTTAGTAATCAATTCCTTGAATTACTGACCATGTCTGTTATTCTATATTTATGCATGCAATATCAATTCATAAACATAATTTGCATGTAAACATTCATGAAATGTATTGACACATGACACAAGATTTGGTAACGAAGAAAACCCCTGTTTGAAGGTAAAAACTGCTATGGGGATGAAACCCATAAAACATCACTATCTACAGAATGGAAGGGGTCAGTTAAGGCTTACAAGTTTGATCACTTCTGATGATCTTACACTGTTAGGAGTAACATGTTTTGACTGATTAAGGTCTACTCTGTTAAGAGCTTTAGCGACACTGTTTAGTGTGCACTCAGTTAAGAGGTTTACAAAAGGATTGTTAAATCCACCTTCTCAAAGGATTTCTTCTATTTTCTACCCTTGTTAGAATGTAGTAAAAAATACTTATTGACCTGAGTAGCCTTGAATCTGGTTCTTAATAACCTATTTTATCTTTTGTTGTCCTTTTGCATAAAACTCTTAGTTTGATCCATAGATGTGCTACTCGGCTACAATCATCATCACATCATCTTGTTCTGATAGATTTATATATTGAATTTTACCTAAATAAGTCACGATTTTCAATGATAACTTTATGATCAAAGGTTTACAACTTTACCTTGATCTCCTAGTTTGCATGTTTACAATTAGTTAGATTGATTAAAACAATTACAATTACATTGTGTGTCCCTCAAGAAATGGTTTTAAAGATATCATTTAAATCTAAATCTAAAACTTAAATATTTTATTTGACGTATAAGTCAGATCCACATTTTTGAGAATATAACTGTCTCTCGGTAGGCTTGTGCTTGGGTTGCTCTTTAGCCTACCTGTCGGTGTAGACTATAAAATTTTTGTGCGGGGTTCCTCTGTTGTTTGCTTTGTCGGTTTACCTTGTTTACTGTTCTGTCGGGTTACATTGTAAAATTCCATCGGGTTCCTCTGTGAATTATGTTACTGGTTTACATAGTGATCTGTCTTGTAGCGTTCCTCTTTACTTAACATTTTTAGTGACCTCTATTTAACTGTTGTGTCGGGTTGCACTAAAATCCTGTCTTTCGGTGATCATGTACCGACGGTTCAGAACTTGTTTCCTCTGCATACTAATGGAAAAATATGTCATCAATCTCCCCCTTTGACATTAGTATCAAAAATTGATGTGTAAAACTAAAATGTTTAGTATATACACCATGTATTTTACCTTGTCAATATGACTCCCCCTGTATGTATGCCTCAGTATAGTATATGTATATACACTTGTCTTTATACTATTTCCCCCTTTTTAACCTTATCAATTATCCCTTTACTTTCTCTTTGTCACATATTATTTCCCGCCTTTTTTGATAATAAAGACAAAGGTGTAATACTTACAGTTTGTCAAAAAATATGGGAATGGGAGTTCTGCATGTCTCCCATCATTTTCTTTCACTTCTCCTTAAGGTGTTCAAGGGTCATGATCTCCAATGTGATCCTTGCATGCATATCATATATGCTTTCTATCACAGACATTTCTGGGGTGACAATCAATTGTCTTGCCAATGTCATATGTTGTTGCAGTAATGTAAGATTTGGTAGAAGTAGAGCTTGAAGCTTGGTTACCTCATCTATGAATTTTGTTTCTGCCTCTAAAATCTCAAGTCTCAACCTTTTAGCTTCCATAATCTTTTCATAGTGTGACTTGATTGGATTGTCATTGCTTGTAAGATTCTGTGTACTACCATGTAGATCTGCATCTATTTGGGCAATCTTTTCACTGCTCTCTTTAGTGAATTGCTCTATTGTGTATAATTTTTGAACTAAGGTTATAGCTTCTGAAATGATTGGTTCCAATTCATTGACTAGTTCAAATAGCTTTACCTTGTTCTCAGCCACTTCTTGGATTATTTTCTCTATCAATTTGTATTGATACTTTTGCTCTACACGTTCTTCTATTGCCTTCTTTGCATCCACATTCTGTGAGGTGATAATTTGGTAAGAACGACTATTTGATCAAGTATAGTAGAATTTTTATCAATGTCAACATCAGGTACAATCTAGAGAAGTATTTCCTTGGTTGTCTCTAGTACCTGAGTGTCTTTTGTCTCCTTTTTTAGCTTATCTTGGACAGATTTCCTTTTACAAAGTTTAGCATACTTTGTAAGTGTCTCTAGACCCAATTTCCTCAGATCACAGGTAGGAATTTCAATTATCTCATCCAGTGTGACTAGATTCTTATAATTTTTCTTCTTCTTCTTTGAAAGTGTGGTGGAGGGACCTGTATGCAGTACCATTGCAAGTTCCTTTGCTTGGTCTGATGTGCATGATGAAGGCTTTGGGGTATGTGTGCCTTTATCCTACTACTCGGTGTCTATCTGTCAGTTGGGAGTGGATGTCTCCACATCAACCTTAGATTTATCTGCAACATCTCCTTCAATATCCTTAGGAGTGGCATCACCTTTCTCTCCTCCACCTATATCTTTCATCTCTCCATATGTTTCTTTCTATTCTTCAGTTGTTTCTTTCTACTCTCCATCTATATTCTATTCATTAGTTGTGTTTTTTTTCTCCTCTTCACCCTTATCCTCAGGTATGCTTGCATCAAGCGCGGGTGAATTCTCCTTTATTGAGATGATATTGATAGCTTGTATCAATAATGGCATTTTCCCTGGTATATTTACCTGTGCAGAATCATTTTTCTGTCCTGTTACTTAGATTTCTCGGAGGTAACAATGACATCTTCATCTACCATTACCACATTTGCAAGATCTTTGGTGATATCTATGATTGTCACATCTTGGATTGTGACATCAGTTGTGTCTACTAATGACTACAAGATTTGAGGAATTTCATCCATTTATTTGCTTTCTTTTGTGTTCAATTCAACTGAAGTGACATCCTCTACATCATTTATAAGGATGTGTTTAGGGCTCAGTGTAGCCTCATTTTCTTCATTGTGAGGCTTGTCGATGAGTGCTAATACTCTCTTGGAGTTTGTATCCTCCTTAGGTACATCGAGTATTTTCCTCCAAGCATTCTCACTTTCCTTGTCAAGCTCAATTAGGCTTCCTTTAGCACTTTTTAAGCTCTCAATTTTGGTGAGAACTTCTTTGAATGTAACTTCATTATTTCTTCAATTTATTCCATTTTGGACTCGGGTGGCATAATAGAAACTAGGGATCTTTCCCTTATCTATTTTTCAGAACTCAATGAAAATGTCCACCTTGCCAATAACCTATCTAGAAGTTCTTGTGGCATCTTATTTTCAAACTGTATAGGTATATATTTGAATATACACATTTCTTGGATGGGTGCGTCTTTTATCTTATTCTAATCCTCGGGATTTAGAGTTAGCCATTTTCTAATTATAGGCTCAAATATTGAAGCTAAGATGATGACTGATGTAACAACCTCATCAATGGTGGTAGGAACTCTATTATTTATAGGTTTTTCATCTTGTTTAGTGTCCTATATATCTTCCTTGCTTTGGATTAGTCTTTTTCTCCTCTTTGGTACTAAAGTTTGCTCGGTTTGAGGCCTCCTCTTTTACGTCCTTACCTATCCATTAGTGACCAGCGGTGAGTGTGTTTTTTCAATTTGACTCCTTGTCCATGATGCACCAGCAATTCTTGGCTTCTTTGGGGGTGGTGCATCAGACTTTGTTGATTCAGAGTCACTCACTTGTTCACCTTCATCGACGGGTAACTATCCCTCGGTAGATTCTTGTTGTTTTGTTTCTTCTTCATTGACCGATAACTTCTTCTCAAGTGTTTTGACCATTTTGGTCTTTGTTCTATCTATCTTCTTTACAACTAGGCCAATCTTTATTCTTTCCTTATCCTCTTCAAAGGTTCCAAACCTTGGTCATGATTTGTCTAATGGTTCATTTAACAATTCTTCAATAGCATTTGTGGCTTGATATATGTTGATCTCATAGTCAAGTGGGGCTAACCATGTTGTCCTTGGTACAACTGGTTTGATCAAGGTGGTATTGGTGTCCACCATAAAACAAATACCAACTTTTTATTTTTCTACCAATTGTTCTGGTATCCTCATTCTTTTCTGCATTCTGTCCTTAAATCTAGTGAAATATTCATCCATAACTGATGTAAATTTGTCACCTAGTGACTTAATGAATTCACTGATTTGAATTGTCAATGGTCAGGTAGTGTCCTAGTTGACATTATAGATAGATGGGAAAAAATCTTGAAAGTTGAAAAATATGCACATTAGGAGTGAACCAAACTTACATGAATTAGACTATGCAGACCTGATTGTCCTCATGTTCTCCTCTAACTGCTTCATTATAAACTCAGATAGATCCAACTGTAATCCCTTCTTTACAATCTTGTGTGCAGTGTCTACTTCTCCGGATGAAATACTATTCATCCTGCTAGCTTGGAATATCTTGTAACCTAGCACACATGACCAAATTTCAGTTCTAGATCTTTGATGGAATTTACCTTCAATCCTCTGTCATCCCATTCTGCACCTCTCATCTTCTCAATCTCAGGGTGTAAAGGGTGTTTAAGTGCCTTGGCCTTCTAGGTTATAGGATAACCCGTCACTGCATGTATCACATCCCTAGTGATCTATTTTGGCTCGTCCAACCACATCTTCTGGTCATGCACTCTGCTCAACACTATCTTGATCCATTCGGTCTTTAAATCCTTTGAGAACATTAGGGAATTTGTTATCCCTTTGACCTCTATGTGTTTATGCTCATCTTTGATGGTTCCTTATGTGAAAAGCTTCTTGTAAGCTTGCTCAACCTCAAGATCTCCTATCTCGGCAATCTTGCAATGTATGTATGCCTTGACATCCTCGATGAGAAAAACCCTAGGTGGTATGCTTGAGAAAAATCCAACGCCATTGGGTTTTTGAGGAAACCTCTGGACAAAACTTGTAATGTGGCTCCTCATAGGTGGAGTTCTTGATCAGTTTGACCTTGTTGTCTT
Organism: Thuja plicata; assembly: GCA_018584345.1. NCBI lineage: Eukaryota > Viridiplantae > Streptophyta > Pinopsida > Cupressales > Cupressaceae > Thuja > Thuja plicata. The sequence goes on along the minus strand of MU226071.1, from coordinate 4,553,543 downwards.
TAGAATTCTTGATCTTGGTTACACGGGATGTGGTTGGCATGATTTTGTGAATTTAGGGCTTTTCTTGTAAAGAAAATAGTGAGCTTGGTGATTCTAGTTACATACTTAACCTGCTATAGCGACTGAGAATTTGTTTGAATGCTATGAATCTGCTTGTTAACCACTTCTGCAATCTGATCTTTGTCAGTCACTTTGTGCTCTACTTTTCTCTGCTTCTTTTCTCTCAAATGTTGGTGAATGATATGAGGTCTCCTTCATCCTTTTATATATGGTTCCCTAAGTGGCATCATTAATGCTTTACCCACTTCTCAGTGTTTGAAGATAGATTTGCTCAGGTAACACACTAACTTCATTCTCGGTGAGCTTGCGATGCTCGGGGTAGGTGACAAGTCATTTGACCTTTCACATGTTTACCGACAGATCTTGGTATATAGTCGAAGACTACATTGTCTTTTTACATGATTACCAATGATGCTCTATTTACACTAGAAACTCATCTTTTATGTGTGTACCGAGGATTCTCGGTAAGCATTAACAACTTAGCTTTGTATGTACACCGATAATTTTTTGTATGCATTAACCAATGTGATAGAATTCACAAATTCCTAACAAGCAATACCATAGTGCATCTTTATTTAGGCTAGTTTGGCATTTCATCAATGTTTAATGGAACTGATATAAAGTATAGATTGGCATAGTGCAATTTCATACTTACTTGTTATGCTTAGGTGGGAGTGGTGATATCACAAGATCCATTGGATAAGGTGTCACCAATTGCATTGCTCGGTCCAACATCATCAGTGTTTGTAGCTTTTCTCTACATTTTTTTTCTCATCTTCCTGCTGTCTTCAATGGTATAGCCATTGGGAAAAGTGCTTGTCTCTATTACTTGGTCTCTGCAGTCTTTGCTTAGATGACCATCTCTATGACAGTGTAAGCATGTCATTTTGAGGTTAGTCCAGCTTCTAGACTTTCTTGTCGATTTCCTTATGCAGTTTGCAGCTATGTGTCCAAATCTACCACATGTTGTGCAGTGTGCTCATGTATTCTAATCCCAAACATATGAGTTATCAACTCTTTTCATTTGATAAGCATTTTCTTGATCTTTTGGCTTCCATGCTTTCTTTTTCTTCTTTCTGCATTCAATAGATGTGTGCCCATCCATTTTTCAAGAAGGAAAATATTTTCCCATGTAGGTTTCCTTCTTTGGTTGTTTCACCTTAGATTTATATTCATATGATTTGTGTCCTTTCTTGTTACATTTATAACAATTTCCTAGGAATGTAGATTTGGATTTAGGAATACCTTTCATTTTACTCCTGCAAACATTTGATGTGTGGCCTAGTTTTCCACAGTGATTGCATGAATTCTTCCTTGGTCTTGGATTTGTGTTCAGCTTGGTATGGTGATTATCCATGCTCAGTATACCTTAGCCTAGTATTGTTGTTGAATCTTCTTTGTTCATCAAGAAAATCATCCATCCTTTTAGTACTTTCTTCAGATCTCATGATCATATCATTGTGTTGTTGGTGAATTCTTACTTCATGCTTTAGTTTTTCATTTTCTTCTGTTAGCTTAGCAATAGCTTCCATTTTTTCAATGAATTCTATGTTTATTCAGTTTGCCTCATGACTTATGAGAATAATCTGATTGGTGATCTCATGATGATGTTTAGTAAGTCATTGTATTTATGACTCTCTCTCTCTCTCTCTCTCTCTCTCTCTCTCTCTCTCTCTCTCTCTNTATCTCTCTCTCTCTCTCTCTCTCTCTCTCTCTCTCTCTCTCTCTCTCTCTCTCTCTCTCTCTCTCTCTCTCTCTCTCTCTCTCTCTCTCTCTCTCTCGTATCTTTTTAGTGATCTTCCTCCTTTCATCAATAGCTTATGTTCTTTCTTGTTCAACTTGTCTAGCATTGTTCATGACATTAATCATCCTTACCGTCTGTGTCTCTTGACTGATTTGTAGTATCTTTACTTTCTCTATCATATGTTGATTTCTTTCCTTCAGGCTTGTGATGATTCCTTGAGATGTGTCTGATGTATTGCTAGATGTAGATCCTGATGACTCAAACAAATTAGCTATCTCTTCTTCATGATAGTCTTTTTCATTATAGCGAGATGCCATAACCTTTCTTTCATCCAGTAGCTCTCTCATCTTGATTCTTGCTTCTTTGTATTTCTCATAGAAGATCCGTATCTCTAGCTTGTGATTCTCAATAATCTTGTCTAGCTTATACCTTTCCATTGTATGATCTTTTCTCTCAAGTATTTAAAAATTTTCAAATAAGAGACCCAGGTCTGATGCCAATTGTTGGAAATAATGGAATGGTGTGTACTGAGAGGGGAGGGGTGAATCATTACCCTTAAATTTTTTTGTCAATTAACCTTTATACTTTAGTAATCAATTACTTGCATTACCAATCATGTTTGTTATTCTATCTTTATGCATGTGATATCAATTCATAAACATAATTTGCATGTAGACATTCATGAAATGTATTGACACATGACACAAGATTTGGTAATGCCAAAAAACCCCTATTAGAAGGTAAAAACTATTGTGGGGATGAAACCCACAAAACTTAACTATCTGCAGAATGGAAGGGGCCGGTTAAGGCTTACAAGTTTGATCACTTTTGATGATCTTACCCTGTTAGGTGTAACATGTTTAGACTAGTTAAGGTCTACTCTGTTAAGAGCTTTAGCAACTGTTTAGTGTGCACTCGTTTAAGAGGTTTACAAAAGGATTGTTAAATCCACCTTCTCAAATGATTTCTTCTATTTGCTACACATGTTTGAATGTAGTCAAAAATACTTATTGACTTGAGTATATGCAATCTAGAATTGATGAATACAGATCCATTAAAGTTCACATATATATTTATCACCTATAGTGATTGATCAATACCTCTGTTCTGCTCGGTAGCCTTGAATCTGGTTCTTGATAACCTATTTCATCTTTTGTTGTCCTTCTACAGAAAAATCTCAGTATGATCCATAGATGTGCTCCTTGGCTACAATCATCATCACATCATCTTGTTCTTATTGATTACACATCTTTTCATACATTAAATTTGACCTAAATAAGTTTCACGCTTTTCAATGATAACTCTATGATCAAGGTTCACAACTTGACCTTGATCTCCTAGTTTGCATGTGTACAATCAGTTAGACTAATTAAAACAATTAAAATTACATTGCGTGTCCCTAAAGAAATGGTTTTAAAGATACACTTTAAAGCTAAATTGAAAACTTAAGTGTTTTATCTGACGTGTATGTCATATCCACATTTCTCAGAATATAACTGTCTCTCGGTAGACTAGTGCTCGAGATTCTCTTTAGTTTGCCTATCGGTGTAGACTATAAACTTTTTCTGCCAGGTTCCTTTGTTGTTTGCTCTGCCGGTTTACCCTGTTGACTATTCTGTCAGGTTCCATTGTAAACTTCTGACGGGTTCCTCTGTGAATTAGGTTGTCGGTTTACACAATGATCTGTCTTGTCAGGTTCCTCTTTACTTAAAAATTTTTGTGACCTTTTTTTAACTATTGTGTTGGGTTGCACTGAAATCCTGTCTTTCGGTGATCATGTACAGACGGTCCAAAACTTGTTTCCTTTGCATACTAATGGAAAAATATGTCATCAATATTATAGTTGAATTTTTTATATACAAGTATAATACATTCTTGAATTAGGAAACAAAACTATCTTTGCCATTATAAAACTATCAATTAAAAAATTATTATTTTTATAGTAAATTTTGTATTGTTTCTTTTACATTATAATGTTGAATTATATCTTAGTTTAATAATCTAAGTTTAAAAAGCCTAATGTTTTAATTAATTATTAAAATTTAAATCTTAAAATAAATATAACTCATATAATTTAATTATGCAAATTCAAAAGAATCTAATTATAATCAATAACATAGAAACTAAAAATGGTTTTGTTTGCCAAATTATGTGATAAATATTTCCTAGCATTAAGTTTTAATATTAATGAATAGATATAGAGTAAAATCAAATATATAATGTAAATTCAAAAGAATCTAATTATAATCATAAGTATGGAAAATGAATATGATTTATTAGGAAATTAAATTGTCAACATAAAGTTATAGAATAACTATTTATTTAGTAGAATAAGTATTCAAGTATTATTTTTTATTAAATTTTTAATTTTAACTTTCATTTTTATCAAACATTTAATTAAATTAATCAATAATATAATTTAATGAAAATTTCAAACTAGGTTCAGACTTCGAACTTATGTCAAATTTGAAAATTACGTAAAATTAAGTTAGAATTTTGAAATTAGGACCAATTGAAAGAAGATTAACGACATTTATTGTTATATCTTGCATAAAGTCTTTACAAGGAATAAGAAAAATGATATATGATTATAGTTCAATCTTGTTTCAAGGTAATTCAAGCATAATAAATAAAGTCAAATTTTACAAAGATGGTCAAAGAATACAAATTCATTCAAAATTTACAAACTCACTTAAATTTTAGAATAAATCCAAAATATTTGAAGTAAAGTCAAACTTCAAAAATAAAGTTAAACTTAAAAAATGTAGTCAAACTTAGATGAGAAAGTCAAATTTCAAACTTTGATCAAAGTTCAAACTTAGGAAAAATATCAAACTTGGGTCAACTTTGAACTTAGGTCAAATTTGAAAATTACATAAACTTAGGTTAGAATTTTGAAATTAAGACCAATTGAAACAAAATTAATGATATTTGTTGCTATATCTTAAATAAATTCTTTAAAAGGAATAAGAAAATAATATAGGATTAGAGTTAAATCTTTTTTCAGGCTTCAATTATTGCTAGGGTTCAAATTAATTTGGCTTTAGGTTATGTTTAGGGTTTAACATTAACTTTGATTTTCATTAGTGTTAGGTTTTAGTTTAATTTAAGATTTCAATTCATTGTGCCTTACTCCTAGGGTTAGGGTTCAAATAGAATTAGTGTTACTTTTTCTATTCAATTATGAATAAATTAGGGTTATAGTTAGCATTAGAATTTAATTAGATTGTGGATAGGATTAGAATGAAATTAGGGTTAGGGTTTAGAGTTAATGGTTAAGGATTATCATTAGGTTTGAATTTACTTTGGTGTTAGGATTGTAGTTCAATCATGTCTATGTTTAAGGAAAAAGCACAATTTAAGGGAAAATGTAGTCAAACTTTGATGAGGAAGTCATACATCAAACTTAGATCAAGTTTTAAACTTATGGAAAATTTCAACCTTGTGTTAGAATTCAAACTTAGCTAAAATTTTAAAATTAGGTCAAACTACAAACTTAGGTGAAATTTTTTAAATTAGGACCAATTCAAAGAAAATGAATGAGAGTGAAATATATACAAAAAATTCAAACTCCAACAAGAAAGTTAAACTCCAAAAAGGTAATGAAATTTATACATATGTATAACCTTTTTCTAAAAAAATAATATATTAAATTTTATGAATCAAAAACTTAAAAGAACATGTGATTTAAAGTACAATGTCTATATTAATTCTTTACAAATATTATTTATTTTGTAGTCATGCCATGACAAAGAATGGTTTTTGAATTCGAGGAACAAAGGAGGCAATATCAAAGGGATTATCAGAAGGAATATCGTAGAAGGCATCGAGAACAAATGACAAGTGTTGAAAGGGGGGAACAAAGGAAAAGAAACAATGAGACAGATAGGCATAGATATGCAAGACAAAGAATAGAAGTAATAGTAGAAGAATTGGATGCTCACAACAGAGAGGGTACAAACATATCAGGAGGTGTTCGACAAAAAACTTTTGAAGAACAATCTCATACTGAAAGAGAAAATAGGCAGGAAATACATCCACAATCAAATCAAATGAAACAATATCATTCTGATGCAAACATTGGAATTAATGTCCAAAATGATGAATCAACATTCAATCACATCATACCACAAAATAGTCAGCATGTCTGTCAACCTGAAAGAAATGGAGGAAGAGAAAATAATGTATAAAATATAGAAAATCCTAATGGAATGCTTGAAAATGATTTTCATAATATTCAATTGATGTTTTGACACAAATTAGATAGCCTTATTTCTCCAACAATGTGTTATATAGGTCAGGAATGTTATCTTGGAATAAAACTATATCGCACTTCATAGGGTCCTAAATGTAATAGGTGGAGAAAAGAAAGGGGAAATAATAGATTCTCAGCATCAAATAATATGGATCCTGGACAACAACCACAAGAACTTTATAACCTTACTCAAGTGGAAGAAATGTTGATTGCATGTGTAACTCTGATTTTACAAGTCACACATGCAACAAGTGGTCAATATAAATAAAAAGGACACAAAATATCCTTTCCAAAAAATATTGAACAAATCTAAAAAATTCTTCCATATGCAATTTAAGAATTTCCAATAGTTATTGTTTGAAGAAAACATCAACATGGCACAAATTATAACTATATAGTAAATAGAGAACGTGTGTAAAGAGCATTGCAATATAAAATACAACATAAAAAGTTATATTCAGATGTTAAAATTGATTATAATGCACTAGGGGATTTGGAAAGAGATTGTGATCATAATATCTTTGATAAAATGAAGAAAATACACATGGAATTTGATTCAGACTCAAATCAAATCGTGTTTTCAGGTCCAATTTTGGTAACAAATGATGCTAATGTTATAGATCACACAACCTCAATGGCTTCCAAACCACCTAATGTCCAGATAAAAATGGAATTAATCCAAGCATGGGTTAATAATCCAAATACATATCCCACTATATTAATTGATTGGCCTGCAATTGGTATATCTCCAATCAATGAGTATATAACATCAGGTTTACTTGATATGGCATTCCCAACACTATTTGCAAATGGAAGTTGTGATTGGTTGGAACCAAGGATAAGAGGAGTACATCTACATGAGTATGTGAAGCATCTTCTATGCTACAGGGATCACCATTTTGGAAAACACCGAAGGGTTCGAACTACATGATGAATATGATAATGAGATATCGTGCACAAAATTCAACAACAATATTTGCTAAAAGAAACCTTCATGAGTTGCGAATCACCATAAATGAATTGAGTGAACACATGGAAAACTTTCCAAAATCGCATCTAGCTAATAAATTGATGTGATTTGGAACAACATTAAGAGGTACCAGATCATATTGGATAAAATGTTGAGCAGAATTGTCTGATATGATCCATCAAATTGGAACTCTAACAATATTCTTTACATTGAGTGTAGCTGATTTGTATTGGCTAGATTTATATACATTAATGCCAGGAACAACACCGATATCCACTATCCTCATATAGTCACCCACTATATGCATTCAAGACATTCAATGTTTAGAAAACAAATACTAGAAAAAGGTTTGACTATTAAAGAGTTTTGGTGCAGATATGAATGACAACATAGGGGACCACCACATGTGCATGGTTTCTTATGGTTACATGGAGCACCAAATATGGATAGTATTGATTGGTCTAATGAACAACAAATAAAGATGGCTGAAAGATATTTTCATTCCATAACTCATGCGTGGAATCCAAGAGTAGATATTCATCAATGAAACATATAGGTAGAATCATAATGTACTTAATATATTATGTTAATTCATATTTTTCAAAATACCTACTACAAAATTAATTAGTTTACATTCATATTTTATATCTTGGACATTTAAGAGTTTTGGTCAACATCCATGTCTTAAAGAAAACAAGACAACTTGCTAGAATGGATATTGATCAAGATTATGAAGAAATTTTGAACACCGTTCAAAGACATACAAAGTGTAAAGAGGGTGCATGCTTAAGGAAGAAAAAAGGAAAACTGGTTTGCGAGTATTCCCTTTTCTAATACAAACTTAATATATAAATTGAAGATGTTGTTAGAAGAAAATTCTAAATAAAATTCATTCATATTGAATCGTAGGTACAATGCTCCTTTGGATTTAAATTTGAATGGATAAAAATTATAAGAGGATATTGAAAATGGTGAAAAACATTTTGAGGTAGCAAGAAATGATGATAGGGTAAATTCTCACAAGCGATACATACTTCAATTGTCAAGAGCTAATATAGATTGGCAACCAGTTCTATCAAAGTATATAGTGATAAAGTATATTGCCAAATATGTTGTGAAAGAAGAGAAGAGGTCAGAAAGCTACAATGAAATGCTCATGGATCTTGCAAATATAGAGAATAATGATGATCTAGCAGAAAAGGCATATAGAAAGTTTATGACCAAAACTATTATAGAAAGAGATGTTGGAGCTCAAGAAACATGCCTGGTGCAGGAGCACCAAGGCCAAGGAAAAGACCTATAGTATACACCAGGGTCACTAATAGACCTTGGAAGGATTTGAAGACAAACATGAATTTACAAGGTCATTGGCATTGTAATGAGACCAATAATGGTCTTTTAAACATGTTTTCATTATGTTTTGGATTGTATGAGAATCCTTTTGTAAAGGATCAAAGCATTGTAAGACATTTATGGCATGTGAGGGCTAGGAATGCACCTAAGGGTCACCAAAAGATCCTAGTCCGATGTAATGATTTAATGACCTATAAGGTCAATAATGGTTGTAATAGGGCCAATAGTGCCATTAGTTGTGAAGTAATGCACTCAAAGCACCAAATGTGTAAAATGGCCTAAAATGAAGGCTATAAAGCCTCATATGTGGGTTTAAGGGTTTAAGAGAGGATCTAATGGCTTTAGAATAAATGAGGATACCTAAAATACATTGGAGAATTAATATAGAAAAACAAAAGGATAAAGAGTTTTTGAATCGAGAAATTTGTTGTCAAATTGAAAACATAATCTAAAGAATCCAACAGTCATAACTGACTATGTCGGTTGAGGGAAGGAAGTTGGAAGGCCAACCAATTTTTGATAGTTATTTGTCCATGTTTGAGCATGGATTTAGATAGAGGATAGTTAGGGAGAGATAGACAGACGTGTAGGAACCAATGAAGCCATGTAAAACAAATTTGTATCAATGCAAATGTAATTTACTGGAAAACAGTCTTGTCTCTACCCGTGAGGACACAGTCGTTGTTTTGTCTTCTTAAATTACTTTTTCAATTCAAATATGGTTTGGAATGGATTGGAATAAGTATGTTTTATATTAATATTTATTCCTATGGAGGGTTTATGTTGTTTTTGTGAAGTTTAAGCACAAAGAACTCTTGAATATGGGAAATGGAGGAATGACTGTCATAGAAATAAATAGTCTCAGTGCGGGGGCCATTTATCCCTAATGAACCATTGGATCTGACCAAATTTTGGATATGTTGGAGAGGGCCAACTTGTACCAAATCTGACCAGAGTGATCGAGGAAATGTGATCGGGATCAAACGTTATGAATGACTGTGTTTGGGTCTATGTAAGGGACAACAACATGGTTGTTTGTGATGAATTTCCTTCATGAATGTGTTGGGAAGTTTTGTGAAGGGATTAGGTATTATGTGGGTAAGGAGTAGAGAGTTCCTCTTTGTGAGAAGATAAGTGGTGGATCCATAGGGATTGATCCTAGTTGTAGTAGATTGGTGTTGAGGGATATGAAATGTATAGAAAAGGTTTAGAGTTGGTGGTGGCACAAAAAGTTATTTGTGCACTCTGATTACTCATTGTGTGTGTTGGATCAATGTGGATGATCCTAGAGAAGAACTAGTTAGTGTTGGATAGAACCCTTTTGGAGTCCCTCAAATCTACATTTTGAAAGTCCACCATTTCAACATCTACATCAATTGGTATCAGAGCCTAGGAGCATCCTAGGTTTAGTGGTGGAGGGTCTTTTTAGGATTTGGAAGATTGAAGGTCCTTTGTTGATGCTTAGAGTTGAATTATCCTCTGAGAGCGTTCCAAAGTGGTGGTTTGAAATCTGAAGAGTCCTAGATTGATGTGAGAAGATGAAAATGACAAGAAGTGAGAGAGAGTTATCCAAGTTACTTCAAGAATACTTGGATGAAGGAAGAAAGATAGATGAAGAAAATAAGAGAGACCAAGAAAAGAAGGAAAGAGAAGAAGCCAAGAATAGAGAAGAAGAAGAAGAAGAAGAAAGGTTGAAGAACCTTGAAAAAGCTTTGGATAAGAGGATTGAGAAGTGGGATAATATATCACTACTCCTTGAACAAGTAGTAGATAAAGATGAAGATGAAGAAGATGAGAAGAATATTGTCCATGAAGAGATGGAGGAGCCTAGGAGAAAACATGTTCTAGAAGTTGAATCAGAGACTGAAGAGAAGGTTGCTAATGAAGGGAACATGGAATCAAGTCTTGAAGAGATTGAAACTAAATTTGTTTTCGGGTAGGGGAAATGATGTGTCCTTTGGCGATGGAAGAAAATGGTAAGAAGCATGATAGCATGGTTGATGGGGAAGCCAAAATGACTTGTGAAATGTTTATAGGCCTAGGTGAAGGGCATGGTGAAGATGAGCATGAGAAGAAGGTGGTGAGGAAGGACCTGACTATGGGGTCATTGGTGAGGTTGTAAAGGTGACCATGGATGCTGGAAAATATGTGGAATACCTAGAGGAGATCCAAGGAGTGCAAGGTGCATTGATCTCAATGGGAAGAGACTTCATAGTTGCAAACAAGGAAGAGTTGCAATGAGCAGCATTGGTCTCATGGACTAAGACTAAAGATGTGTTACAGATTTGGTATCAATTTGTGGTCTACCTTTTTCCCATGAGAGGAAAAATGATAAAGAAGAAGCAAGGGTACATTTTGAGGCAGCAGCAAGAGATGATGACATGGATCTTTAATGTTGATCTCTTCAAGCCAAGGGTGAAGATTAAATGTTTATTTTCTAAAATTCTTTTTTTGCAGGTTTCCAAGGAGACTTGGCAATGTTTTCAAGTTGAGGAGTATGGTGCAGGAGAACCAAGGCAAAGGACAAGGCCTATAGGATACACCAGGGTCACTGATAGACCTTGGAAGGATTTGAAGACAAACGTGACCTTTGAAGGTCATTGGCATTGTAATGAGACCAATAATGGTCTTTTAAATATATTTTCATTATGTTTTGGATTGTATGAGAATCCTTTTGTAAAGGATCAAAGCATCGTAAGCCATTTATGGCATGTGAGGACTAGGAATGCACCTAAGGGTCACTTGAAGATCCTAGGTAGATGTAATTATCTAATGACCTATAAGGTCAATAATGGTTGTAATAGGGCCAATAGTGCCATTAGATGTCAAGTAATGCACTCAAAGTGCCAAATGTGTAAAATGGCCTAAAATGGAAAAATGAAGCCTATAAAGGCTCCTATACATGTTTAAGGATTTCGGAGAGGATCTAAGGGCTTTATAATAAAGGAGGAAGCCTAAAATACATTGGATAATTAATATAAAAAACAAAAGGATAAAGATTTTTTGAATCAAAAACTTTTTTGTCAAATTGAAAACATAATCTAAAGATTCCAATAGTCATAACTGAGTATGTCGGTTGAGGGAAGGAAGTTGGAAGGCCAACTAGTTTTTGATAGTATAGACGAGAGTTAGGGAGAGATAGATAGATGTGTGGGAACCAATGAAACCATGAAAAACAACTTTGTATGAATGAAAATGTAATTTACTGGAAAACAGTCTTGTCTCTACCCGTGAGGACACAGTCCTTGTATTGTCTTCTTAAATTCTTCTTTCAATGCAAATATGGTTTGAAATAGATTGGAATAGTTATGGTTTATGTTAATATTTATTCCTATACAGGTTTTATGTTGTTTTTGTGAAGTTTAAGCACAAAGAACTCTTGGATATGGGAAATGGAGGAATGACTGTCATAGAAAAAAAATAGTCTCAATGTGGGGGACATTTCTCCCTAATGAACTATTGGATTTGACCAAATTTTGGATATGTTGGAGAGGGCTATATTTTCCCAAATCTTACCATAGTGATTGAGGAAATGTGATTGGGGTCAAAAGTTATGAATGACTATGTTTGGGTCTATGCAATGGACAATGATAGGGCTATTTGTGATGAGTTTGCTTCATGAATGTGTTGGGAAGTTTTGTGAAGGGATTAGGTATTTTGCGGGTAATGAGTAGGGAGATCCTCTTTGTGAGAAGATAAGTGGTAGATCCATAGGCATTGATCCTAGTTGTATTAGATTGGTGTTGAGGGATATGAAATGTATTTTAAAGGTGTAGAGTGGGTGGTGGCACAAAAGGTTACTTGTGCACTCTGATTACTCATGGTGTGTGTTGGATCAATGTGGATAATCCTAGAGAAGAACTAGTTGGTATTGGATAGAACCCTTTTGGAGTCCCTAAAATCTACATTTTGAAAGTCCACCATTCCCACCTTTGCATGAATTGGTATCAGAGCCTAGGAGCATCCTAGGTTGAGTGGTGGAAGGTTATTTTTAGGATTTTGAATATTGAAGGTCCTTTGTTGATGCTCTAATTTGAATTATCCTCTGAGAGTGTTCAAAGTGGTGGCTTAAAATATGAAGAGTCCTAGATTGATATGAGAATATGAAAATGACAAGAAGTGAGAGAGAGTTAGCCAAGTTACTAAAAGAATACTTGGATGAAGGAAGAAAGAGAGATGAAGAAAAGAAGAGAGACCAAGAAAAGAAGGAAAGAGAAGAAGCCAAGAAGAGAGAAGAAGAAGAAAGGTTAAAGAACCTTGAAGAATCTTTGGATAATGGTGTAGGAGCACACCTAACTCAAAACCCTAGCTCCTTATTTCTGGCATGTACTGACTCTAGCCAAGTCATGAGAGTGTGTGTGGACCTTAGAAGGTCATTTTTTTTAATTTCCCTAAGATGGATATGACTAGGTCAATCCATGTCTAGATTGGTTGCTTAGTTGGTTTCCTTTAGTTGTGTGTGTGTGTGAGGTAGTTGGTAAGCCTCTGGAAATCCAACCAAGGCATCAGGAACCCATGATAATATTCTTGGTATCACTAGCACTCAGCCTATAGCCTACACTGCCTAGTAGCTCAACATACATTGCCTAGCAGCTCAGCCTACACTACCTAGTAGCTTGGCCTACACTGCCTAGCAGCTCAGCCTACAATGCCTAGCAGCTCGGCCTACATTTTTGCCTAGCAGCTCGGCCTACACTAGTGCCTAGCAGCTCGGCCAACACTGGAGCTCAGTTTTATTTACTGTTTCTTGGTGATATTCAGTCGTAACAGCCCGTGAAAAGAGGATCTTGTCTTTTATGGATAGTATGGTTAGTGTAACGGTTCCTAAAGAGATTCTTGCAAATGAGTGGACCATTAGGGTTGTTTCCTATGATAGGATGGTTACTAATAACATCAAAAGCCTTCATTTTAGAGATCTAGAGAGTAGAGATTGAAGAAGAGGAGAAGCTACAGGAAAGCTAGAGATTTGCATATTATTGTACTATTTTGTTTTGTTTCCAGTAATGAGAAGTTGAAAATTGTGTGTTTAGTGGATATTATGTTTCTTTGTGGTTCCTTTTGCATGCAAGTAGATTAGTTACTTTATTTTTCTATTTTGCAAGTTATTAGTTCTTCACCTATTCTAGGTTGTAAACAGTAATGGCCCCTCGAGATTCTTGAATCCAGGGTGAGAATCATGTGTTGGAATGGAACTCGAGAGGAGCCCTTGTACATAGTTTCCTTTTTTTTTTTAGTAGGAGAAGAAAAAAAAAAGATTCTGGATATCTTACCCTAGGCAAGCTTGGTGATAGTCCGGCTAGGGAAGAGAATGAGAACTATGTTCTGAAAACAGTGGTTGAATGAATCTATTTGTGTAGTTTCAGTGAGGAGAATTTGAATGGCATGTCGATGGGGACTGAGTCTTGAAGAGGAGGTAAAGTTGATAGTGACTTACCTCATATAGGGTTATGAACACCCTAAGAGATCTAGGAGAAATATCTCAGAGCAGAGCTAAGTTGTTTCTATAGTAGCAACAAGACTTTCGTTAACATCAGATTGGTATCAAAGCCTAAATTGATAGTGCTTGTGGTAAATGTTCCAGCTAGCAGTATCAGTAGGTGAAAACAAGATGGTCACCAACGCTGAGCTTGAAAAGGAAGTATATGAGTAGAAGAGAGTGATAGAGGATCAAAGGGAAAGGAGTAGACTCCTTGAAGAAGCCCTAGATGAGATGAAGGTAAAAATTCAAGAAGTTGCAGATGCAACTAAAAGCAGAGATGGAGATGAAGTTAGTAGCAGCAAAGGGAAGTAGAAAGTTGATGAAGAAGACTTAATACCTAAACTAGACCCTCCCATGAATGAGGAGCCATTTCTAAAATCTCTCAGAGCCATAGGAGGAAAAGTTCTTGAATGAATTCCATTCTTTAATGGAAAAATGGATAGTGAAGTAGTTGTGGAATGGATAGAAGGTATTGAGAATTATTTTGAATGTGAGGGAATAACTGAAGCACAAAAGGTAAAAGTTGCAAAGTGAAGGTTAAGAGGTTTAGCATTAACATGGTGGAAATACATCCAAGAAGAGAGGGAGAAGATGGGTAACCATCTAATTTCAAATTGGAAGGCCATGTTAAACAAGGTAAATGAGAAATACCTACCTGAGGATTATGAAATCCAGTTACACAAGAAGAGGCAGAGTTTGAAGCAAAAAGATTTGGATGTGGCTACGTACACTGAAGAATTCTAGAAGTTGTGCTTGAGGTCAAGATTCCAAGAGGATGAGACTATCAAGGTGGCTAGGTATCTTGGAGGCCTAAAATGGAATATCCAAGAGGAAATCATTTTGTGGACTCCCAGAACCATCCATAAATGTTTCCAACTTGCATTGAAAGTGGAAGAGAAGAACAAAAAGAAATCTGAATCAAACTTTAGAGGAAGAGGTAGAGTCAGAGAAGGAAGAGGAAAATGAGGCTATAGTGGAAGAGGATCAGATTCAAGGCAGAAAAGTGAGAACAAGCTCATTGAAAATCATGAAGGAAAATCAAATAGAGGAGGTTCCAGTTGAGGTAGAGGCTCTAACACTAGTTGGAGAGGAAGGAATAACAACAATCAAGGAATGGGAGCATCCTACTTTGCCACCATGAAGTACTACCATTGCAATAAGCTAGGGCATCCTGCCTATAGGTGTCATGAAAAAGGTTCTACTTCTCAAGGAGGTGGAAATAGAGTTAAATATGTTCAAAAAGAATCAAGTTGCAGTAACAAGCCATCTGAGGTACCATTAGAATCAGAGGAAGGTGAGAACCTCATGATAAAGAGGACCTTAATCAGAGAGCCAAGCAAAGAAGAACCAAGCCAAAGGAGAGCACTCTTTAGAGTGAAGCGCAAGATCACAGGGAAGGTGTGTAGAGTCATTATTGATTCAGGCTCAACATATAATATCATTAGTGAAGAGGCATCCATCAAGTTAAATTTGAAAAGGATTCCACATGAAAACCCATCAAAGGTTACATGGCTCAACAAAGGACAACATGTGTTTGTAGGAGAACAAGCATGGGTAGAGTTCACCATTGGCAAGTATAAAGATAGAGTTATATGTGACATCTTCCCATGGATGCATGCCACCTTCTACTTGGAAGGCCATGGAAATTTGATAGGCAAGCCATGCATGATGGAACGAAGAATGCATACTCATTCAAGAAAGATGGGGTGACTTTCAAAATTCAGTCCTTAATAGAAGAAGGAGAGATGAAAACATCAAGTCCAAGTGTGCTCATGGTTGATGAGAAAGAGTTCTTGAAGACTCTAGGAGAAGGATAAGGAGTTTTATTTTCTTTAATATTAAAGCCAAAAGATGAATTTGTTGTAAAGAAATCAGACATACTGAATGAGGTAAATGAAATATTGGAAGAGTATAAGGATATTGTGAATGATGGTCAGTCCACTCCACTACCTCCTAAGATACTTGTTAGCCACAAGATTGACTTCATACCATGAGCTACCTTACCCAAAAAATCTGCCTATAAGATGACCCTTCAGCAAAATGAGGAGACAACCAAGCAAATCAGAGAGTTATTAGACCAAGGCCTAATTAGAAAGAGCATAAGCCCATGTGTAGTCCCTACTGTATTAGCACCTAAGAAAGGAGGATCTTGGAGACTTTACACTAATTCTAGAGCCATAAATAGAATCACCATTAGGTATAGGTTTCCAATACCCTCAATTGAAGACCTAATGAATTGCTTAGGGGAGGCAAAGTACTTTAGCAAAATTGACCTGAAGAGTGGCTACCACCAAATCAAGATAAATGTAGGAGATGAACGGAAGATAGCCTTCAAAAATATAGAAGGTTTGTATGAATGGCTTGTAATGCCATTTGATTTGTCTAATGCTCCCTCAACTTTTATGAGGCTTATGAATGACGTATTGGTAGAATGTATTGGTAAGTTTGTTGTTGTCTACCTAGATGAAATTTTAGTTTCCAATAGAACTAAGTAGGAGCATATTAGGAATTTGAAAATTATTTTCAAGAAATTGCATGATGAAAAGATAATGATCAATTTGGAGAAGTGTGACTTCATGAAGCAGGAACTTGTATATCTCAACTTTGTTTTGTCACAGGGTAACCTCAAAATGGACCAAGAAAAGGTGGATGCCATTCTAAGTTGGCCTACTCCCAAGGATGCAACTGAGGTGAGGAGTTTCCATGGTCTAGCTCAGTATTACAAAAATTTCATTAAACAGTTCAGTGGGATTTGTGCACCTATGTTAGACACCATCAAAGGTGGGATGAAGACAAAGTTCCAATAGACACCACAGGTAGAGAAAGGGTTTGAAACACTCAAAGAGAAGATAGAAAATTTGCCTACTCTAGTTCTTCCAAGATTTGATAAGGTTTTTATAGTAGAATGTGATGCAAGTAATGTGGCCATTGGGGCTTCCATAAGCCAAGAAGGAAGACCAATAGCTTTCCATAGTGAGAAGCTAAATGATGCAAAGAAGAAGTACTCTTCTTATGACTTAGAGTTGTATTCTCTAGTCCAAGCACTCAAGAAGTGGAGGCACTACTTGCAGCCAAAGGAGTTCAAAGTATATACTGATAACCAAGCTCTCAGCTTCCTTAACTCTCAAGAAAAACTTAGCAACAAACACATGAAGTGGGTGGACTATCTACAAGCCTACATTTTCAATATCAAGCATAAAAAGGGAGTACATAACAAGGTTGTTGATGCAATGAACAGAAGGCTTCTCACAATCCAAGAAGTTCAGCTACAAAGAATAGGTATTGATATCTTCAAAGATCTATATGCTGAAGATGAAGATTTTTCCCAAATCTACAAGGTATGCAAGGAGTTTAAAAATAACTTTCATGGTGAGTTTTCTGAATATACTTTGCAGAATTTGATTTATTATTTAAAGGAGGTCAAATTTGTGTTCCTAAAGGGTCTATGAGAGATAATTTGATTTAAGAAAAACATAATGGAGCACTTAGTGGTCATTTTGGAGTTACTAAGACTCAAGAGCTAGTCACTAGGTTCTATTTTTGGTCTAGAATGAATAGAGATGTTAGACAATATGTTGAGAGTTGTGTAGTGTGTCAAAAATAAAATGGCACATTTTCCAATGTAGGCATTTATCATCCACTTCCAATCCCAATCAGACCATGGGAATGCATAAGCATGGATTTTGTAGTTGGTTTGCCAAGAACAAGGCAGGGATATGACAGTATTTATGTTGTTGTGGACAAATTTAGTAAGATGGCACATTTAATATCTTGTAAGACCATTCATGATGCTTGTAACATTTATCAATTGTTTTTCAGGTGAGTGGTGAGAATGCACGGACTCCCACTCAACATTGTTTCAGATAGGGACACCAAATTCATGAGCCATTTTTGGAAGACCTTATGGCAAAAGCTCAACACTAACTTGTCTTTTGGATCTGCATACCATACACAGACAGATGACCAAACAGAGGTTGTTAATAGAAGTCTTGGTAACTTGCTGAGATGCCTCATAAAGAATTATGGTCAAGCATGGGACCAACTCATTGGACAAGCTGAATATGCATACAATGATACAGTGAACAAATCAACGGGTAAGAGTCCTTTTGAAATAGTTTATGGCTTTCACCCAAGAGGAATTTTTGAACTTAGAGAATTGAAGGAAGGAATGCATGGTAGTGGATATGTTGAGGACTTTTCTCATTCAATGAGGGAATTCCATGAAAGTGTGAGAAAGAAGTTGATTGAAATTGTTGAAAAGGTAAAGCAAAAGGTGGATGCAACAAAGAGGGATTTTCAGTTTCAGATTGGAGACTTTGTGATAGTACACTTGAAAAAACATTGGCTGAAATAATGTGTTCCTCACAAGATACAGATAAAGAGGCTACGTCCATGTAAGATACTTGAAAATTATGGAAATAATGCATACAAGGTGGAGCTTCCTAAGGACATTGGGCTGTCACCGATTTTCAACATTTCGGATTTGATAGCATACAAAGGACCAATTCAAGATGCCAAATACAACCTTAAAGAAGTAATACGAGAGGTAAAAGATCTAAAATTAACCCCTACTCCATCTATGACAGCTGAAAAGATACTAGACTCAAGGGTCTACAAGAAGACAAGGAACAAAGACTATATGGAGCACCTTGTCAAATGGCATGGAAAAGAAGATGTTGGTGCTACTTGGATCAGATAAATAGACTTCAAGAGGTTGGGCATTGATCCAAACATGCTCAATCCAAGGATGGATTAACCTTTCTTTTGTCTGGGGGAGTATGGTGCAGGGGCACACCTAACTCAAAACCCTAGCTCCTTATTTCTGGCATGTACTGACTCTATCATAGTGAGGAGAGTGTGTGTGGACCTTAGAAGGTCATTTGTTTTATTTTCCTAAGATGGATATGACTAGGTCAATCCATGTTTAGATAGGTTTCTTAGTTGGTTTCCTTTAGTTGTGTGTGTGTGTGTGAGGTAGTTGGTAAGCCTCTGGAAATCCAACCAAGGCATTAGGAACCTTGGATAAGCTTCTTGGTATCATTGGCACTTGGCCTACACTAGTGCCTAGTAGCTCAGCCTACACTGCCTAGAAGCTTGGCCTACATTGCCTAGCAGCTTGGCCTACACTTCCTAGAAGCTTGGCCTACATTGCCTAGCAGATTGGCCTGCACTACCTAGCAACTCGGCCTACACTGCCTAGCATCTTGACCTACACTACCTAGCAACTC
This sequence comes from Thuja plicata, assembly GCA_018584345.1. Lineage (NCBI taxonomy): Eukaryota > Viridiplantae > Streptophyta > Pinopsida > Cupressales > Cupressaceae > Thuja > Thuja plicata. The sequence goes on along the minus strand of MU226071.1, from coordinate 4,534,454 downwards.
GGCCTACAATGCACCAACAACTCAGCATACATTTGTGCCTAGTAGCTCAGCCTACACTGGTGCCTAGCAGCTCGACCAACACTAGAGCTCGGTTTGCCTTACTATTGCTCGATAATATTTAGTCGTAATGGCATGTGAAAAGTGGATCTTGTCTTTTATGGACAGTATGGTTAGTGTAACGGTTCCTTAAGAGATTCTTTCCAATGATTGGACTGTTAGGGTTATTTCCTATGAGAGGATGGTTACTAATAACATCAAAAGCATTCATTTTAGAGATCTAGAGAGTAGAGACTGAAGAAGAGGAGAAGCTGCAGGAAAGTTAGAGATTTGCAAATTATTGTACTATTTTGTTTTGTTTCCAGTAATGCAAAGTTGCAGACTGTGTGTTTAGTGGATATCAAGTTTCTTTGTGGTTCCTTTTGCATGCAAGTAGATTAGTTACTTTATTTTTATGTTTTGCAAGTTATTAGTTCTTCACCCATTCTGGGTTTTAAACAGTAATGGCCCCTCGAGATTCCTAAGTCCATGGTGAGAATCATGTGTTGGAATGGAACTCGAGAGGGGCCCTTGTACATAGTTTCCCTTTTGTTTTCTATAGGAGAAGCAACATCAAAGAGTCTGTAGATCTTACCCAAGGTGAGCTCAGTGATAGTCTAGCTAGGGAAGAGAATGAGAACAATGTTCTGAAAATAGTGGTTGAATGAATCTATTTGTGTAGGTTCAGTGAGGAGAAGTTGAATAGCATGTCGAAGGGGACTGAGTCTTGAAGAGGAGGTAAAGTTGATATTGACTTACCTTAGATAGGTTTATGAACACCCTAAGAGATGTAGGAGAAAGATCTCGGAGCAGAGCCAAGCTAGTTCTGTAGTAGCAATGAGACTTTCGTCCACATCAGATAAGAGCATTGAGAAGTGGGAGAAGATACCACTACTCCTCGAACAAGAAGTAGATGAAGATGATGATGAAGGAGATAAGAAGAAGATTTTCCATGAAGAGATGGAGGAACCTAGGACCAAATAGGTTCTAGAAGTTGAATTAGAGATTAAAGAGAATGTTAGTGATGAAGGCAATGTGGAACCAAGTATTGAAGAGCTTGAAACTAAAAATGTTTTGCAAGTAGGGGAAATGATGTTTCCTTTGATGATGGAGGAAATGGTAAGCAACATGATAGTATGGTTGATGGGGTAGCCAAAATGAATTTTGATATGTTGATAGGCCTAGGTGAAGGGAATGGTGAAGATAAACATGAGAAGGTAGTAGGTGAGGAAGGAGCTAATTGTGGGGTCATTGGTGAGGTTGTAAAGGTGACCATGGATGCTGGAAAATATGTGGAATACCTAGAGGAGAGCCAAGGAGTGAAAGGTAAATTGATCTCAGTGGAAAGAGACTTCAAATTTGCAGACAAGGAAGAGTTACAAGGAGAAGCAGTGGTCTCATGGAATGAGACTAAACATGTGGTACAAATTTGGGATCAATTTGTGGTCTACCTTTTTCCCATGAGAGGCAAACTGATAAAGAAGAAGCAAGGGTACATTTTGAGGCAACATCAATTAAGGATGACATGGATCTTTAATGTTTATCTCTTCAAGCCAAGGGTGAATATTAAATTCTTATTTTCTGACATTATTTTTTTGCAGGTTTCCAAGAAGACTTGGAAATGTTTTCAAGTTGAGGAGTATGGTGCAGGAGCACTAAGGCAAAGGACAAGGCCTATAGGATACACTAGGGTCACTGATAGTTATTGGAAGCATTTAAATAAAAACATGACCTTACAAGGTCATTGGCATTGTAATGAAACCAATAATGGTCTTTTAAATATGTTTTCACTATTATTTGGATTGTATGAGAATCCTTTTGTAAAGGATCAAAGCATTGTAATCCATTTATGGCATGTGAGGGCTAGGAATGCACCTAAGAGTCACTTGAAGATCCTTGGTAGATGTAATGATTTATTGACCTATAAGGTCAATAATGGTTGTAATAGGTCCAATAGTTCCATTAGTTGTGAAGTAATGCACTCAAAGCGGCAAATGTGTAAAATGACTTAAAATGGCAAAATGAAGCCTATAAAGGCTCATATGTGGGTTTAAAGGTTTAAGAGAGGATCTAAGGGATTTATTATAAAGGAGGACACCTAAAATACATTGAATACTTAATATAAAAAAATAAAACTATAAATATTTTTTGAATCGACAACTTTGTTGTCAAATTGAAAACATAATCTAAAGAATCCAACAGTCATAACTGATTGTGTTGGTTGAGGAAAGGAAGTTGGAAGGCCAACTAGTTTTTGATAGTTATTTATCCATGTTTAAGCATGGATTTAGATAGAGGAGAGTTAGGGAGAGATAGACAGACATTTGGGAACCAATGAAGCCATGTAAAACAACTTTGTATCAATGAAAATGTAATTTACTGGCAAACAGTCTTATCTCTGCCCGTGAGAACACAGTCCTTGTTTTTTCTTCTTAAATTCTTATTTCAATTCAAATATAGTTGGGAATGGATTGGAATAGTCATGGTTTATGTTAATATTTATTTCTATGCAGGTTTAATTTTTTTTTGTGAATTTTAAGCACAAAGAACTCTTGGATATGGGAAATGGAGGAATGACTGTCATAGAAAAAAACAAATATAGTCTCAGTGCGGAGGAAATTTCTCCCTAATGAACCATTAGATTTGACCAATTTTGGGATATTTTGGAGAGGTCCAAGTTTCACCAAATCCGATCAGAGCGATCGAGGAAATGTGATCGGGGTCAAACGTAATGAATGACTGTGTTTGGCTGTATGTAAGGGACAACAACAAGGTTGTTTGTGATGAATTTCCTTGATGAATGTGTTGGGAATTTTTGTGAAGGGATTAGGTATTATGTGGGTAATGAGAAGGGATTTTCTCTTTGTGAGAAGATAAGTGGTGGATCCATAGGGATTGATCCTAGTTGTAGTAGATTGGTGTTTAGGGATATGAAATGTATTTCAAAGGTGTAGAGTAGGTGGTAGCACAAAATGTTACTTGTGCACTCTGATTACTCATGGTGTGTGTTGGATCAATGTGGACGATCCTAGAAAATAACTAGTTGGTGTTGGATAGAACCCTTTTGGATTCCCTCAAATCTGCATTTTGAAAGTCCACCATTCCCACCTCTGCATCAATGCCACATGCTGGTAGAACTTCCATTGGTTGAGCGTAGTAGAAGATTTGTTAATCTAAATGTTTCATGTGAAATATTGAAACCTATTGTTGTACATGATGATAATAGTAAGGAAGAACAAACTAAATCAATAATTGATGGATATAGAACAAGGCCATTGTCTAAGGAAGCTATCACACTCATATATGTCGCTAGATAATGGATATATAATCCTAGACGAAGAAGAGATAACAAATGAGACCCTAGAGAAAAATCGGCCATTGTCAAGGTGTTTTCAAGGTTCTTATCCAGCCCTTCATGTGAATCAGAAAAATCTCTTGATTTTTGTTTCTCTGAATTGTTTCTTTAAAAACCATTTCGTAATATAGAGAGAAATATTGGAGATACCAGTGACTCCATAAAATCAAACTGGGATTCATTGAATTATAACCTTTGGCATTTTGAATGAACAATAATTGTAGAAAGAAATGAAACTATAAGTGACTTAGAAAGTGAAAAAAATGAAGTGTTATAGGGAAACACTATAGAGCATGAATGGGAAATCATATCCATACTACATCATGGCTAGATAATGTAGGTTTCAGAAATAGATATGTTGGGAAGAAGGGATATTGATAGGCAAAAAATTTGGTCTAATGAATATCAAGGTGATGAATACACAACTCAAGCAATAAATTTTTTCAATATGATGAGAGATAATGGATGTCTTAAAAATGATGATATACCACAAGATGTCAACTTTGCAAGTTTGAGTAACAAAAAATAAAAGGTATTGAACATAATTATGTCACACTATGAAATGAATAAAAATGGGTTGCCATTGTATATGATAATTCAAGGAACAACATGAACGAGAAAGTCATATCTCATTCGCGCAATCAGTGAAGGTCTTCACAATAATTCAATGCCCAATAAATCTCCCCTTCTATTACTTACACCAATGGGAGTTGCAGTATTCAACATAGGAGCGTCCACAATTCAATCTAAGTTTAGAATTCCAATAAAGGATTTTAATCAACCCGAGGGAACACGACTCGTAATTTTACAAGAAGAAATGTCACACATCAAATATATATTGACTGATGAAATGAGCTGCATTGGAGAGAAAATGCTAGAGAACATAGATTCTCGAATTCGTCAAGCATTCCCACAAAATGTGAATATAAACTTTAGAGGTAAGTGTATAATTGCAAAAAATTACAATAAATGTTTTATATTATGTTAAATGAGATTTATATATAATAATTCTCTATTTTTTTATTATATATAATGCTGAAAAATGTGTTTATATAATTGACAGGAATTTCTATGATTTTAGTTGGAGACCTCGGTCAATTGCCTCATGTTAGAGATAGACAAGCATATGCAAGCAATAGAAGAGCAAAGATATTGTGGGAAGAGTTTAGAACTGTGGTTACCTTAGACAATTTATTTAGATAGGGTGGAGAAGACATTCAACAAATGAATTTTCATCAACTATTGACAAACTTGAGAGAAGCAGAGCCTAAAGTTGATGACTAGAAATTGCTAATGTCAAGAATAAAAAATAACATCACTACAACAATCAACGAAGAATTTGAAAACAATGTTCATTTGTTCTCCATAAATGATAATGTTCAAAATAATAACAAGGAAAAATTATATTCTCTTAACGAACCTATTGCATGTAGTATTGCAACAAAAGTTGGAACTACTAATTTATCTGAGTGAACTTATCATGATGAGATTGACATGGAATTATTAATCAGTAAGAATGCAAGAGTGATGTTAACTTCAAATCTGGGGATAGAAGTAGGTCTTGGAAATGGCGCTTTAGGATATATTCAAAATATTGTCTACAAACCTGGAAGCATGCCACCAGAACAACCAACATATGTCATGGTTAAGTTCGATAGTTACTCTGGAGTACCATTTGATGATCAGAATCCAAAAATGGTTCCTATTAGTGCAATACAAAGAGGTTCTATGGTACAAATACCATTAAGATTGGCTTGAGTCTTGACAATACACAAATCACAAGGTTTGACACTAGAAAAAGTGATAGTTGATATAGGACTAACTAAAAGAACAGGAATGACATTTGTCACCATATCTCATGTAAAGTCTTTAAAAGGACTAAGAATAATTCCACACTTCACATATGATTGTTATGAAAAAATGAAGAAGGGAAAACAACTTGCAAGACGGAAAGATGAGGAAAATAGATTAAAATCTTTAGAAATAAGTTGATGTACTATATTTTCACAAATGAAAAAATTCATGTCATCATTTTCAAATTTATCTACTTTATTTGATAATAAATGAAACTCATTTTACTTTGTAAAATCCAAATTTTAATCAATCCAATTCGTAAAGAATGTTTAAATTCTAATCAATTACATTAAAACTACAAAATTCAATATTAAACATGATATTTGTGTTTCAAATATCTATAACCCTAATTCTACCTTTAGCCGTATAAATAAAATTAAGAGTGATTACATCTCTAATAACTTAGGAAAAAGTAATAACTTCATTTAAACTATAATTTTAATTTCCAAACCCTAACCCTACTTGTAACTCTAACCCTCCATGTAAATGATCAACAACTTGTAATTTTAACACTAACAATATTCCTATGTGTAAGTGTAATTGTGATCCATATGTTCATAATATGATTTTAAATTGATGTTCAATGATTACTTTATGCTCCATAATCATGTGACAAACATATATTCCTGCAACAAGTTAGATGGATCAAAAAAGAAGAAAACACATCAGCAAAGATTAAATTAACCCCTTTGCCAAATTAAATCCTAAACCTTAATCTAATTGTCCACACTAAGACAAAGAAAACACTAACCTTAAAAAAAATTAAATCTAAATCTTAAATCAAATTGAACTCATACTATCAAACATAAATTAAATCTAAAATCTAAATCAAATTTGACCAACTATAAAACTAAACCAAATCAAGCCCTAACTATACAACATATTAAATCTAAATTATAAATCAAATTGGTTTGTAAAACCAACACAAGACCAAATTGAACCAAAAATCTTAGATTAGGATAAATAAAATGCTAACCCTAAAACTAAATCCAATTAAAGTCTAACTTTAAGCCTAATTAAATATAAAACCAAATTAAACGTGACACTTAAATGATTTAAACAGTAACACTAAACTCAATTAGACATGCCCTGCAAAATTGACTCATATGAGATAGATGGTAAATAAGGGGGAAGAGATGGAGAGAGGAGGGAGGGGAGAAAGTGAATGAGAGTAATTACAGGGGGAGAGATGTGTGAGAGGAGTGAGAAACGAGGGAGAGGGTGAGATATTTGAGGTAGAGATTGATTCTAATTAGGGGGAAGAGATGGCGAAAGGGGGAGGG
>MU226071.1:4502333-4516266 GCA_018584345.1 Thuja plicata | reverse complement strand
TTATTATGTGTTTTTTTTTTTAAATTTTATTTATTTTATTATTATATCTTTTAAGATAAATACTATTATATATATTAAAAAATAAAATTTTATATTAAATTTTTTTTTTTTAAAAAAAAACAAGCACTAAGAATATATATATGAACAATAAAAGATGAAAAAAAATTTTTAATAAAAAAAACTATAAGAATAAGGAGAGGGGAATTTTTTTTTAATATTTGAAGGACAACCTGCAACACAAAATTGTTAGAAACCAAATGATACTCTCTCAATAGTCTCCAAATGGAGTGCTTTAAAATATGGTAGCTCCTCCACCTGTACACTCAAATAAAGATTAAACCAACGTGCTCTGATACCATGTAAGAAATGATAAGGAAGAGAAAAAATGATCTTGTTTAATCTAATGAGCAAAGTGTGAGGAAATGCATACCATGAAATAACCAAGTCTAGAAGCATTCACCATACAATATGAGACAATGTTTTTGAATGGGGAAAAGCATAAAAAAACCCCCGTGATATTATTATGAATTGGCCAAAAAGCCCAAGAGAGAGAGAGAAAGAGAATGAGAGAAAAATGCTCATACAATGCTTCAAGAGAATGAGAATGAGAAACTAAGTGTTGCAAGTGAATGAAAAATGATAAAGAGAAAGGAAGCATCTCTTATGTAGAGATGAGAAGAAAGGAGTTGAATGTAACTCCCATGTGCATGTGATCCACATTCATAATGTGTGTTCCACTTGTGCTATTTCCTCTTAAAGAGGAATCTAGAATAAAAATAAATTACAAATAAATATTATGTCCTCACACATGGACAAGAGGACATGTGTTCATGTAGGGATTCTATAGGAATCTCCTACTTACATAATAAATAAACTAAACTACCTTGGTTTATAATATATTTCACCAAGGAAAGATTACATATTCTAACACTATGAAGTGGTCCACATGCATATTTGGAGACCACATTTTTTATATTGAAAGAAGATCAAATTGTATATAAAGTGGCCATGGGTTGATTTGTATATACCGAGGCGCCACTTTTTTTTATAGTTTACTGTGTACCATTTAAGTAAGAGCATATCAGTTAATTACGATTCATTACAATTATAACAATGGCTCATGTGGTGCATATCTCATGTTTCTCTAAATTATAATAATGGTTCATGTGTAGTGGATATCATGTTTCTCTAAATTGTAATAATGGTTCATGTAGTGGATGAGTTGATGATGGACCAAAATGGTTCTAAAGGTTTTGTTGTTGTTTAGTCCAGTTAGAAGTATTTATAATAAGTCTCCATGATGCATAATGTAGTGGTGATTAATCTTTTCTTTGTAGTTTAATTACTTATTTCTTCTTTGCTTGATAACAACTCCAATCTTCATCCAGTATGATCACTTTTCAACCCTACCCACTCCATAGACCTATCATAGGTCAACTAACATCTCTCTTAGACCCACTAGACTGCACATCTTGGATCTCCATTCACTTCTTCAAACTCAAACCATTCATTTATGTTTCAACTTCATGTCATCCATTCCCATGCAATATAAATCTTCAACCTCAACCATCAACTATGCTTCTATGGGTAATCCTAACTCCCCTAAGGATCCCAAACTATTCCAATCATCCATTCCCCAACATCTCAACTCATTCTTGTATGCATTCTATCTCCCTTCTCCAAACTGTCCCAACTTGCACAGTATACTAGTACAACAATGAGGATTTTTAAATCCTTTCTCAAAATATTTCCAATCAAATGTGCAACCTAATTACACATTTGAATACCCTTTTTAAAGATTCATAACTTATCTCAAGATCAACCCTAGGTGTTTTGGACCAAGTAACTCAAAACTACCTCTGTCACTGAACTAAGAGGGCTAATTTGACCCATTTTACAAAGAAACCATGCTTGTTTCTCAACACCAAAATTTGAGACTTTCAACAGTTTCATAAAATGATCACTCACTAAGGATTCCACCATCAATTTGGTATGAAGAACATTCGCGACCATGGCCGAATGAAGTGTCCCCAAGGTGCACTAAGAATGATTGGGCTGCAATCTTCGAAGGATCATATATCAAACCTCGTGAGACCTATCATAAAAAATTTAGATGCTATAGGACCGTGTTACCAAATATCACAATAACCTCTCTCCGTTCTGGGATATTTGACTATGTTTAAAATTGGCAAGGCAATCTCGGTTGATGCCAAAATTTGCAATGGTGCTCAGTTGAAAGTTGCACCATTGGGTATCTTTAAAACCGTGAGTCCTAGAATCAAATCGTATGCTCCATTAGATCTAATTGGTCAGGTAAACGCTAGTGAAAACCCTATTTCTCCCACACAGTCACTAGAACATTCGCGACCATGGCGAACTGAAGTGTCCCCAAGGTGCACTAAGCATGATTAGGCAGTGATTTTCCGAGGCTTGTATCTCAGACCTCGTGAGACCTATTAGAAAATTTTTATATGCTATAGGAATATGTTACCAAGGCCCTAAATAATCTCTCTCTATTCTGTGAGATTTGACTGTGTTCAAAATTGGCAAGGCAATCTCGCTTGATGCCAAAACTTGCAGTGGTGCTCCATTGAAAGTTGCACCATTGGTTATCTTTCAAACCGTGATTCCTAGCATCCAGTCATCTACTCCATTAGCTCCAATTGTCTGGGTAAATGCTAGTGACAAGCTTGTTTCTCCCACGGAGTCACTAGAACATTCATGACCATGGCAGACTAAAGTGTCCCCAAGGTGCTCTAAGCACAATTGGGCAGCGATCTTTTGAGGCTTGTATCTTGGACCTCATGAGACCTATCAAAAAATTTCAGATGCTATAGAACCGTGTTAACAAGGCCCACAATAACCTCTCTCCATTCTGGGAGATTTGACTTTGTTTAAAATTGGCAAGGCAACCTCGCTTGATGCCAAAACTTGCAGTGGTGCTCAGCTAAAAGTTGTACCATTGGGTATCTTTCAAACCCTGAGTCCTAGCATCAAATCATCTACTCCATTAGCTCCAATTGGACGGGTAAATGCTAGTGACAACCCTATTTCTCCCATGGACTCACTATAACATTCAAGACCATGGCAGACTGAAGTGTCCCCAAGGTGTACTAACCACGATTGGGCAGCGATCTTCTGAGGCTCATATCTCGGACCTCGTGAGACCTATCGGAAAAGTTTTAGATTATATAGGACCATTTTACTAAGGCCCAAAATAACCTCTCTTTGTTCTGGGAGATTTTACTTTTTTTAAAATGGTCAAGGCAATATCGCTTGATGCCAAAACATGCAGTGGTGCTCAGTTAAAAGTTGCACCATTGGGTATCTTTCAAACCGTGAGTCCTAGCATCAAATCCTCTGCTCCATTAGCTCCAATTGGCCGGGTAAAAAATAGTGACAACCAAGTTTCTCCCATGTAGTCACTAGAACGTTCACGACCATGGCGGACTGAAGTGTCCCCAATGTGCACTAAGCATGATTGGGAAGCAATCTTCTGAGGATTGTATCTTGGACATCGTGAGACCTATCAAAAAAAATTTAGATGCTATAGGACCGTGTTACCAAGGCCCAAAATAAACTCTCTCAGTTCTGGGAGATTTGACTTTGTTTAAAATTGGCAAGGCAATCTCACTTGATGCCAAAACTTGCAGTGGTGCTCAGTTGAAAGTTGCACCATTGGGTATCTTTCAAACTGTGAGACCTAGCATCGAATCATCTGCTCCATTAGCTCCAATTGGCCAGGTAAATTCTATTAAAAACCCCTTTTATCCCACACAATCACTAGAACGTGTTGGAGATTTGCTTCTTTGCAAATAATTGATTGTATCTATGTCATTGATAACAACATATAATATATAACAGTGTTGTATATGCAATTATTAGTATAGATGTTCTGGAGCTATGCGTGTTTATTTACATGGTGTATACATGTTCTAGATGCTATGTGCATTCATGCCAAGTCAAATATGAAGTTTTCATTGAGTTATGTTAATCAGTTATGGTAGTTACAGTGTCAAAAGATTATCTATCAAGAGACAACGTAAATATAGTTTTTCTTGAGTTGTGCCTATCTTTTTGATATGCATGTTTTCATTAATGTTTAGTTATAAGTTAGTGATGATGATACAAAGGCACCAAGCATGTCTTAAAAAAACCATGATATTGGAGTAAAATTGGTAAAGCCAACTTTGTGAAGCATTGCATCTATTCAGTTTGAGTTGCATGGTTCTAACTTTGATTGCGTGGTTAGTTAAGCTGAAAAAGAAGTTGATGAAGTGTTCCCAGATTCCTTTGTGACCTTATCCTTGGTGAAGATACATATAGCGGTTCAAATGTGTTCACTAAGTGTGAAAATGAAGTGAAAAATAAAAGATAGGAGAGAGAAAAAAGTCAGATAGAATAAGTTGAAGATCTATGTGAAGAAACATAAGAAGATTACAATTCATTGGAACTGATCAAGACAATAGGTCTACTCAAATAGTTCATCTATCAAATATAGTGTATATCTATTCTACTAAAGGTTGCATCCTTCATCATTTTAGCAGTGATCTTTTGGACAGTGAGTCCTCACCCCTAACAGGGTTACTTGTAAAAGACTCCTAACAGGGTCAGACCTTTAACCAGGTCTCTGTACTTATTGCATTGTAAAGAACAAATCCTAACAGGGTTGCGAGATCTCCTAATAGGGATAATTATACTCAAGTACAGTTCTTTGTGGGTGCTAATTACCACCAGGGTTTTTATCTATTTGGTTTCTCCGTAACCAAAATTATTGTGTTATCTGAATGTGCATTTCCTTTATGTTAATTTATATCTAAGAGAAGAGAATAATTAAAATAGTTGATAACTGATTCACTCCCCCTCTCAGTTATCCTTTGGGACTATTCCAACAATTGGTATCAGATCCAAGTGCCTTGGAGAGAAATCCTAATAGCTTAAGGTAGATCAGATGGCATACGTTAGAAAAGAGAGTCCTAAGTTTGATGGAGAAAACTATCTTGACTGGAAGAACAAAATGATAACACATCTTCAGTGCATTGGATTTGAGATCTATGACATTGTGAATCAAGAAATTGATGTTCCCACCTTGAAAGACCTTGCAGAATAAGACTCTATAATCAAACAACAGGAAGTGTTCACTCAAAATGAAATCGCCAAAGAAGCTCTAATCAATGGCCTATCTGACAGTGAATTTTCTGAGATCAAGAAGGCAGATAAAGCATACTCTATTTGTAAATACTTATAATATATGTTTAAAGGATACATCCAAGAAAAGAATGCACATAGAAAGACATGGAAGAAAAGATACAACAACTTAGAGATGCTACCTGAAGAAAACATTAGAGCCTACAATCAGAGAATTAATGAAGCAGTTTCAGGTATCAGGAACAATGGTGGAGAAATTTCAGAGGATGATATAATGGACAAACTAATGACCACACTAATAGAAGACTATGAGAACAAGATCAATATATTACATGAGACTATGCAATTTTCAAAAAAATTCAAGAGGGAGACTTTGATCAGCAAAATATCTGCATTTGAGATATCAAGATTGAAGACAAAACCTAAAAGCGAGACAACTTTCAAAGCCTCAGTCCACAACAAGAAATCTATAAGCAGCTCTAGTAATAATGAAGAAGTGAATAAAAAAATAGAAGAAATTATTTCTATGATTTCCAATAAACAAAGGAAAGGTAAAGGGAAATATAAAGGACAACTACCATTCAAATGTTTTTCATGCAACAAAGTTGGTCACTTTGCATCCAAGTGTCCTACAACAGTCAAGAAGTTTAGATCGGATTACAAGCCCAAGTACACTAAGGAATGTTATCATGCTGAAGATGGTGTAACTGATGATGATTCAAGAGAAGATGAAATTGGTTTTGTTTCCATTAAAGACATTGAGAAGATGCTTGAAGAAATGGAGAAAGAATATGGAGAAAAAACACAAGAGTTAGCATTAGTTTCAAAAGTTGACATGAGAACTCACTAGATCATTGACAGAAGATGTTCACACCACATGAAAGGAGAAAAAGACAAGTAAAAAGGTGGCATGGTTATATTTGGAGATAACACTCCCAAACCTATCGTAGGAAGAGGTTCTATCACCTTAGATGGAAAGAATAAGACAAATGATGTTCTTTATGTTGATGGCTTACATCATAACTTACTAAGTGTTGGACAGTTTCTTGATAAAGGATATCAGTTGGAATTTAAAAAAAATTAGTGCATCATAAACAAAAAAGAAGGAGACATGATTGCATTAGGATCAAAGACCAAAGCTAATGTCTTTCAGCTTAATTTGGAATTAAGTTGTTTTGTTGCAAAAGTGGATGATAGTTGGCTATGGCACAAGAGACTTTGTCATATCAATTTTGACAACATAGTCAATATAAGTAATGTAAAGGCAATAAGAGACCTTCAAAGTATTGCAAGACTATTTGACACCATATGTAGGGAATGTGTGATGGGGAATCATGTGAGGACCTCATTCAGGAGAAAACAAGACTCTGCTAAAAACAAATTAGATCTGATACATACAGACCTATGTGGACCTACTAAAACAAGATCATACTATGGAGAAAGGTATTTCATTTTGTTTGTTGATGATTTCTCAAGGATGATGTGGGTTGTTTTCCTAAAAGACAAATCCAAAGCTTTTGAGAAGTTCAAAGTGTTCAAAGCTAAGGTTGAGATCGAGTCTGGATTAAAGATAAAATGTCTGAGATTTGATAGAGGAGGAGAATTCAGCTCTAAGTAGTTTTATGATTACTGTGAAGAACATGGAATCAAGAGACAATTAAGTGCACCCAAAACCCCTCAGCAGAATGGGATTGCAAAATTAAGGGAGAGAATAATACTTGAAATAACACACACTATCATCATTGAAGGAAAAGTTTCCCATACCTATTGGAGAGATGTGGTCAATACAATAGTCTATATTATCAATAGAATACAATTAAGACCAGGCACAAACAAGACACCCTATGATCTTTGGTTTGGTAATGTACCTACTGTAAAATACTTCAGAATCTTTGGAAGCAAGTGCTACATCAAGAGAGATGATAGCATTGGCAAGTTTGATGCTAGAAGTGATGAAAGTATTTTTCTTGGTTACTCTACTAAAAGAAAAGCCTATAGATATTTTAATCTAAGATTAAAGAAGATGATTGAAAGTACTCATATAAAGATTTATGATAAGTTTATGATTCAAGAAAGATATTATGACTATGCTCCCATGATTGAAGATGAGTCGAGACACATCAATAAGGACATATTTATTGAATAAATGTTTGACTATATTGATGTTTCATGTAACAATCCTGAACCAAGTGAAGAAGAATCACAGATTTCAGATTGAAGTATCACTCCTAAGAACTAAAAATACACATCCAAATACCACTCTAAGGAAGAAATAATTGGAGATCAGAGTGCTAAAGTCTTGACAAGATCTAGAGAAAAAGGTTCAACCATTGATTAGGAGGTATGCTTACTCTCTCAGATTAAACCCTTAAGTGTTGAAGATGCGTGCGAAGATTCAGATTGGAAAAGTGCTATGCAAGAAGACTTAGATCAAATAATCAAGAATGAAACATGGGAACTAGTCCCTATACCTCATGACAAGAATGTGATTGGAACAAAGTGGATATTCAGGAACAAAATGAATGAAGAAGGAACAGTGGTAAGAAACAAAGTAGGATTATTATGTAAAGGATATGCAAAAAGAGAAGGAATAGACTACACTGATACATTTGCCCCTATGAGCAGACTTGAAGCTATCAAGTTGTTCTTGGCCTATGGAACATTCCAGAACTTTAAAGTATATCAAATGGATGTCAAGTCAGCTTTTCTGAACGGTGACTTGAAGGAAGAAGTCTACATAGAGCAGCCTAAAGGATTCAAACTTTTAGAAAAACCAGACATGGTATGCAGACTAAAGAAAGAACTTTATGGACTTAAATAGGCTCCAAGAGCTTGGTATGAGAGACTTGATGGTTACTTAATGAAGATATGATTCAGAAAAGGAGCAGCAGACTGTAATTTATTCATAAGAGAGACATATGAAGGATTACTACTCATTTCTATTTTTTTTTATGACATTATCTTTGGAGGTAATGACAAAATTAGTGCAGAATTTGCCAAAGAAATGAAAAGTGAGTTTGAAATGAGAATTATTTGACCTATCAAATATTTTCTTGGATTGAATGTAAAACAAACAGACAAAGGCATATTCATAAATCAGTCTAAGTATGTGAAGGAGATATTGAAGACTTTCAAAATGGAAGATTGCAAACCAGTAAGCACCCCCATGATAACAGGAAGAAAGATTTCTAAAGATGATGATTCCATAGCAGTTGACAAGACTCTATGCAAGTCCATGATTGGAAAACTCATATACCTTACTGAATCTAGACCTGATATTTCTAATGGAGTTGGCATTGTTGGAAGATTTGTAGTTGAACCTAAACAAAATCACCTAATAGAAATAAAAAGAATATTCAAATATTTAAAAGGAACTATAGACTATGGTTTATGGTATCCTAACTCAGAGAATATATGACTTCATGTGTATACTGATGTTGATTGGGCAGGTTGTGTTGATGACAGAAAGAGTACATCAGGAGGAGCAATATTTCTTGGAGACAGATGGGTCACTTGGACAAGTAAAAAGCAGAATTGTATCTCTCAGTCAACAACATAAGTTGAGTATGTTGTAGTAGCATTGAATTTTTCAACAATGGTTTGGATCAAATAGATGATTAAAGACTTTGGTATTCAAATTGATTATCCTATTGTTATTCACTGTGACAACACTTGTACTATCAATGTGTTAAAGAACCCTGTGATGCACGCAAAGAAAAAACACATTGAGATCAAATACCAATTTCTAAGAGAAAAGGTTGCAGATAGAGAAGTAAATTTGGATTATGTGAGCACTAAAGAACAATTACTAGATATTTTTACAAAGCCATTATCAAAAGGTACTTTTGAGTATCTTAGGGAGAAGCTGGGAGTAATTCCCTTTCCTGAGTCTGATTAGAATTTAAAGAAAGAATATCAGTCCTTGGTGACTGATGAATGGTTGACTACTCTACTTCTAGAGTAGTACCTATTCCTAATGGTTTTTAACACCCTTTTTCCATTGATGTCAAAGGGGGAGTATTATTAAGGGGGAGCATATACTCTGGGGGAGTATACAGCGACAAGAGAAGCAACAGTGAAGAGGAACTTTTGATGATGATATTGAGAAGATTGTAAAAAGAAGGAAGACACTTTGAGTTGATGATATCATATGTTTCCATCAATGTCAAAGAGGGAGATTGTTGGAGATTTTCTTCTGTGCAAATAATTGATTGTATGTTTGTCATTGATGACAACTTATAATATACAACAGTGTTCTATATAGAATTATCAGTACAAATGTTCTAGAGCTATGCATGTTTATTTCCATAGTGTATACATGTTCTAGATGCTATGTGTATTCACACCAAGTTAGATATGAAGTTTCAGTTGAGTTATGTTAATAAGTTATGGCAGTTACAGCGTCTCAAGATTATTTGTCAAGAACCGACGTAAATACAGTTTTCCTTGAGTTGTGCCTATCTTCGGGATATGCATGTTTGCATTATTTTTTATTTATGAGTTAGTGATGATTATACAAAGGTGCCAATCATTTCTTAACAGAATCTTGATATTGGAATAAAATTGGTGAAGCCGACTTTGTGAAGCGTTGTGTCTATTCAGTTTGAGTTGCACGGTTCTAACTTTGATTGTGTGGTTAGTTAAGCCAAAAAAGAAGTTAATGAAGTGTTCCCACATACCATCATGACCTTATCCTTGGTGAAGATACATATAGTAGTTAAAATGTGTTTGCTAAGTGTGAAAATGAAGTGAAAAACAAAAGATAGAAGAGAGCAGAAAGTCAGATAGAATAAGTCGAAGATCTATGTGAAGAAACAAAAGAAGATTAAAATTTATTGGAATTGATCAAGACATAGGTCTACTCAATTAGTTCATGTATCAGATATAGTGTATATTTGTTCTACTAAAGGTTGCAGTCATTAACATTTTTGCAGTGAGCTTTTAGATAGTGAGTCCTCACCCCTAATAGGGTTACTTGTAAAAGAATCCTAATAGGGTTTGACCTTTAACCAGGTCTTTGTACTTATTGCATTATAAAGAACAACTCCTAATAGGGTTGCATAATACTCAAGTACAGTTCTTTGTGGGTACTAATTCCCACCGGGGTTTTTACCTATTTGATTTCCCCGTAACCAAAATTATTGTGTTCTCTATTGTGTTATCTGAATATGAATTTGATTTATGTTAATTTATATCAAAGAGAAGAAAAGAATTAAAATATATGATAACTGATTCACCCCCCCTCTCAGTTATCCTTTGGGACTATTCCAACAGAATGTTCGCGACCATGGCAGACTTAAGTGTCCCCAAGGTGCACTAAGCATGACTGGGCAGCGATCTTCCGAGGCTCGTATCTCAGACCTCATGAGAGGTATCAGAAAAACATAAGATGTTATAGGACCATGTTATGAAGGCCTATAATAAACTCTCTCTATTGTGGGAGATTTGACTTTGTTTAAATTTGGTAGGGTAATCTCGCTTGACTCCAAAACTTGTAGTGGTGCTCAGTTGAAAGTTGTAGTGTTGGGTATCTTTTAAACTCCGAGTCCTAGCATCACATCATCTATGCCATTAGCTCTAGTTGGCCAGTTAAATGCTAGTGACAACCTCATTTCTCCTATGGAGTCACTAGAACGTTCACGTCTGTGCCAGAAAAAAGTGTCCCCAAGGTGTATTAAGCACCATTACGTATGTTAGCGAGCCTTCCTAAGGTCTGTGGGCATCAGGTAAACCATGAACACAAATGTTTCTGTTCTAAGGATGATTTAGGAGCATAATGTATCCCAATTTTTTATTTTATCAAATTTCAAGCAAACCTTCAAAGCACGAAGGGTACTCACAACTACATGTAAGGCATGCATAGTACATACAAACACTTGTAAGGCCTGATTATAGTCATGAATGTACGTAAGGGATGAATTATAATACGCATGAGGTAGTGATGACACATTTAGATATGAATTCTAATACACATGAGGTAATGATCACGCATTTAGGTATTCTTAAGCCAAATAGAATACTCATAATGTATGAATTCACTTGTCATGAAACATACACATGAATATTTGTAGCACATAGTACATGAATTCATTTAAGTCACCAATCATATATGTGAATACACAACATGAAGTATAAACATGAATTTACTAAAATCATGAAGCATACATATATATGACATGAAGGATACACATGAATATAATGTAACACATAAATCATGAATTCAATTAAATCATGAAGTACATGTATACACATGAGTATAATGTAGCATACATGTAGGACATGAATTTACGTTATGAAGCATATAAATGAACACGTAAATTAAATCATGAAGTACACTTGTGAAAACACATAAGGAATACACATAAATTTTCTTAATTCATGAAGCATACATGTAGGACATAGATTATGAATCATGCACACAAATTCATTTAAGTCATGCACGAAGCCTATCCACATGAATTTAGGTTATGAAGCATATACATGAATACACATAAGTACATTAAGTTATAAAGTAGACACATGAATATATGCAAGTCATGAAACAAGAATACACTTAAGGCATAAATCCTACACATGACTACATATACACAAACGTATTTGGGTGATACATTGAAGTCTACATTTTGAGAAAAGCTCTCACATTCGGATGCATATTGTCATTAAACTGTTTGAAATCGGAAGATGAATTAAAATAGATTCTTTTAGGATTTTCTGTCTAGATTCTAAATATTATTTTTGAATTTTTTTTTGAATTGATTTTAATGGCTTTTTTTTTCTCCCACTAAAACTGCTATGTTGCTGAAAACGTCATTTTCAAAAATATACAATGACTTCGTACAACATAACTTTTTTTCTAAAATAGATATCAATGCGATTCTTTCAAATTTGGTTTTGTAACATCCATACATAGGGCATGCAATTGGTTTGATGAAATTATTATGATTATTTCATATTTTATGAATGTTTGAAGTAGAGTCAACTGTAATTTTGACATACCTTGACTGCGTAGCTGATAACTTGTTGTGTATTTATCAAAATTCAATTTTTTATTTTTGATAGAAAGAAGACTCGAAGCTGGAGGGCACTGTTATTTTTCAAAAAAAAAAATCTCTTTTCTACTATTTTTCATTGAACGTCAAACTTGGAGGTTTATATTCGATAAAAAACCTACATTCGATGCACACCAATAAACATAGACCTAATTAATTCAAAAATTGTCAAATATATATTCAATAGAAAGCTCATTCAGAGTACTTGTGTGATGCAAAAGGACACCTCCCTATTCTTCCATTTGAGCCCAGCGCTTGAGCCCCAAAGCCATGAAAACTGTAGATTTTTGTTAGCCTTTGGAAATGGCCTCTATTCAGAGACTTTCGATAGAAAGTACTTTCAATCAAAACTAATTAGTTTCTATAGAAATTACTTTCTATTGAAAGAAATTTCTTAGTTTAATGTCGGCATGGGTTGAAACCCACCAAAATCTTCACTGGTTAGTTTTGATCAAAACTAGCTTAGTTTTGATAGAAACTAAGTTAGTTTCGATCGAAACTATGCAAAAAAGGTAGTTTCGATAAAAAATAAGAATGTTTCAATTGAAATAATCGGGTACTTTCTATTGAAAGTAACCGACTAAATTTCCCACCTCACAGATTTTGTGAAGAATTTCTTCCTCCAAAAAAGTGTAACCCACTATTGTGATATCACCCATTTACATACTAATAATGAACAAATGAAGACACAATGAACAAATTGGATTGAATATCAAGTTTCATATATATCAAAATGAACAATAATTGTGTACATATAAAAAAATGGCATACATGGTAAATCAATAATAGAGTTACGAAAATGTGGCATCAACTATCATGCATATACAAGAATATTAATTTATCAATACACACATGCATATACGCAAGTCATGTGAACCAAGAATACACTTAAGACATAAACATCCAACCAACAAATTCAAGGATCAAATTTGAAGTTTCATATATAAAAAAATGAATAATAATAGTGTACATATCAATACATGGCGTACATGCCAAATCCATAATAGAGTTACAAAAAATGACATCAACTATGTCCAGGTCGATATATATAATGTACAAATGTCACACACACACACACACACACACACACATATAATTTGGTCATTCAATGACCACAACTAGATCTATACAATGTCTCGATATATCTATGTCTGTGGTGGATCATCAAAATTTAGCTTCTTCACAGCAACACTTGGTTCACTAAGTCTCTACACATGAACAATTCAAATGTTAAGCCATATATATTATCTCAAAATAATATCAAAATACATAAATATTGGGCTGTAATTTGCATACTAAAGCCTCAGCTGGATCTCTTATGCTTGGGCTAACTAATAAATGAAATGGGCTCCATAGTGGGCGAGAGGGACTCCTATAAAAATGGCCAGGAAAAGGAATGACGGACAGTGGTGAAGGGTCCTACAACAGAAAAAATAATACAAAATAAATGTTATAAATAAGAAATACTAATAAATAAAAAATGCATGGACTGAAAAGAAAATGCATACCACAACTTGATCTCATGTGCTAGGCAAGGGATCCATAGGAAGTGGAGAAGGTTTCACCTCATCTGAGCCAACTATGACCAATTCCTATATGAAAAGTCAGAAAATGACATACTAATAGAGGAACATGATTTCTAAAATATTTTGAACAAACAAGAATGCAATTGAAAGTAAATATGAAAATGTGTTACCTCCTCCCTCTCTTGAACATCATCAATGTCTAGGGCATTC
>MU226071.1:4473267-4500947 GCA_018584345.1 Thuja plicata | reverse complement strand
ATGGCTTTAACTCCTGATTTATCTCGTAGTTATCTTCTTGCCAACTGTGTAAATCATCTTTAAATCACTTACTTAACTGTGGTTGAATAAAACAAATCAAACAACCAGTTAAGTCTATCTTTTAGCTCTACCAGCTAGATATTTTGTTGTTTTCTGATCTCTCTATTCTGTCGGTCAATTCTGCAGTTCGTCACCAGTGACAACTACCAGTTTTGTCAATGTCACTTCAGGTAGCTACGGGATCTCCATCTGTCAGGCATCATTAGATATTGGTCATTGGGAAACACTGTGTTTATCTCATCAGGCATCCTTTGATTCTGATTCATCGGGCAATACTGTCTTCTGCTCGTCGGGCATCACTGTGACTTTTATCTCTGTCTTTACCGATGGTGTGCACTCCGCCGGTGTATTCTGTCACTTGGTGAATACTTGACTTTTATGCATTTCTGAAAGAATAACCTATATTCCATTGGTTCTCTGAATTCTTTGGCATTATGTATATGACCATATAGATGATATCAAGTTGACATCAATGACAATACAGACCATTAACTGATTTAATGTCTTGCATCATCTTCAACTTAATATAGTCAACCATTTAATCAGTTACATGTCATCAATAAGAAATAGTTTACAATGAAGATTATGATTCAGTTGAATTCCACAAATTATTATGCTCCACAACTCTATTATCACAAGTTTATAATCAAATTTTATGAACCATTATTACAATATAAAATTTTGAACTCTTCTTTCACACACAAGACTATTCTTTAACAAAATTGTAGGCACAATTATAGAAGGATGGTAGATTTCTTCAAGGATGAAGGGGTTTTGTGATGGATTTTACATGTGGGGGTCTATAGTGAAGCGTGTATGTAGTTGGTTTGGCCTGGAGTGGATTGGAGAGGTCCTTTTGATTAGACCCTAGGTGTGAGATTCTAGAAGTGAGGGTTTAGTGGCTAAGGCCATAGATAAAGGATATATCCTTGGAGAGTTGAAAATATGTTATTTCCTAACCCCTAGAAGGAATGTTTCATCCTTTGGAGTCATGAGAGTAAGTGGAGCTAGGGGTTGCTTTGTAAATAAGGAGAATTAGGCTTAGTTTGGAGGTTACATGAGTATTGGATCTTGGGTATGGTCCAAAGGAGTATATACTAAATCTTGGGGAAGATTTAAAGATCCCAAAAGAGTATCTAAATCATGTTTTATTTTCCTTAGTTATTTGGGGAATGTTGGAAAAAAGGACAAAATAGTGACTGGTGTGGGCTACTAGCTTTAAGGGCTGAATGTGAGAGTTGGGTAAGGGATTGGTTATCCAGACTTAATGGGTTGATGGAAAATGGTAGATAGGCCCTAAGGATATTAATTATGGAGTTTAAATTAATTTTTAAGTCATGACTGAAGATATGGTGTTTGGGAAGCACTTGGGGTAGCCTAGAAGGTGAGTCCTTGAGGGGGCTTTGGAAGTGACAAGTTGTTACAAATAGGAGATGGATTGTTGTCAAACATGATCAATGAGGTCACCAACCACCACCTCTACATCATATATGTTGGAAGTCTTCAGAAGGCCATGGAGGTGTATTGAAGGATTAAGGATAATCACAATCAATGAACAATCAGAGATTATATTCATGATTTTGAACAAGAAATAAGAGTAAAAGAATGATGGTTGGATGTTCTGAATGATGTTCAAGGTTGATTCAGAAGCCAATAAGTGATTATTTGGGGTACGATTCTATGTATGAGTTCAATATTGGTTGAATTGAGTCCAAGCATGGACGGTGGGAGTTAAAATCAATTTGAGTCATGATGGCTAGACAAGGAAGTGAATTCCTTGAGTTGAATTACATTAGACAAAAATATTTGACCATAAAGAAATAACAAAAAAACATACACTAAGTTACTACCATACAAATTATCAAGATGTGATATTTTCAAAATAATATAGTATTCTCTTTTAGGAATATTTATAAAACATTACCTCAGGTGTTTGAGCTACGCATCTACGGGTATTATAACGATCACTCCTTGGTGTGCTTGTACCACCAGCTGGACCCTGCAATGCATATTATTCATGTATCAATTTAGATTCTTCTATACATAAAATTTTATTTACTTTTAACAAATTTAGGTAATTAATTAAAATAACATGTCAAAACATAAATTTAAATAAACCTGTATCGGCTCTGAACAATACACCATTGACAACAGATCATCTGTGAGGGCCACATCCTCAGTCATGGATGCCTGACATATTTTTCCACAATGTACACATGAATGGGATGTTGAACCAGCTGCACTCACTGGCTATCTACCCCATCACATATACCATTACAACTAATGCAGATATGTTCAATGGGCTGGGCTGACCCTGCAAATGTATCTGATGATAATGGAGCTTGCAAAGGATGAGATAATCCTAATGGTGCATCTAATGGCAATGGATTTGGCATGGGATGGGATGATCGTAATGGAACATCTAATGAAGATTGAGGTGGCACTGGTCCGTCCTCTCCAACTAACTGAGTGCCATGCTGGATAATGACATCAGTCAATGATGCAGCTGCATGAAGAGTCTGTATATCCATAGACTCCTTCACCAGTACTGGGACCACAACATGATTGAGGGGTTTTCTCATAGTACACCTCCTCTCTTGTGGTCGGGTCATCCTATGTGCCCTAGGTCTATCCTACATAGAGCCTCTCCCTCTACCATGGAGCTCACAAAAGTCAAAGTAATTTGGCTTCTCACCAATGATAAACTCACAGTATAGCTTCCTCAAAAAATATAAAGGAACCTCATTATTATTACAAGGTGGTTGGTCAAATACCATGTAACACCTATCCATAAAAGCTGATTTCATCCCACTATCAACACACCAATGTATAGGAAATCATTTTGTATTAACTTCTAGGGAATTTCTAGTATTAGGATCGGTAAAAAGGGCACATGTATCACATTTTTCTATGGCTTTTCTTTCTACATCCTCATAGGGTAAACCATCAACATATAATTTACAACACCTATCCCTCCATGAACCCCATTTTGTCACCTCTTGAGACACCTCATTTGCACTATTAGACATTTTCTCTAATGTAGTGGCAAGCGTAGAGTCATGCTAAAGACCGGAAGCCTTCAACCTATTGACCAATATATTAATTTGTGCACCATTTTTGTTAAGGTGTTGCACGAGATCCTCTTGTGATGCATCTACATGACCTAATGGCACATGCGGAGGGCGTAT
Source organism: Thuja plicata (assembly GCA_018584345.1). NCBI lineage: Eukaryota > Viridiplantae > Streptophyta > Pinopsida > Cupressales > Cupressaceae > Thuja > Thuja plicata. The sequence continues at coordinate 4,497,699 of MU226071.1, read as the reverse complement.
GGGTGGCGATGGTTGTGGAGGAGGAGAATTTTGAGGAGGGTTTACAGGTGGAGATTGAGGTTGAGGGTTGTTGAGGGTTTACAGGTGGCAATGATGGTGCTTCTACAAGGGGTGGTCTTTCATTTCATTTTTGTCTCTTTGGGTGGTTTGATGAATGTTGAATTAAATTAATAAAAGAAAAAAAACATCAATAAAATAACCTAATTTCATTACAATTGCAAAAAAAAAGCAAAAAAAACAAAAACAAACATACTTACCTTTGTTACGGGGTGTCATTGGTTGAAAATCTTTATTAAATCATGTTTTCTTCAAAGCACGATCGGGTTTTGCTATTGTTTACCCTCCACACTTCTGCTCTGCACTTTAGGCATTAGAAATGGCCTAAGTCATGGACTATTCTATTTTTGATATGATTTTTCATAACTCGATCGAGTTATTAGAAACTCAATGAGTCTCATAACCCGATTGGATTATGAGAAATTCCTCATAACCCGATTGGGTTTAAAGGCGCACACAATTTTTTATATTATTTTCTTTGCTTGGTTTACCAAGCATAGAACGATTTCAAATTTTCAATAACCTGATTGGGTTATTGAAAAGTTGAATTTTTTTTAAAGGTGTGTCGACTTTTTTGGTCCACAACTTGGTGGAAACACCCAAAATGTAACATTTAATTTTAAATATAAGTATAATATTATTTTAAAAAATTATATTATTTCCACATCAAAAATTAAGAAATCTTGAAAATGTACCATATGTTGTATTAAGAACATGGTTGCAAAGTGAACGGGAGAATAACATTTAAGACTTTAAAAATGCAAAGGTCACATCATCTGTTTTGAATTTTTTTCTTAAATATTTTGAGCCATTTGGAAAAGTCTGATGAGAAGAAAAAACATAAAAACAAAAGCTTAAAAATAATAAACATTTCATTCATAATCTTGACAACAAACAACAACATTCACTCCGTTGTGATTTTTTTTCATTTTTCATATTTACAAATATAAAACCTTTCATTAACAATAAAAATTTCATGGTTAGATGATCCTATTTAAGCAATGTAACTCTTGCCACTTATTTCATGTCTCTTAAGAATTTCATAAATACCAACTTTTTTATCATTTTCAAAATTTTTACATGTACTTAGTGCCCTTCATCTTTACATTTTCATATGTCTAAATAAAACCTACTACTTCAGAAAAAATAAAATTGTTGAATGAGTTTTAAATACAATTAAAAAAAATATTACATTTTGTACATTAAAATGAATATATAAGTTTTAGTTAATTTATTTATTCTTTTTTTTATTAAATATAATATATCAATATTACAATTTAGATATAACTTTCAAGTTCATATGCTTCAAACAATGTTCATCATCGTGTATTTAATATATATATTTTATGGAGAGAATAATATATCACTTTACAAAATTCCAACTTCTATCGTCTACATCGATGTACATATCAGATATATCCAACACTACAAAACTGACGAGATAGTAATTTGTTTTGAATTGATCATCATTAACTCTTTTGATCCATGTCATCCACCCAACATAACCCTCTTTCTACCTAAGGAATTTTTCATCCAAGGTCTATTAATTGTAAGGTGGGAGAGGAGAGATACACTTGATTAATGGGCTTGACTCAAGCTTCTTTCTCTTCATGTATAACTTCTTATGCAACTGGACGTGCCACTGCTATGGGTACAACTGCATCTTCAGGTGCCACATCTTTAGGTGCCACTACTATGGGTACAGTTGGAGGATTCTGGTTATGTTTCTCATTCTCCTTCTACTCTTTGATATTAAAAATGAAGTTTTGGAGTGCTATTTCAAATGGAGATCTATCTCTACTTCTTCTGGCCCAAGTTTGCCCATGCGAAATCTCCCACTTGAATACTCTTTCAGTCCCATCTTCGAGGATAGTATGAAATTTATTTTTATGTAGCCTAATGGTGATAGATACCTTCATTTTAACATTATGGAAAATGAGTCTTTTTAGAGACTCCATAAGGTGCCTACTTGTGCCTTTAAAGATGTTGTCATTCCTGGGTTTCCAAATAACCCATAATGTTTCAATAGAAAAACTAGACAAAAAAATTTTGTACTTTTCTTTAAGCTCTGATTATAACCAAAAACAATCTCAACAATGTTAATGTTCCTAGTGATAGAAAGTCCATACATGTTCCAAAATTCTTTAGCAAAGAGGTAGTCAAAGAATACAAGAGATATGGTTTCGGGTGCTTTGCAAAAGGAGAAAATGTTATGGTATGCATTAGGAATTTTTAGCGGCAATCTATGTAGGATAAGGCACCATAAGAAACATCTTCTTTTGGGTTCAACCAGCCTAGTACAAATAGTAATAAACACTTTTTCCACACAACAACATCATAGTTCACATTCTAGCAAGCATTAACATGACTCTATAAGTGAGCAGGGAATATATACATTTTTCTTTGGTTTTGGGTAAGGGCGTGTCATCAAGGCATTGGTATGAAGTGTATATGTGATCATTCATGTCAAAATATTTATAAAGGGATGTTAGTGTTCAAAAATGTTTATGCTAACTTGAGCAACCAATATACCTTAAGTTTGATGTTAGGATTGGTTAGTTCCAAGTGTGAGAGATGTATAAGGTAACTGGACCAACTATAGGGTCAAGACTGCCCTCTTCTACTTCTGGCTCTGCAAAACCAAGGAAAGTACACCTAATCTAGACTAAAATCAACTCTTTAACACACCTTCTACTTCTGGATTTAAACAACAGATGAATGGTAAGTAAGTAGTAAATGCCAACCTAGCATTCAGTGACTTTCCACTACCATGGGTGGAATAAGTAGGACAACACCTCAAAAGGTAAAGGATTTTGTACTAAGTTTGATTTATATTGATGGGATAGAGCATAGCCAAACAAATCTAGGAGAATATCAAAATAGGAATACTAATATCAGATCAATTCCTTATCCATTGGGCTAAAGCCTACATTCAATACTGAAACTAAAACACCTTACTAGGCATAGATTCAGAACCATAAACATAAGAACTTTAAGATTTTTTACTACAGGATCCTTAAGTAGATATAAAAAAAATTTAATGTAGTATTCAAAGGAGTTTAGTTTGATTCTCAATCAAATACCAATGAAATACACATATGCATAAGCAGAACTCATACAATAGGCCAGAAAAATCACAATTCTAAAGACACCACAAAGGAGAGACTCAAATCTAAGAAGAAATCATATTAAGTATGATGAAAACTATTTTTGAATCAGTATGAAAAGGAAATATGAAATTAGATAATATGCAAAATATTATACAACTTTATTCCTATCTCGATAGCACTGAACTACATTTTCTATCTTCTATACTAGAAAAAGTATTAGCCTAACGCTTTCTACTCTCCCAATTTTCTAGCTCTTTCTAAATGGTCTCGAGTATTATTTATAGGAAAAAGAATGATACAAGCTTCAAACTATTTAGGGTTAGGGTTTACAACCAAATAAATATAAAATTCAATTCTGATGTGAATTTGAAACCCTGAATTCATCTCGTCAATCTGTGCAATCTGATCTGCAATTAATTCTCCAATCCATGGATATGAGCACATCACTCTGATAGGCAAGAAACTCCATGGCATGACCTTGAAAGTATCTCCATAAATGTAGAAATGACCTGGGTGATCTATATGCATTTACCCTATGATTATAAAACTATTCATGATAAGTCTAGATATAAATGCATGCCCATATATCAGATTTCCATCCATTTGGTCTTCAACAACTATGCAAAGCTGCCCAAAAGATAAGGTCGGGTCATTAATGTCTCTAAGAAAAAATATATGTAGATATTTATGAAACCCTCTGTGAATACATTTTAATATTTAAAATTATGTTACAACAACTACAGGTGGCACAAAATAATGAATCTAAAGAGTGAAATTGAATCCTTTGCCAACTTTAAAACTAGGCCGTTGATTGCCACAAGAATCTGATCCACCACATGTCACATAGGCGTAATCACTTATTGATTAAATATCAAGCAAATTTGATATAAGCCTTTGCGCCTACCACACAATCTTTTTGAACTTGTCTACACTTTAACCTTTCTCAGTCCTCAGGCATAACTTTACTTTAACCTTGATCAACTGATTTTCCTCATCTCTCCAAGTTGCTACACTTTTTTATTAACCTTGGTCACATCCAGAGACTCAGCAACAAGCATTAGATCTGATGTTAATTGAATGGTCAGTGGGAAGTTTCTTAATAAAAAGATAATATTTGATATCAATTGGAGACCCAGCATCAAGGAAAAACTCATAATCGCTGAACAATTTTTCACTTCATCATTTTATCTGGTGACTTAGCAACAAACATAGGATCAAAACATAATCTATGACCACCGTGAAGTCTTTGGATCTTCACTGATGTCATGACTTTATCCTGTGACCTAGAGACAACACTTTGTCTCTTTATCACTTGATAAATCTGGAAACATCATTATTTGGAGACTTCCCGACTATCATTGATCCTTCATTTGGCTGCATCTGATGGTTGTCGCTGAGTCGCTTTATCTTCTCTATAAACCCTAATCTATCACAAGACTATGTAAAAACATAACACATGTCTCATCTTTCCTTATGTCTCATAGTCGCTGGATCTCTTCTGACTTTTAAAATTTGTTTGGTGACATGGAAACCACCATTGGATCTCACCATAATCTGAGGGATATCGCTAAGTCTCTTGATATTTTACTTAACCCATGATCTTTCAAGAGACTTGGCGACCATTACCCATTTAAACTCATCTTCTACCCTGGGTCACCTTTATGATACTTCACAGCTGAGGAAATCTCCAAGTCTCAAGATAAAAATACTAACCCCTGCAACATCTGGAGATAACGTGACCACCTCTAATATGTTTTGAAATCAATGACCCACACTAAGTCTCATGACAAAAAGAGAATATGCCATATCCTTCAGAGACTTAGCAAAAAAGTATAATCATGTGATCGGTGGATCAAAATTAATATTTAGCTCAGGTTAGGAGATCAAGTGACCAACATGAAAAGGGGAAAGCGTACATGGGAAATTATGACTTAAGCGACATAAAAAAGTAACATGGAAATAGAACAAGTCTTAGAGCTTTAGGGTTTTTCATGACTTTGGACCAAATAAGACTTAGGGTTTGAGAAAGAGGCTAGGAAATATTGCAGAGATAGGAAAAGAAGCTTAGAACCATGAAGAATTTGGCAAGTGCTAACAAGGGACATGTGACAACAAGCCTATCTAAGCACAATGTACATTCTCCATTAAGCCTGGGTTAACTATACTTTTTCCTCAACTCATCCCACTCTATCAAGTTTTGATCACAAATAATGGCTACAAAAACCCTAATGCCCTTTGAGGCCCAATGCTTAGTAGAACATCCTTGGAGGAGAGCAAGTGGTTTCTCCTTATGTTTTAAATTCTACCAAATGGACCTTCCCCCATAGATCATATTTTCACCCTTGACAATTTTGTTGCAGAAGAGAAAATGTCTCACATTCTCCCACTCTTCCTAAATTGATAGAAAGATGCTCAATCATGTTACTCTTAAATAAAATAACATAGAAAGAAGGTCACTTTGATACAAATCCTTCCTTGAGGATCCCTTATGAGACACAACCCTACTGATATTATGTATGACAATAATTTTCCAAGGTTCTTCTACCCTCTTAGCTACAAGTGTCTACCCTTGAATTCTCAAACCTTTCAACCCCATTCCTCCTTTAGATTTGTTGATGTTACAACACAACTAGTTAACCACATGTCTTTTCTTGCCTTGGGATTCCATTAGCATGGACTTTGTACTTGGGCTTCCTAAGACAAAGGCTGGTTATGACAATGTTTTTGTTATTGTAGATAGATTCTCCAAAATGGCTCACTTCATTCCATGTAGGACTACACATGATGCCTCTCATGTTGCAGGGTTGTTTTCAAGGAGTTTGTAAGGTTACATGGTTTACCATTATCCATAATCTCTTATAGAGATCCTAAGTTTCTTGGTCACTTCTGGAGGACCTTGTGGATTAAATTAGGAACTGATGTTTGTTTATCCTCATTATATCATCCTTAGTCTAATGGATAGACCGAGGTGATTAATAGATCACTTGGAAACTTACTAAGGTGTCTCACCCAAGAGCATGGAACAAGTTGGAACTCCAACATTGCACAAGATGAATTCTCCTACAATGATTCAATTAATAGGAGTAGAGGGAAGAATCCTTTCCAAATTGTTTATGGTGTGCACCCAAGAGGTATCTTGGAACTCAGGGATGTAAGTGACATGGAAAAACCCAGTTTTCTTGCTAAAGATTTTGTGATAGTCATGAAATAAATTCATGGGGAAGTTCAGTCTAAACTTAAACATTCTTCCCTTAAGTATAAGGAACATGTTTATAAAAGGAGAAGAGAGTTACACTTCAAGGTTGGTGACTTAGATATGGTTCATTTGAGGAAGGAGAGGATTCCTAAAGAGAAATATACTAAACTAATGGTGAAGAAGATTGGTCCCTTCAAGATCCTTAAGAAATCTGGATCCAATACTTATCATATTGACTTTCCTTTTCATATCCATTTATCACCCATTTTTAATATTGCTGACCTCTATCTTATAAAGGTATTGTAGATGTTATGTTTGTTGCAGGTGACTCAAGCTCTCACCATGAGGATTTGTTGAAATATCTACCCAAATCTGATCCCTTGGAGATTAACTACATTTTAGAGGATGCCACTTGGATGTCCAAAGAGGCCATTGAGAAGGTTGGTTTCATCTTTTTTTCTCTGCAACTCATACAGACTTGAGTTTTTTTGTCATGGGAAGCATGATGTAGGGCACCTAGGTCTTGAGTTAGGACTTGAGTTTTCTTGATTTTAATTTTAATAACTGGATGTGACTTAGATCCATCCTATTCTTTTTTTTGGTTCATCTTGTGTGGATGGGGATCTTATTGGTACACTTATAAACCGTAAGTCCTTAGTTCACTGGACTGTCTCTAGTGTTGTATGCATTTTTTGTGTTTTGATGGAATAAGTGTTTCAAGGGTCATCAGTGCCTTATTTTAGTCATTTTTAGGAACTTAGACTAATTTCCCACTTGGTGGGATGCATACTTGTTGGTTTTATTAGGATTAGTCAAAAGTTGCAATTTGCGTAAATGTTGTCATTGCAACATTTCAATAAAATGTTTCTCAACTATTTCAACTTTATTCTCAATGATCTTAACTTGATTTGAATCATTTAGATCAGTTAGGGATTAGTTTTGAGGTGTATGAAACCTTTCCAATTTAGAGATTGAGAGAGGTTACCTTGTGAAGCAAATTTTAATGAAGAAAACTACTATTTCTGAGCATATTTGTGTTTGCGCAGTCATGTACAGATTAAAATAGTAGATCAACTATTATTTCAAGGTTGGGGCATGCGCCTTCTTTCATTTGCAGGTGGTTTGGATTGATTTGGTTAAAAATTGAATGAGTTACGAATTTGCCTGGTAGAGTGGGTCTGAAACCCTCCCATTTTGGCACTGTTATGGAAATCTGGACCTAACTTGCATTTTCACCTTTGGAAATCAAAGCCACTTTGTGAAAATAAAGTTAAGGTTATGTATTCTAAGATTCATAAGACTTGGAGCTAGGACTGTAGGGTCGTTGCTTCTAGGGTGATGCCCTAGGCTGAATAGCCACCATGTATTCAGCCAGCGAAGAGGAAGTCAATGTGCTAGAGCAAAACAATAGTGTAAGGAGTCCAATTTGTTGATTTTTTTGAAGTATTTAGTGATGGTTGAAGACTACCAAATGACTACATTGAATCTATAGACCCATCCTTGATTCACTCTATTAGACTCTAGGCTAAACTAATCAAATAGCATGAAGAGTTCCTATGATAGCTTCAGGGTGCAAGAGTAGGATTAGTGTCTGTTGCTTTGGAGTCCATTAGGGAAGTGTTGGAGCATCCCAGACACATGCTCAATAGAACTGATCTCTTTTTTATTGCTAATTTGGAAGAGAAAAGCATTTTGTGTAGACCTAGTAGAACTAGGATTCAGATTGAGAACTTGTGTTAAGAGATTGCAGAGATTGGGTGATTGTGAAAAACCATGTCTAGAGGAGGTAAAGGGGACATGGTGACACCTCAAAATTTTTTGTGAGTGACTTAGTCAACTACCATTGAGCAATCATATTGCAAAAAAGAATATAGTTGCAGACTGGTAGAGACAAAGTGAACTCTGAGATCTTTATAATTGCACACTAGTACAGTCCAAATATTTGAGTATAGTGAATCCTTAAGGTTGTAAAAGAAGACTATAATCGCTAGTGGAGATCTAGGATATTTGTAAAACAATAGGCCATTGTTGGGACTTGAAAAAATAATGGTGTCTCTAGGAAAAATATAAACTTAGAGACTTGGAGGAAAATCAGTTGGAAGGAATCACCTAATGCAGTAGGGATTTAGAGACTTCGGTAAAGAAAGAAGTTGTAGACAATCCTATTGAAGGATTAGAATAATTGGAGACATCATCCAATTGTATAGGAGGGTATCCCAACCTCTCTCTCTCTCTCTCTCTCTCTCTCTCTCTCTCTCTCTCTCTCTCCCTCCCTCTCTCTCCTAGGTATTATTTTTATAATATTAATACTAATATTATACTATTATACAATAGAGAAATAAATAATAATAATATAATACTAATTTATATAATACAATACTAATATTTAAATAATTATATAATACTAATGCTATTCCCATCTAATATTAATATTAAAACAAAATGAAATTTATAATAAAAAACCTAAAATTATAAAACCATAAAATTGAAAAAAAAAACCTAAAATCATAAAATTGAAAAGAGCGTTGAAATCAAAATGCTGAATTTGGGTGGGAGTTATCGAATATCAGATATACAATTAAGCTTGGTTTTTACTTTGGGTTTTGGCTTTCCAATTCCAAACGTGGATGGTCAACCCAAATGACGTGTTCAACATATTTCCTCTGATCTCTAAAGTTTGACCATGTAGCTGACGACCTTTTTTCACCCAAAATTGATGAAACAAAAAGGGTTTCTTAAATACATTATTAGCTTTCCATCAATATAATTGTTGTCAGAATTTGAGTTCAGTAAGTAATTATTACTTATTTTCTAATTGAGTTATTTCTAAAGTCCTAATTGACAGACAAATTGAAAAAAAATATAACTTTCAAACAGTTTAACCATTTTGAAATTTGAAACATACGTCACATTCTATGCTTCGCCTACTATAATAATTTTTTGTTTTACAATTTTGTAAATTTTAGTATTAGTTAAGGTGGTTAGACACGAGAGTTCTTTTATTTTGAATAAGTAGTGGCAGAAAAATCATAATTAATTATTTATTTGGTAAAAATTTACAAAAAAATATGTGTCACATTCGGGCATGAGTCTACTACTTATATCTATAATCTTGTGAAAATATATCATCATTTGATTGTTATTAAGGTGGTCAGACATACATGTACTTTTTATCTTTTTCCTATAATTTTTGTACTACTACATTGAAATATAAAATATTGAATAATTAGATTAATTTTTTTCAGAAAAGGGCTAGTAGTTTAGAAACTACATTGAATTTCCTATAGATTCTGTTGTTACAAATTTTTCACATAAGGTTGATAAGATGTTCAACTTTTTACGTCAAGTTGACTAACCCTGATTTTCTAATTTTTCATTGCCACTTAAGGCCATAGCTTGGTATACCATGATCCTGCACATACCCAGAATAATGTATGGTAAGGGTTCAGAAGGGTCCTTAAGGGGATCTAGGACATATTAGGACCCCTCAAGACCCCTTAGGATCCCTTTCCATACATTAGTATATGGTAAGGGTTCCTAAGGGGTTGTAAGGGGTCTTAAGACCCCTTAGGACTCCTTACCATACACTAATGTATGGTAAGGGCTCGTAAGGGATTTTAAGGGATCCTGAGACACATAATGCATCTTAGGACCCTTTAACAGCCCTTGAGACCCTATTTCACTAACCAAGTGGCTCAAACATTGTCGACCACACTAGAACCAAGTGTCCCTGAAGGTCCACTCAATAAAAAGTTTGACGATCTTCAGGAATTAGTTTTTTGGAGCTCGTGAGGGGTATCAAAAAACCATTAGGTGATATGAGATCATGTCATGGAGGCCTGCGGTAACCTATCTTGGATTTTGGAGATTCACTTTGGTTTTGATTTTCTGACCCAATCTAGGTTGATGCAAAAACTTGCAATGTTGCGCAGTTGAAAGCTATAACATTGTATATGATTCAAACCCCTCATTGTGGGATAGAGACATCTCCATGAAAAGCTCTGGTATGTTGAGATAATACTAGGAATGACCCTATTTCTCTCACCAAGTGGTTTGAACATTTCTGACTACTCTAGAGCCAAGTGTCCCTGAATGTGCAGTTAGCAACAAAATTGATGATATTTAGGCATCGTCTTATCAGATCTCGTGAGGGGTATAAAAAAAATTTAAGGTGCAATGATACTGTGTCATGGAGTACTATGATAAACAATCTTGGATTTTGGAGATTCACTTTCATTTTATTTTCTGACCAAATCTTGGTTGATGCAAAAACTTGCAATGTTGCATAGTTGAGAGCTGAAACATTGCATATTTTTTAAACCACTCATCATGTCATCAAACCATATACATTGAAATCTCTAGTATGCTGGGAAAATTCAAGGAATGACCCAATTTTTCTCACCAAGTGGCTCAAACATTGCTAACCACTTTGGAGCCAAGTGTCCCTAAAGGTGCACTTAGCAACAAAATTGATGATCTTCAGGGTTCAGTTTCTCAGAGCTCGTGAGAGGTATGGAAAAAATATTAGGTGCCACAAGAGCATGTCACGGAGGCCTATGATAACCTATCTCATTTTTTGGATATTCACTTCCATTTTCATTTTCTGACCCAATATTGGTTGATGCAAAAATTTGCAATGTTGCGCAGTTGAAAGCTGCAACATTGCATATCTTTCAAACCACTAGTTATGGGATGGAATTATCTTTACAAAATAATCCAGTATGTTTGGTGAATTCTAGGAATGATCACATTTCACTCACCAAGTGGCTTGATCATTGATGACCACTCTTGAGTCAAGTGTTGCTTAAGGTGCACTCAACAACAAAGTTGGAAATCTGCAGGCGTTAGTTTCTCTGAGCTCGTGAGGGGTATCAAAAAAAATTCATGTGCTAAGAGACAATGTTGTGAAGGCCTATAATAACCTATCTCATATTTTCAATTTTTACTTTTTTTTTATTATTTTCTGAGCCAATCTTGGTTGATGCAAAAACTTGCAATGTCACGTAGTTGAAAGCTGAAACATTGCATATCTTTCAAACCACTCATCGTGGCATCAAACCGTCTCCACCAACACCTTCAATTCAATAATTAAATGATACGAATAACCAAGTTAGGCTTCACAAATAATATGAACATTTAGGACCACAATGTACCGATGGATCCCTTAACATTCTTCTAGTGCCCTAAACAGGTCGAGGTGGTCAAAATGCTCCAATAGGACTAAAATTGGGTAGGATTGATATTTTTGATATTATATAACCTAATATAAATTTTTAAGGTCTTGGAATGGAAATTATGAGTCTAGGTTTATGAAATGAAATGTGCATATTCTCATAAAGTATGAATCACTCAGTAATAATATACATAGATACACATGCAAGCATAAATATAAGGCATAAGAAATTTACAAAGAATAAGAAATCCACATAAACATAAATTAGTCTATATCAATACACATGACACATGAATTTCATACTTAAAATATAAACTATATATATTTGTAGAGCCTGAAGAAGAATATATATGTCTAATAATATCATTGATCAAATATATCTAATATAGTTAAATTGGCTTCGTGAAATCCAAATGGATATAGAATATGTCACTTATACAATATACAAAAAAATATGTCCAGTAATGCCATATTGGCATACAATAATTATCCCTAATCTATTCATTTCCCAGAAGGGGAAGAAAACAAATTTTGGGTTTTCTTCGATCATCGCATCGATGGAGATGTAGTACTCTTCTGAGTGCACTCACTATTCCTCTTGTCTATTCTCTTAAGTAGCTCGAAATGATAAAATAACAAGTACAAACATCAATAACAAGTATACATCAGAAATCAATTATATGGTGACATAAAATAGAATATTTTCTTACCGCTATCAAATAGTCACTATGTACATCCACCGAAGGGGTACGTTGACGATATGGAGTAAAGAGTCCCTACAACAATGATCAAAATATTATTTAAAATACATACATGAATATCATTAAAATTTTCAATAGAAACTATTAAAATAACAATTCGAATTAAGTAATCTCTTTCATACCTCAGTGAGTGCTTCAAAATTAGCTATATCAACAGCTACACTACAATCCAAAGTATCACGAACAACAAGAGGAGTCTCTTCTGTCAACAACCGAAAATGAAACAAAAAGAGTAATATGTAGTTATCAAGAATAACTATGATATTTTACAACCCCACTAATGAATAATGTTACCTTTGTGAAGGTGGCACCATGTATTTCAGTGTGTGGTGTCGATGTCGTAGATCCAACATTAAACTAGTGCACATGTAAGGTAATTTATAAGACAATCATTTATATAAAAATGTACCACTATCGACTTGTTAATTATAATGCATTATTACATATATACCTATGGACTAAATGATGTCATCACAAAGCCAGGTGAAGGAATGTAATCACTGCCATGACCACTTTCACTTTGTATTTTGATCATAATTTGTCTAGTAATTTAGTTATTCATTCATTTATTAATTAAATATAATCAAGTAACTCAAATTAACATGCAAATAAATGTACCTCAAGGAAATGTGAACGTCAATGGTCCAGTAGTGAACTAATGTACATGCATAATAAGTTATGAGACAAACATCCATATAATTATAGAATAATCAAATGTATTAGTTAAAATGTTTTATTTGATACATACTTGTGGAGTTGATGACGTAGTGTAAAAGGGGTTTGGGGGATAATTTTTGGTACAACTGACACTCTTTCTTTGAATTTTCATCATAATCAATAGATACTAATTTAATTATACATTCATTTAAAATGAACTATGATCAAACAAATTCAATGAACTTGCAAATATTTACTAGTATATCAATGCCAAATGTTGCATTGAGAATATCGTCAGGCATCAGTCCGCCTTCATCTTCCTTTATATCGGCAGTACAAAATGTGGACAAGGATCCACAAGTCCACCAATATGACCCCTCAAAGACTGACCATGGTCACCCTTGACTAGAGGCCGAGTGGTGCATTTAATGAGAGTCTATGTCAGAGCACTAGTCGTGCCTAGTGTGTCCACCTCCACATGTTCCTTCTTAATAGAAGGAATACTAACATGATCCAACCGTGGCTTGACACTGGGAAACCTAAGTGCATTAGCTTCACGATGTTCCATAGGCCTATCAAATGATGACCCCCACCTCTATCTTGAGACTCTAGAAAGTCAAAATAATTTGGCACCTCCTTCAGGACAAACTCACGATAGAGTTTCCTCAGGAAATAGATAGGAACCTCATGATTGTTATAGGGAGGGGAATCAAATACTATCCACCATGTATCCCAAAATTTTGTATTTATATCTTCATTCAAGCACCATTGAATTGGGAACCTCTTTGTTGTAGTTTTAAGAGTATGAGTTTCCCCTGAATTTTTAAAGAGTTTGCAAATGTCATCTTTTGTGATTTGTTTCTTTTCTATGCCCTCATATGATAATTTATTTGCATAATATTATTTTTTAACTCTTCTATTTTGTTGTGCCATGAATTAAGTTTCCCACTAACTGAACCTGCATGGGTCAATATTAGTTCTAATGATTTTGAAAGTGTTTCCATTCTAGGATTTATATTAATAGAATATTTTAACCTCCTAATTAAAGATTCTATTTCCGTTTTCCCTATTTCTTTTTGGTCAATCAAATTTGTATGTGTTCCAGGAGGAGGTTTCTCGATTGGTGGAGGCAGTTGGGGTTCATTTTATTGGTTATTTTAAACATTGTTTTTTTCATGATGAGAAGATGGAGGGGTTGATTGAGGGTTTTCTTTGGGGAGATCATTCCTTCCTAGCAATTAAAACAAAATCTATTTTAAAAGTATAATTAAAATTTAAATTCAAGGAAAGAAACTTTGACAATTAAATTTCATTGAAAACTGAAAATTAAACTTAAATTTCAATACAAATAAGAGTCATAGGTTGTAGAATCACTTACCTCTTGTTCCTCTTAGACCTTGATGATGTAGTGGAGCCATTTTTTGATCCAATTTGATGTAGGAGCATATTGGGTTCTTGGCAATCCTGCTCAACCAAAAATATGTTTTCTTTTGTTCTTTGGCTTGTTTGGAGGCTGCTCGGTGAAGTACTCAGTATCCCTATTGCTCGGTTAATTATTCTACCTTTCTTTACTGACAGGTCTTGACATATGTTGGTTGCTTGGTGGTTATTTTACCGAGTTGGTTTATGTTGCTCGATTATGTTATTACTGAGTTCTTCCTATTTCTTGGTTATTATCTTATCGAGTTATTTATCCTGATCTGGCCAACTTTTGCATTTAATTTTCGTGGAATAATTAATGTGGGGTCTCCCATTGGGATCTCTGTGGATCTAAGTCTGGGTTTCACATTGGGATTTGAGTGCCAACCTCTTGGGTGGACTCTTGTATATATTTGGTTCTTTGTTCTTAGTTTAGGTATTAGATTTAGTAGGAATTTGGTATCAGATTGTGATAGAAGATTTAATGTGAAGATATTTGGATGATAGGTCTGTGACCTTGCATGTATGAAGATCATTTTGTAATTCATTTGAATGTATATGGAAGAAACTGGGAAGGCCTTACAACCCGACATGTAATAAGTTTGACCAATTAATGAAAAGATATTTGTTATTTCTTCTCTCCTTGTGTTGTTGCTTCTGTATGGTGTATCTGCAAGCTAGTTTTGTATTTGGGCATGCCTTTGGCCCTAAGTACTATCCCTCCTTGTGTTAGGTGGTATCAGAGCGAAGGTGATATCTAGGTTGCTTCTTGTAAGACCTAACCCTAGTTGGTTGATATTGTTGTGGGGTAGAAGATTGTGATCTAACCTACAATTATAGAGGGATTCAAAATGGTTCATGGGAGAGGAAATGCAGATCTAGGTCTAGGTGATATTTTAAGACAGATGGTTGCAAGATAAGAATCTATTGTGACAATATAGCACTGAGGGAGACATATTGATGATGTTAGTGATGACGAATTGGAGGAAGTGCAAGGCGAAGCTGTACCTGCACCTGTTATGGATAAGGAAGAAGAGATATTCCTATGAGAATTGACAATTTTGACAACCACACCCTATTTTAATCCTCCTGAGTATAGTGGAAAATTAAATTCTGACGAATTGATAGATTGGATAACTGAGATGGAAAAGTAATTTGAGTATGAAAATGT
Source organism: Thuja plicata (assembly GCA_018584345.1). Classification (NCBI taxonomy): domain Eukaryota; kingdom Viridiplantae; phylum Streptophyta; class Pinopsida; order Cupressales; family Cupressaceae; genus Thuja; species Thuja plicata. Next base: position 4,482,155 of record MU226071.1, on the reverse strand, counting down.
ATCAGGGGAGAAGAAAGTGAAGATTGCAAGCACAAAGTTGAAAGGTCACACATCCCTATGGTGGGAAAATCTACAATTGGATTGAAGTAAGAAAGTTAAAGATAAGATCAAGGTATGGGATAAGATGATAAACAAATTGAAAGGCAAGTTTCTACCTTATGATTACCAGATTAACCTGATTAGGAGAATGCAAAGTTTTAAGCAAAAAAATAGCTCGGTAAAAGACTATATTGAAGAATTCTATAGATTTGACATAAGATCTGGAAATGTCGATGATGAAGTTGAAAGAATAGAAAGATATCAGAATGGATGAAGAATTTATATACAAGATGAGATCAACTTGGTCAAGATGGAAAGCATTGAAGAGGCATATGAGTTTTTCCTAAGAGTTGAAGAGAAACTGAACAAGAGATATGAAAAAAGACAAATAGGAAGAGGTGGTAGATTCCCTATAGGAAGAGGTAGATCTCATGGTGAAAATAGTAGATTTGAACCAGACAAGTCAATTTTAGACACATCTCAAGGAAAAGGAAAGACTGAATGGAAAGGTGTAAGTTCATACCAAGGAAGAGGAAATTACTCCTAAGGTGGTTACAATAGAAGAGGGATCCAAGGAACTTGTTACAATTGTGGTGAAGAAAGAAATTGATCTTTTGAGTGTACACATGAAAGTAAGAAAGTAGGTAGTAGTAGAAATGCTTTGGTGCAAGAGGAGTCACCCAATGAACCTGAGAAGGAAGGAAATATCATTATCAGAAGGATACTATGGAGTGAGAAGGATAGGAATGATCCTATCAGAAATTTTTTTTTCAAGACCAGATGTAGAGTTGCAAACAAAGTTTGGAAGGTAATTATTGATAGTGGAAGCTTGGAGAATTTGGCATCTAAGGAAATGGTCACAAAATTGCAATTGGAAAGAATGAAGCATTTGAAGCCCTATTAGATATCATGGATCAAGAATGAGCATACATTAATGGTATGTGAATCTAAAAATTGGAAAATATTATGATAAGGTGGTGTGTGATATTATGCCGATGGATTGTTGTCATATTTTGTTGAGTAGACCTTGGCAGTATGATAGACATGCTATGCATAATGGAAGATTGAATAGATCTACTATTTGGGTTGATGGTAAGAAACAAGTCTTGTTACCTTTGGTTGAAGAATTTATTGGTGAGATATGTACATCTGTGAAATTTTGTTTGATGGAAGGTAGACACTTTGTTAAGAATTTGAAAAGAAGTGATATTTGTTATGCTTTGATTGCGAACAAACCGAGTAAGGATACAGAAGATGAAATTCCTGTAGAAGTTGAGAAGATACTTACCATGTACAAGAAGATAATTTTAGATAATATACCTGATGGGTTTCCACCAGTGAGAGATATTAGTCATTGTATGGATCTAATTCCTAGAGCTAGTTTACCGAACAAGGCACCACATCGATTAACATTGATTGAGAATGAAGAGCTTAACCAACAAGTTCATGAGTTGTTGAACAAAGGTTTGATCAGAGAAAGTTTGAGTCCATGTTTAGTAATAACTATATTGACACCTAAGAAGAATGGATAATGGATAATTTTCACTAATTCAAGAGAAATCAATAAGATCACAGTTAAGTATAGGTTTCCTATACCAAGGATGGATGATATAATGGATTGAAGATATTTTACCAAAATTGATTTGAAGAGTGGATATCATCAAATCAGAATCAGGGTAGGTGATGAATGGAAGAATCCTTTCAAGAAAAGAGAAGGTTTGTATGAGTGGTTGGTTAAGCCTTTTGGTTTAAATAATGCACCAAGTACATTTATCAGATTAATGAATGAAGTTCTAAAAAAATTCCTGAATAAATATGTGATTGTATACTTGGATGATATTCTGATATTCAGTAAGACTAGAGAAGAGCATTTGTTGCATATAAGACAAGTATTACAGAGATTGAAAGAGGAAAAGTTGTTGATAAATCTAAAAAAGTGTTCCTTCAAGAAAGAAGAACTTTTGCATTTAGGTTTTGTGATTTCAACAAATTGTTTGAAGATGGATCCTGAGAAGGTTGAAGGTATACCTAGTTGTTCTACACCTAAGAATGTCAGTGAGGTAAGATCATTTCATGGATTGACAAGGTTTTACGGGAAGTTTATCCAAAATTTCATTTCTATTTTTAATGCTATGACAAAGACAATCAGGGGAGACATAAGAGAATTCAAATGTACACATGGAGATGATAAGAGTTTTGAGACTTTGAAGTTGAAGGTTTTTGAATTAATTGTGTTAGCCTTACCTGATTTCAATAAGGTATTTCAAGTTGAATGTGATGCAAGTAGAAGTGCAACAAGAATTATGTTGAACCAAGAAGGTAAACCTATTTCTTTCTTTAGTGAAAAGTTGAATGATGCTAAAAGGAAATATTCTATCTATGATCAAGAATACTATACTATTGTCCAAGCTATGAAGAAATGGAGACATTATTTTATGTCGAGTTAATTTGTGTTGTACACTGATCATAAGGCTTTGCAATATTTGGATAGTCAAAATAAGTTGAATCAAAGACATATGAAATGGGTAGAGTATTTGCAGAGTTTTACATTTGTGATATAGCATAAGAGTGGAGTTTCTAATCGAGTTGTTGATGTATTGAGTAGAAGAAGATCTTTGTTGGCTGAAATGAGAATTGAAGTTCTTGGTTTTGATGATATGAAGAATATGTATGAAAATGATCCTGATTTTTATGAGAAGTTGAGAGTGTGTAAAGCACCTATTCCAAATAAATCAAGTAAGTATGATGATTATTTGATTTAGAAATATATGTTGTTTAAATGTATTCAGTTGTGCATACCGAAAGGATCAATGAGAACTAATTTGATAAAGGACAAACATAGTGGTGGTTTGGTTGGACATTTTGGTATTGATAAAATATTGAGTGTTCTTAAGGAAAGGTATTTTTGGCCTCAATTGTATAAGGATGTTCAGAAAATGTTGAAAAGCTGTGGAGTTTGTCAAGTTGCCAAAGGAGTATGTCAGAATACTAGTTAGTATACACTGATTACCGTTCTTGAGAAACCTTGGAATGATATCAGCATGGATTTTGTTCTTGGCTTACTGAGGACAACAAGAGGTAATGATTCCATATTTTTGTTGTGGATAAATTTTCTAAGATGACACATTTCATACCATGTAGAAAAACATCAGATGCAGTACATATAGAAAATCTTTTCTTTAAGGAGATTGTTAGATTGTGTGGATTACTGAAGAGTATTATCTCAGACTGAGAGAGTAAGTTTGTGATCTATTTATGGAAAACACTTTGGAAGAAGTTGAAAATTGAGTTGAGGCATAGTTCTACATTTCATCCATAGACTAATGGAAAAATACACGTTGTAAACCAAAGTTTGGGTAACTTGTTGAGATGTTTAGTTGGGGACACACTAAGTAATTGGGATTTGATATTGGCACAAGTAGAGTTATCTTAAACCAGTTCAGTGAATAGAAGTACTGTAAAGACACCTTTTGAGATTGTTCATGGCACACAACTAAGAGTTATATACGACTTGAGAGACATTGTTGGAGAAGAGAAAAGAAGTGTTGAAGAAGAAAAGTTTGCTGAGTTTATGAAGACTTTGCATGAAGACGTAAAACATAACCTAGAGAAAAGTAATCAGAAATACAAGGATAGTGCAAATAAATCAAGAAGGAATTAAACTTTTGAATTTGGTGATACAGTTATGGTTCATTTGTAGAAAGGAATATTTCCTATTGGAACATTTGGTAAATTGAAGATGAAGAAATTTAGTCCTTGCAAAATAATGAGAATATTTGACAATGAAAATTCTTATGAAGTGGAATTACCTAATAACATGGATATATCACCTATATTCATTATTTAAGATTTGTATGAATATCATGAACCTAATGAAGAAGTGACAGTACTTAGTGATTATTCTAAGAAACAGATAGAGGAAGTTGAATAGATTTTGAGATAGAGAGTTTGCAAAAGTACAAGAGGAAAGGAATACATGGAGTATCTGATAAAGTGGAAGAACAAACCAATTGAGGACTCATCTTGGATTTCTCAATCTAAGTTGGATTCATTTTAGGTTGGACCTGATACATAATTTGGGGAATCATTTCTTTTAACCCCAGGTGTCTGATGCAGGAGCATCTTGGGTTCTTGGAAATCCTAATCAACCAAAAATATGTTTGCTTTTGTTCTTTGGCTTGTTTGGAGGCTGCTCGGTGAAGTGCTCGATAACCCTATTGCTCGGTTAATTTTTCTGTCTTAGTTTGCCAATGGGTCTCGGTGTATGTTGGTTGCTCGGTGATTCTTTCACCAATATGGTTTCTATTGCCCGGTTATGTTCTTATCGAGTTGTTCCTATTTCTCGGTTATCATCTTACCGATTTGTTTATCCTGATCTAGTCGACTTCTGCATTTAATTTCCTTAGTGTAATTAATGTGGGGTCTCCCATTGGGATGTGTGTGGACCTAAATCTAGGTCTCACTTTAATATTTGAGTGCCGACCTCCTGGGTGGACTCTTGCATATATTTGGTTCTTTGTTCTTAGTTTAGGTATCAATTTTAGTAGGAATTTGGTATCAGATTATGATAGAAGATTTAGTGTAAGGATATTTGGATGGAAGGAATATGACCTCGCATGAATGAAGATCATTCTGTAATTCATTTGAATGTATATGGATAAAACTAGGAAGGCCTTACATCCTAACATGTAATAAGTTTGATCAATTAATGAAAATATATATGATGTTTCTTCTCTCCTTCTTGTGTTGTTGCTTCCGTATGGTGTATCTGCAAGCTGGTTTGGTATTTGGGAGAACACCTTTGGCCCTAACTACTATCCCTCCTTGCATCATAATTTGATGAAGAAAACACTCAAAATGTAATGTGTATGCACTATAGAGTTGGTCTCTTTTCTAGGTGGGTGGTCCCACAATAGTTTGTCCCACTTTATGGCCAACTTTGACCTGAAGATCAACATTCTGAGAAAAAACTTCACTTTCAAACACCCATTTCTGCAAAACTATTATGAATTTGAAGATGATGTAAACTAGGGTCTTTTAGTATTTTATATATAGTTTCTAAATATATTATTTTAAAATAAATTAAAATTCATTTAAGTTTATTTTTCCTTCTCCTTCGAAAAGTGGTTTGTGTGAAAAAACTATGTTTTTAAGAAGTAACTGTCACTTGGATCAGCATAAATGTTTTTAAAAAATATGATAACAATGTAATTCTTTTGAGATTATATTTGTAACTTCAATATCTAGAGGATGTAATTGGTTTCATTTATTTTTGGTCAATATTTCATAGTTTATTAAGTTCTAAAGTGACAGTAACTATAATTTAGACATAAGGTCACTTGGATCACTCTAGCTTGATCTCTATATATCGAATTTCATTTTTTTTTATAGAAAGGTAATACAAATATGCTTTTCCTACATATTTTTCATATATTTTTTTTGTAATTTACTATTTTTCCCGAAGCCTTGAAGAGACAGGTTGTTGAATGAACAAACAACCTATGTTTAGTTAAAATAATATTTGAAAGTGATAATGAACTCAATATGTATTAAAATTATATTGATTAGAAATCTTGTTCCGAATCACATCATTTGGCATCATGTGTTTCAAAAAATCATTTGATTTGGTCCTTGTCTCAGGCCTTGAAAGGCCATTTTTTAGGAGGTGTTTTTTTCTCAGGGAAAATTTTAATTTGAGGGACTTCGCACAAAGACCACCTTCGCTTGAAGGGGTCTGGGGGTCTTCACATGAAGGCCCTTCACGGGAAGACCCTTGTGTGAAAATTTTGGTGAGAATCACCCCGCCATAATTTTACCTAGGGTAATTCGTGCGAGCTAGGTTGACCATTTGGAATTTTTTTTTTTTTTTAAAATTTAGAATAGTATAAAAGTAATTTTTTTTCTTTTCAGTTTTTAACCGAATTGCAAAATGTGAATTTTATTTTTCTATTATTGATCAATTTTTATAAAGGTATTTTTTGGAGAAGGATTGTTATTTCTATTTTTTGAAGGCTTCATTTTGGAGATGATAAATATTATATCAAAGTAATTTTTTGAAGAATTTTTTTTTTGTTGCTATTCTTTTGGAAGACATTTTTTGAAGTGAAGAAATGGGGAACAAGAAGGGAAGACAATGTAAATCTAATAGAAACAGGTCACCAGGTACCAAACAAAGAAATCGTGAAGCTTCATTGGCATATTATCATAAAAATAAAGAAGGTGAAGGACAAGTTGAAGTAGGAGGGTCAAGTGAAGTCAAAGAATTGGACATTGAAGAAGGGTCAGGATCACTCCCTAAAAAAGCTCAAGAAATTGATGTTGGAGAAGGTTCAAGATCATGTGCTCCTACTGGTATGGATGAAATTCTAAATTTATCTCAAACTATAAAGAGAAATATTAATTATAGAAAATTAGATTATTTACTTACAATGGATGTGGAGAATTTGAGATCACTTGCTAATGTTCAACTGTTAAGTCTTGCTAAGAAGAGGTCAATGAATATGATAGCAAGATAAATATTATCTAAATTTGATAATTTAGAAACACTTGAACAAGCCCAATTGATTTCAGCTGTACTTATAAAGAAAAATTTGAAAGGGGCAATAAAATTATTGGGTATAAAAACAACATCAAAGAAAAGAAAAGTTGTTGACATCCAAACTGATATGATTGAAAATCTTACGAAAGGTTTGAACTAGGTAGGGAAGTGATCTCAAACTAAAGATAAGACCATTACAAGAAAAGTTATGTTGACATCCATTGTACATAACACTACACTCTGAAAAAGACAAATATCTTTAGTTTCATCTCGGATTGGTTTTAGTAGGAAAACAATATCATGATATGTTAATAGGAGAATGCTTTTGGATGATAGCACCTTAGAAGGCAATTGGGAAATCATGTGTAGAGCTCCTCGTTCTGATAGGATTGATGGAGCAATCAATAATTTGGTCACATTATTTTGGAATGATAATACACATCCTTCATCGAATACTAGAGATGTTATCAGACATACAATTTCAGCTAATCAATATGAATATCATACAAAATATTGGTTGGAAACAACACAACATGAAATGTATGTGTCATTTTTTAGTTCAAATCCTAATATAAAGATTGGGAAAACATTGTTTGAAATATTGAAGCCATATTATATTAGGACAAACAAAGTGTTTGAAACTTGTTATTGTCGTTATCATATTGAATTTGATCTCCACTATCATGTTTTTTGAAAGTTTGTAGAAGAAACTTATGGTTATGAAAATGCTCCTCCTAGTAGACAAAGTGAGTTCATCTCATCCATTTTATGTGAAAAAAGAGATGATTTAGCTAGACAAATAAATTGCATAAAAGGAATATGTCAAACATGTGCTGATTTGACTCTTTTTCCTTTGAAAAATGAAAACATAGATGTAACAAAGATGGTAAATTGCAAGAGTTACAAATATGTAAAGAATGAAAAAAGTTGGGAAATAATCCAAAAGGTTAGAATATGTTGAAGATGAGATAAATGTTGGATTATTTATGGAAAAATTTAAAAAATTGATTCAACCATACATTCATCATGTGATGTTTTTGCAAAGTGGAAAGTACAACAATTCCAAACACTGAGAGACAATTTCCCACTTGGAACTATTGTATCAGTTGTTGATTTTCCAGAAAAATATTCCTTTGTTCATCAAAAGGCAATTCAATCAGAATACTATTTTTTAGAGAAAATTACTATTATGGTACATGTGTGTTATCGACATGCACAATTAAATTTGGATGGTATTTAGAGCACATTTGAAGCACATGTCATCAAGAAGGAATATAATTTTTATGTAAGTGATGATAGAGAGCATGACATTCATTATGTAGAACACTTTAAGATATTTTTTGCAAATTTGAAAGAAAGAGGTATAAAAATTGATAAACATTATGTTTGGTCAGATGGATATGCTACACAATTCAAATCATCCAGACCATTTTAAGCACTATGTAGATATCATCGTAATCAAAACATACCACATGTCTAGATTTTCTTTGAGAGTGGACATGGAAAAGGTGAACATGATGGTGCTAGAGATTGCATCAAACGTGCTATACAAAAGTATCAAATGAATTATAAGGGAGTTCATATAAAAATGCACATGATGTTGAATGGTGCAAGACACATTTCACACCAAATGAAAATGACATGTCTTCTAGAATGACTCAAGCAGTACCACATAGAAAATTTTGGGAGATAAAAGGTATGCAAACATTTTTAAATTATTCAAGTGTTTAAATTTGTTATGTACATTCTTTATTCAAATTATATTTATAGAATGTAATATGATATATGCATTTGTTCAGGTGTGGATAGAAAAATTATGCATGGTTGCAAGCGGATAGAAAGGACACAATCTTTGCATCCACTTATGAGTATCAATTATTGCAATTGGACATTGAACACTAGGGACTACTCATGCTTTTATTGTCACTGCATTGCTGACAGTTATGAGAAATGCATCAGTCAAGACCGTGGATATGTAGGTGCATGGAATCTAGTGCCACTAGTTGTTACTAATACATTTGATAGAGATGAAGATGAAAACTTCGATGATGTTCCTTTGATTTCTACTGATTACGATCATATCTCGGGATTGCTGGAAATTGGTAAGTATATATTTCACATTATATGGTCCATTGAGATGCATTTATCTAGATAGATAGATAGATATATCTATATATTGAACTAAGTAAATTTTAATATCTCACATATATATATATATGTGTGTGTGTGTGTGTGTGTGTGTGTGTGTGTATGTATACATATATATATATATGTATATATACATATATGTATATACATATATATATATATA
>MU226071.1:4436419-4472388 GCA_018584345.1 Thuja plicata | reverse complement strand
GATTTCTTAAATTAGTTAAATATCCCCTTAAGACATTAGTTTGAACACTAAAACATGATGAAATTAGTTCTAGAATGAGTTAGAATACTTATTGTCCATTAGTTACATGTATTAACTTGTTATTTTTAATGATATTAATTCTAGATCCCTTTAAGACATCCCCTTAAGACATTTGTTAGATTACTAATGACATTTTTTAGATTACTTAAATGTATGCTTTGATTGGTCAATGATTTTTAAGACTTTATTTTGAACACTAAAACATGACGAAATTAGTTCTAGAATGAGTTAGAATACTTATTGTCCATTAGTTACATGTATTAACTTTTTATTTTTTATGATATTAATTCTAGATCCCCTTAAGACATTTGTTAGATTACTAATGACATTTTTTAGATTACTTAAATGTATTCTTTGATTGGTCAAGATTTTTATAGAGTTCTTAAATTAGTTCAAGATCCCCTTAAGACATTAGTTTGAACACTAAAACATGATGAAATTAGTTCAAGAATGAGTTAGAATACTTACTGTCCATTAGTTACATGTATTAACTTGTTAGTTTTTATGATATTAATTCTAGATCCCCTTAAGACATTTGTTAGATTACTAATGACATTTTTTTGGTTACTTAAATGTATGCTTTGATTGTTCAATGATTTTTACAGATTTCTTAAATTGAATCGATCAGATTTCCACAATCCATTGAATTTAGAGTTGAATTTCTGGCTTAGATTGTGTATGTTTTTTAGCATCTTCCACAATCCATTGAATTTAGAGTTGAGTTTCTGGCTTAGATTGTGTATATTTTTTAGCATCTTCCACAATCCATTGAATTTAGAGATGAATTTTCTGGCTTAGATTGTGTATGTTTTTTAGCATCTTCCACAATCCATTGAATTTAGAGTTGAATTTCTGGCTTAGATTGTGTATGTTTTTTAGCATCTTCCACAATCCATTGAATTTAGAGTTGAATTTCTGGCTTAGATTGTGTATGTTTTTTAGCATCTTCCACAATCCATTGAATTTAGAGTTGAATTTCTAGCTTAGATTGTGTATGTTTTTTAGCATCTTCCACAATCCATTGAATTTAGAGTTGAATTTATGGCATAGATTGTGTATATTTTTTTAGCATCTTCTTAAATTGGTTAAAGATTCCCTTAAGACATAAGTTTAACACTAAAACATGATGAAATTAGTTATATTACTTATGGCATGTATTAGTTCTAGAATGAGTTAGAATACTTATTTTTTAATCAAATCATCTAATCAAATGAAACCATCTAATCCAATGAAACCATCTAATCAAATCATAACATCTAATCAAATGAAACCATCTAATCAAATCAGCTATTCAGCTAATAAATTTATGTCTCGAATCATAAAATAAAAAATATCAAATCCAATAAAACCATCTAATACAATGAACTTATCTAATCAAATCATCTAATCAAATAATATCTAATCAAATGAAACCATCTAATCAAATCAGCTAACCAGCTAATAAATATATGTCTCGAATCATAAACTAAAAAATATCAAACATATAATAATGACATATATAATGAGTCTCAAATCAAGTATTTGTGTATCATGTCCTAAACTAGAGAGTCATCTAGGCGCATGTGAACAAAGCAACCCTCTCATCGACTTCCATGACCATTTCTGGCTATGAAGCAACAACTGATCCCTTCAAATATAAATGCATGTATATATAATAATATTAATGTCAAATACTTGAAACATTATAAATTCTTGTTTAAACTTACATATATTTAAAACTTACTTGAAAACTAGTAGGTGTCACATCTGCTAAATATCTCCTATAAAAATTCTTTGAGCCAACACTAGAGGTAATGTGCTCTAACCGAGTGTCACACGCATCCTCTGGCTATGAAGCAACAACTGACTCCTGCAAATTTAGTACACAAAAGTTCATAATATATATAAATGTTCATAGTTGTATGCACCCTAAAATGGTTGCCTAGACTATGGGCCCCCATTCTTCAATTTATCAAATGACAAAATCAATTTATCAATTTCTTGAACCAAAGCTTTGCAATATTTTCAATTTAAACCAATTTCCTTCACCAAAACATAATTAATTCAATTATTTCAATATTTCCTAAGGTTTGATCATTTCATCAATAATCTTATTTAATTAAAAGAAAACATCTCTTTTAGTTAAATGAAATAATCTTATTTAATTAAAATAAATCTTTTAATTAAATGATCTTATCTTATTTAATTAAAATCTCTCTTTTAATTAAATAATATTAACTTATTTAATTAAAATCTCTATTTTAATTAAATAAAATAATCTTATTTAATTGAAAGAAAATCCTTCTTTAATTAAATAAATAAAATCCCCACTTAAATCTCTCTTTTTGATGAAAAAGGAAATAAATCAAATAAAAAATAAATAAAACTCCTTTTTCTCCACACATATTTCTAAGTGGTGGGCTTGATTCCTCTTACTTTCCTTTTTAGGGATTTATCCCACATTGCTCTTGAGGATGCATTCCTCTCCACGCTTTCTTTTATAAGCAGCCCTCTCCTTCTCATTTTGGAGGGATCAAATTAGAGATATAGAATTTTTATGCTATTGTTATGCTGCAGGTTTGGAGAGCAATTTTGGAGGAGAATTTGAGTACTTGAGCTTGGATATTGCAACTTCTCTCTTCTTGTCTTCTTCTTTCATGCCCCATGGAAATCCATTTAGATTAATTTTGCACTTGCATATCAGATTCAATTCATGTTTTCTTTCATACATTAATCTTGCATTTGTATTTCTTTTCATTGAATAATCATGCATTTTTATCATATAGATTAATTTTCTTTTTTGCATTGTTATCATATAGAATAGCTTTCATTTGCATGCATACTTGATAATCATGGAGAATAGAATTCTTGATTTTCCTCTTTGAATCTCTCATTTTATAGTGTACTTGCAAGGGCACAAACTAGGTCAATCTGAGGGCCTCCATTACAAACCCTTGTGCTCCATGAATAGAGAGCTATGAGTTGCCATTCGAGACCTCATTCTTGAGCAATCTTGAATATAATGACTTATAGAAATGTGACTACTTTTTAGCACACATTTTTGGTGCCCACTGTGGGGCAGAACATCTATTTCTGTCATCACATTTGAAAATTCCTTCTATCTTCTGTCTATTATTCTCTTAGTGTCTTTAAAGCTCTAATTTTGAGCCAAATCTGACCCCACCATCGCGTCTAGATCATCATTTTTGGTGAAAATGACTATAAACTTGCCCATATTTGACGAAAGTCAAATTTGTGGCAAATATTTTTACCCAAACAAGCTTACATGAAAATTGAGGCAGATTTCACATCATCTCTGCACGCAGCCCAAGGTAGATTTTTGAAAAAAAAAATTAAAAATCAAAATCAAAAATCAATTTTTTTTACTATGTTAAATTTGACGGCCATATGACCGTCAAAATTTGGGCCTTCTGTGATGGCCCCCAGCCCGTCAATTTTAATGCCGCACTCTGCTGATGTTAGCAGGGTTTGAAAAGTCTTTGCATTCACCATTGGAATTTTTGAAATTGCAGTCTAACTTCAAACGATCATATCTTGCTCATTTTAGGTCCAAATCGAGTGCAACATTTTTTTTATTTTGGGTAGAATTGTCTGAAGATTTCTGGGTTATTCTTAGTTTCTTGATTTGAGTCACAAATTTATTAGAAATTTCAGGTTTTCATCACTGTACATGTCTAATCCTCTATTTTGCAAATTTTGAATCCTCGTACAGGCTCATACGGTAACATTTTTTAGTGAATTTTTTTGAAAGTGCATGATTTTTAATCTAATTTCTGAATATGCAATCAAATTTCTGATTTTATGATATTTCTAACGCTGACCAATCTTTGTCTTTGTTGTTCTTGATGTTTATCTTTGATTACAGCCTAACAGTGGTTTGTAGGATGTTGAAAATGAAGACTCAAACAAAGACTACTAATGAATCATCTTGCAGGTTACATTAATCGATAGCATGCTAAACATTGTGCTTGCATTTTTTTTGTTTTATTAAAATAGGAACCCACATGCAAGAATTCTAAAATGAACTTCTATTTGGTATTTTTAGGAATGGAAATAATGTTAGGAAACTATGCTCTCACCCTTTTGGGATGATCAGAAATCCATAAATATTATTGTCATTTTCTTATGTATTTGAAGTGTCTTTTAGATTGTAATCCTAAGAATTCTATGAACGTATGCTCTCCCCTTGCCTTCATAGATCTTGGGTGTAAGAGAAACTCATATAATTATTTTAGTGTGGCTACCTCCTGAGTGCTTTAATAGAGCTAGTAAGAGTGGATTTTCCAACCTGTAACAGGCTAAAGCCAAGCCCTTCCAAACCGGTATATCAAAAATGCCATTGTGATTAGTCTTACAGTGGACAGGTGTGAATTCGTTGTGGCAACTAAAATCTCCTCTAGTACCCTAGTGGTGTGTTAAATTCCCTACATTGTTAAGGTGAAAACCTTTCTTTGAAAGGATTGAGAGAGCCCCTTAATTGGGAAAATGACTTAATCACATCCACCTCAACAAATGCCTTGACTACAAACTTTGTTTTAGTGACCAAAAACCCTCTATCTGTTGGCGCAGAAGGTCAGAGACTGACTAAGAAGTCCCACATTTTCATGGCTCCTAGTAGAGATAATAGTCCTTTGGGAAGTGATTCCCTTGGGATTCAAAGCTTGGTGTGCTTGAGAAGTGAGTGCACATGTAAGGAGGAGCTGGTGCCTCCAAGCTTCTAAGTTTTCCACTATGAGTAAGCATGGCTGAACTTCGGTTCAAGTGGGAATTCAACAGATATTGTCCTAGCTTACCTAGGTTGTGATGTGACTTTCTTTTACAACAAACAATCTACTTGATGTGTCTTGCAAGAGTGAAGATCAAACCATACAGCCAAACATTAAGACAAACACCAAAACGATGAACAAATTTGCATTCTTAAGTTTCAAACTGTCAACTTGCTCATTTTTTCTATACTGTCATTTTCATTTTTCCTAGGTTGATCCATATCAGATTAGGTCACTTACCCCACTATTAGAAGCTTTTTTACACTTTGGATTCTTGCATTTTGACTTCTTGAACTAGTAATCTTTGGTTTCACAAGTGACCTTGCTTGGAGTTGGTGAGCTAGAAATTGTCCTTGTTGAGAAGATAAACCTTTAGATCCTTTGATAACACACTTGTAGAGCTTTAGTAGTCTCTTGTCCATTCACTTCCATAAAAATTCAAATTCAATCAATATAACTTGGGTAAATCATCCTCCTGATCCATATGTGTTAGGGTATTCACCCCTTCAGTGGGCACCTCTATGGTAGTGTTGGTTTATGCCTCTTGCAAAACTCTACCTTATCACATCTCTTTTGGATAAGTGAGTTCTTTTACTATTCTAGTTTGGTACCAACATTTCTTAGGGTCGTCCTATCATCTAGTACCTTTTCTTTTATGCCAGTTACAACAAGATATTGAGTAAATCAAGGAAAATGACCTCAAGTGGTCTTTAACCAATTACCCTTAGTTAAAACTCACCAAAAATGTAAGGGAAAAGAACCCATATTTGATCAATCACCTAGGAACAACTCGGAATTCCAAGTGTCAGCATAGTAATTTGGGTACCCCCTTAGAATTTTCTCACTCTTCTATGGATATGAGTTACACAATGACTCGGAGAGAGATGGAAGACATGGATAAACTCCTTGATGACATATTTGTGAAGCATAGAGATGCTTTTTCATTTGGTGGTTCCTCTCGTGACAGTCGCCCAGTCTCACCCCTTATCTCAACTTGATATATGGATGCACACCAAAGGGCTGAGAGAGGTAAGAGGCAAGCTTATCAAGAAGATTTATTAGAACATGAGAACCAAGGAGATGAACTTTATGACACTCATGTTAATGCAACCTATACCAACAACTTGTTTAGAAATTCAAGACCAAGTTCACCACTCAAAACATCTTCAAGATACATGAGTGAAAGACTTAAGAGGATTGAGCATTAAAACAAAGCATTCCTAGATGAACAAGTTGAAAAGGAAGAGAAATTTAGACTCCTAGAATTGGAAACACAAACTTTGGTGGAAATGGGAAAGAAAGCCTTCCAAGAAGAGAAAGATAGGCTCTTGGCTCAGCAATTCAATGATCAATTCAACAACATGCGTGTTAGTGGTGGAAATAAATCTCCTCCAACCACTCCTAATACTCCACAAAGTGGAAGACATTCAAGAATGCCTTCATGATCTCCTAGCCCTAGAGGAAGAAGGGCCTCAAGACATGATCATTATAGGAGAAAAACACCTCCTAGGAACTCAAAACAACCTTCAAAATGTGCTCATCATGGTTCACAATATGGGGTAGTAGCTCAAGTGTTGATCTCACCTCCCAGGACTTCATGAAAATGCAACAAGAGTCGCTTTGACAATAGTATGTGGATAAATATTTAGAGAAAAACAATGATAAGTTCCTAGAGATTTTACTCAACAAGGGTGCTAGAGTCCCTTACAAATTTGATGTGGACAAAAAGATTAAGAAGCAAGGTCCATCTCAAGAAGAGGAAATCAAACAACTTAAGAACATTATGGAGAAGATGTTAGCACCCAAGAATTCATTCTCGCTGGATTCAATTTGTCCTAATCCTTTTGACAAAAGTATTAACATGAAATAGCTCCCTAGAAAGGTTGAAATTCCTCAATACAACAAATATTATGGGAATGGAGATCCACATGATCATGTGCGGCAATTTTATACCACAAATTTTGAGTTCCATCAAGATGACTCATACCTCAGGAGATTGTTTTCAAGGAGTTTTAAGGGTCAAACAATGGAATGGTTCACCAACCTAACTCCCCCCATTAAGACATTCCAAGAGCTTGTTCATAGATTTGTTCAACACTTTGCATACAATATTTCAAGATCAATCACTATGTTGGACTTATGAAATGTAAAGAAAAATCAAGGGGAATCCTTTGTTACTTTCTTGCGAAGGTAGAGACAACAATCCTCTCGCTACTATAGAACCATTCCTAAAAATTAAAATATTGATATCCTTGTTAGCAACTTGGTTCCCGAAATGTGGTATAAATTTAGGAAGATGGTTTTTGATTCCTTTGACACCATGGTTGAAACCGCATGTAGGATTGAGGATGTTTTAAAATAACAAGGAATTTTGACCAAACATGGAAACAACAACAACAAAAACAACAACAAAAACAACAACAACAACAACAACAACAATGGTTAAATTAACAACAACCCTAACAAGGATAAAGGGGAGAGCTCACATTGGAATAGGAACAAACAAGTGGTCAATGATGGAGTTGTGGACTCCTCCCAACCTAAAGATCAAACTGTGCTCCACTTGTCTAGTGTTGTTCAAGCCATGAAGCTCAATACATCCAATCAACAAGAGAACACACTGAGATACCAAGATAGGCCTCAGAAAGAGAGGTGTCAATTTTCAAAACTTGGTGACTCATATGAGGATGTCTTGAAAACACTTATCACCAACAACCTTGTAAATCCTCAAGATCCTACGAAGCCTTATATACTTGATGTTAAGCCAGATTGGTGGGATGAGAAGGCCTTTTGCAAGTTTCACAATGGTATTGAACATGACATTGAAAATTGCTACAACCTCAAGCATCTTATTAAAGATATCATTGACAATGGAAAGCTCAAAATAGATGGATTGAACACCAACGCCAATCATAAGGCATTCAAGGAACCATTTCCCAAATATGAGAAGGGGGAAACCTCTAAAGCTAAGAATGGAAAGGCTGAGATTAATTACACTTACACAGATGCGGAGAATACTATCAATATGCTTGATTTTGTAGGATAAAATGTCAACATGATGAGGGGTAAAGATCCCTATGGTTATGATGTAGACATGGACTCTCCTCCTATCTTTGATGAAGAACCTGTTGTGGTGCTAAGGGGTCCTAACTCTAGAGGGCCATCTCAAACTCTTAATTATATCACATGAAGTCAAGGCCCCATTGTCATTATAGGACCCAATTCAAGCCAATCAAGTAAACCTAAGAAAGTGGCATCCAAGAATGTCACCTTAAAGCCACCAATCAATCCTAAGTCAAGTTATAGTATTATTGATTAGTTGCAGAAAACCCCAGCTCATATTTTGATCTTTGAGCTCTTAGAGTTGTCCCCAAGACATAAGAAAGTCCTTGAGGATGCTTTGCGCACAGAAAATTTCCCCAACAACTTAGATGTTGATCAATTCTAGAACATGGTTAACCACATTGCTAGCCCTCATTACCTTACATTTTCAGAGGATGATGATAAAGCCTTGAGACACCCACACAATCTTTCCCTTCATATTGAGGTCATGATCCACAGAACCCGTGTCAGGCTCGTGTTGATAGATGGGGGTGTTGGGCTTAATATTTGTTCCTTTAATCTTTGAAAGAATTGGGTTATTCTAAGAAAGTCATAGATAACAGAAAAAAAGATTACTATCAAAGCCTATGATGAGGAAGAAAGAAGATCCAAGGGGTTGGTCATCCTTCCTATTAGGATTGGACCTGTTGAAAAAGATATTTTATTTCAAATAATTGACGATGGAACCCTTGCGTATAATATCTTACTTGGTAGACCATGGATTAATGATATGTAAGTAGTGTCATCTACTTACCATCAGTGTGTTAAGTTCTCCTACAATGGAATAGAGATTTTTATACCTGGGGATAACACTTTATCTATCAATTCCATTTCAATAGGAACTCATGTTCCCCTCAATAGAGAATTAGAAGATTTTAATGCAACCTTAGTTGAATGTAAAGACAAATTTAAGTCAATAGAGCTTGGCATGGGGGGGTATCAACTCAACTCCCTCACAACATTACCAGTTTTTCCTTGGTCTTATGGAAAGCCTTCATAAGAAAAGAAACCTTCCTCTTCAACTATGACTTTATTTGGTACATTTGTAGAGTCTTCAGTGCCTATTCAAGATGAGAAAGAAGAGACATTTGTTAGAGACTGAATCTATAGAGAAGAAAAATATATGCACAATGAGAACTTATCTCCCTCTCCTAAGGCTTATGGAAGAGGGTATACTTTTTTCAAATAGATGGGATATCCTAGACATGGCCCTCTTAATCATAGATTGGATGCTAGAGCTAAACCTCTTGATCATGCTCTTTTTGGATGCAAGTCTTAGAAGCCAGATGGCCTAGGATTTGCAAATCACAACAAGAACACTATTCCTATCCTTGATAAGTTGGATAGTGAAGATGAGCTAAAATATGTACCTAATTTGACAAATTAGAAAGACATGTGTGAAGATTGGGTCCCTTCCACTAATCTCCTTTGGGGAGATTCAGATGTTTTGGTCACTCATGTGTTAGTTTCAACTTTAGAACAAGATGAATCAGATATAGAAGATCCTTTCAGAGAACGTCAGTGAAAGAATCTTGTTTTTTTAATAGAAAGAGAAGGAGTTACTCTTGATGACACTAGAGCTTCCACCTCATGATGTCCCAAACATTCATGGTGTAAACATCCTATTCTCAGTTCAGACACAAGTTCATATGAGTATGAATGGGACTTCTTTCCTGAGTCTTCCACAGTTGATAGAGATATTGATGTTATCCACACTTATAGTTCCCAACCCGAGGTATCCAACGAGTCACGTGTAGGATTAGAGGATTTGAACCCATGTGTTTCTTTAGTGGGAAATTCTTTGCTTGTTAGGACGAATCCTGATTTGGGTAGCTTAGAAGGATACTTAATGGACTCTGACTCTTCAGTCACCAGCAATAATATCATTCACATTTATAACCTTGAACCAGGTGTTCACTTGCCTCTTGGTCATCCAAACCTCATTTATTGGTCCCAATGCTATCAAGAACCTGAGTTCTTAACATTTCAAAATGATTATGAGATAACATGTTACCTAAATTCCATTGAACCTCTACTCTCTTCCACTAGTGAACTAGCTACCAGCATGATAGAGCTAGACATCAAGTACCTTAGTCACAAAATAAAAAGAAAACAAAATCAAAAGATTAGGAGTTTTGATGGCAAAAACCACTGTGTGTCAGTGTCAAAACTAAAAAAAGTAAAAAGAAATGATGTATTCAAGGGTGAAAACCTCTCTAAGGTGCCTAAGGATGAGGTACTTGATCATCTCCCTAGCTAGTTTCAAGATAGATCTTCAGTTCTTATTGAACCAACATAAGCAGACAATTTGGGTATAGATGAGGCTTCGCAGATTGTACACTTGGCTGAGTCCTTGTCACCACAAGAAAAAGAAGCTTACACTAATTTCTTACAGAAAAAGAAGATCAACTTTGTGTGGACTTATTCAAATATGCCAGGGTTGGACATTAATCTTATCATGCATCACTTTTCCATAGCTCCAGGTGTCAAACCAGTTAAACAAAAATTGAGAAAGATGCATCCTCATATAGCTCTCCTAGTCAAAGAAGAAATGGAGAAACTCCTTGGTGCAATATTCATAAGAGCTATTGCCTATGCTAAATGGATATCAAACATTGTACTAGTCTCCAAACATGACAAATCTATTCGAGTTTGCACAGATTTTAGAGATGTCATTAGAGCATGCCTAAAGGATGACTTTCCACTTCCCAACATAGACATGATAGTAGATATGACTGTGGGTTATGATATTTATTCCTTGATGGATGGTTTTTCCAGATATAATTAGATTAAGATAGCTCCCAAAGATCAAGAAAAGACTGCATTCAAAGGATTCAAATTTGTTTGGAATGAGGATTGTCAAAAGAGTATAGATCAAATCAAGCAGTACTTGGAAAATCCTCCCATTTTAATGCCTCCTATCCCAGGGAAACCGCTTATTCTATACATTTCAGTGAAAAAATCTTCCTTTGGGGCATTACTATCCCAACTTGATGAAAATGGGAAAGAAAGAGAAATATACTATATTATCCGCACTCTTGTCTCATATGAGTTTAACTACACCAGCATTGAGAAATCTTTTCTTGAATTTGTGTTTACTTCCCAAAAGTTTCAACATTACATGCTTGCGCACACTATACATCTCATAGCAAAAATAGATCCACTCAAATATTTGCTAGGTAAGGCTGCCCTCACAGGTAGACTTGCTAAATGGATGATGATCCTTTCAGAGTTTGACATAGAGTACATTGAGCATAAATCAATCAAAGGAAAAGCCATAGTAGATCAATTGGCCGATTTCCCAATACAAGACAATGCACCTATTCAAGTTGACTTCCTAGATGAGCACCTCATGTATATGACTAAAATAACATGGAAGTTGTTCTTTGATGGATCCTTTATGCAAAACGGTTTAGGAGATGGTGTGTTGTTTATTTCGCCTCATGGGTACACAATCCCTAAGTCTTATAAATTATTGTTCCCATGTACAAACAAAATTGTTGAGTATGAAGCTTTAACAAATGGACTTAAGATGGCCATAGAATGGAGAATCATAGAGTTACACATCTATGGGGATTCACAGTTGATAATCAACCAAGTTAGTGATGAATATTAAACAAAACATGAGAAAATGGTACCTTACAAGCAAATGGTTGCTTCCTTAAAATACTAGTTCACATTCGTTACGTTTCAGCAAATCCCTAGAGTAGAAAACAAAGCAACTGATGCTATGGCTAGACTTGCTTCACTTCTTCAGTTAGAGAAACATGAATCAAGATTTTATTTCCTAGTGGAAGAGCTACATCACCCTATCTATGACTCTAAAGAAATCCATGTCATTTGTACCATTTTTGGTCATGAGTCATCCAATTATGGTGCCATTTACTCATACCTTCATGAGGCATTATTCCTGAAACCTTTAACCAATCTGAATGCAGAAACCTTACCCAAAATTCCTCTTGTCATTCCCTTATTGCTGGTGATTTGTATAGGAGAGGTCTAGATGGAACACTTCTTAGATGCTTAGAAAAAGAAGAATCCGACCAAGTGTTAGTTGACATCCACAAGGGCATTTGTGGGGGACATTCCAATGGTCTTGCCATGGCCTGAAGGTTTCTTAGGGTAGGGTACTATTGGCCTAAAATATAGATTGATGTAGTATCTTTTGCAAAGTCATGTGAAAAGGTTCAAAAACATGGTAACCTGATACATGCTCCAGGCAGGGAGTTCATTCCTTTCATATCTTATTAGCCATTTTAGCACTGGGCCTTTGACCTTGTTGGGAAGATTCATCCAAACTCATCAGGTGGACACAAGTTTATTAACACTGATACTGACTACTTTACTAAATGGGTAGAAGTTGTTCCACTTTCTATTTCCTCGGGCAAGACAGTCTCTCTATTCATTTTGAACCATATCATCTATCGATATGGAGTGCCTTCCGAGATTATCACTAATAACGGAGGCCAATTTAAAAATAAGGACCTTAAACAACTCTACAAGAAATTAAAAATTAAACAACATTGGTCCTCCATTTACTTCCTACAAGGAAATGGTCAAGCAGAGGCATCAAACAAAACCATTCTTAAAATATTGCATAGAACAGTCTGTAAGAGTGGTAGAGATTGGCACTTACAGATAAATCTGGCTTTGTGGGCCTATAGAATGAGTGTTTTTACTCCTACTGGGGTTACTCCTTTTTCCCTTTCATATGACACTGAAGCAATGATACCATTGGAGGTTGAGATTCCTTCACTTAGAGTATCCCTCAAAGGTCTAGTTACAGATGAAGACTACCGCGCCATGAGACTTCAAGAGTTAGAACTTCTACATGAGAAACGTCAAGCATCATTTGACCATATGAGGGTTTATCAAAAGTACATGTCGAAAGCCTTCAACAAAAATGTTCTCCCTAAAGAATTCCAATTGGGAGATCTTTTCCTATGTGAAAATCCTAAGAATCAACAACATAGAAATCAAAAGGGAAGTTTTGAACCTAATTGGCTTGGAACTTACATCATTACAACATATTTTGGGTCAGGTGCTTATTTACTATCTACAGTAGAGGGAGAGCAGCTCCCTGATCATATCAATGTCTTGCACTTGAAGAAGTTCTATCCATGACATCCATTCTATTTGGGGCCATCCTTTGTACATAATTATTGATCCTGAAAAAATCCAAAAAAATGATATATTGTCAAAAATTTTAAAAATAAAAAAATATCCTGAAAAAATGATCATCTTAGTGAAAACCTAGCAATAGGCGCTTTGATGTATCTCCAAAAAAAATTATATATTCCAAAAAAATTCAAAAATTCAAAAAAATTATTAAAACTCCTGAAAAAAAAGAAGAAAAAAATAAAAAAATAAAAAAATAGTAATCCAAGTGGTAAAAACCTGGAAACAGACACTACTTGAGTCCTTTGCACCCCTATTTTTTTAGCGCGTGTCCTTGACACTTAGCCTTTCTCCATCATGCCTTATCCTTGTTGCCTTGGTTTGGAATTGGTCTTTGTCTTTGTCTAGGGGGCATAACTGTGTTAGCTTCAGTCTCTTGGATGCATTAGTCTTTAGGAAAGCTAACAAATGATATTTTTCAACACCACCCCAACTGTATTTTTCAATACAGCCCCTGACATCGAGTGTTTTTCAACACTTATCAGTTTGGTCTTACCGAGTTTGGTCATGTGGTCTTTCCTTCTTGCAAGCATTTGATCCTTATCCTCGGAACTCAGTATCAGTTAACACACTTCAAATTTTAAACACAACACTTAATGCTTGAGCTATGTCATGATATTTTCTTTGTGCACTGATGGTTATTGATTTTCATTGAGTGTCCTTGTCTAATAAGTCTCTCCGTGATGCATAGCTAGAGGACTTGGGGCATGGGGCATGTTTTTATTTTCTTTCTTCTTGTGGGTGTGGTCTTGAAACTCTTGAGTGTCTCTTGTTGTTCTCTTGACACACTTAGGAAATTTGAGGCTTCATCTTTGACTATTTTTGCACAACCATTCTTCTAGTCATCCCAGCCTCCATGCCTTGATGTGAGCGTAATTTTGCTACATTAAATTGGGCAAGCTAACAACAAAGTCATCATTACCTTTATGTCTTTGATGCTTATGTTAGAATCTTTCCACATTTCAATCTGATATAAATCACATTCATATCTTCATAGTTGCACTTGTGACTAGTGATGATTGTGTGATTTTCTGATGTCCATTAATAATGGCCCAATGATGAAAATAAGTTCCTTAACATTCTTTCATGAATGATGAACACAAAGTCCTATGTTACAGTTGCTCTATTGCAACTACACCTTTGCATTTTCATATAGCTTGCATTGTTAGACCTCATGTTAGTTTAAATTTTTAGGCTGCATTATGAGTTTGATGGGGTTTTTCCTTCATCTTTCTAGTGGAATTTTAATCAACTGTGATCACATTCTCATCTTCATTTCCTTATCTTCTTTCATGATCTCAATCAAAATTTTCTATCTTAAACAGTTGATTGATTTTGGGGCATTCTCTTTCTTAGGGCAAATTCTCTTTCTTCTCTCCATTTCTTTCCACCTCTTCCAAACTTCTATCTTCTATTTTCTTTCACCCTACTTCTTTTCTTCTAATTCAACCTTGGGGCATAATATTTCATGCTTGATGATCTACCTTTCTTCTGTGATCCTTATAACTTTAATCTTACATCAAAACACTTATATTTAGTTTGATTTGATCAAATTAATCAATTTGTTGTTTCTCCTCTATCTCATTTTCATTTCGATCATGAGGGGGCATTATGTATCAAAATTCAATCCTTGATTGAACTTTATCAATCCTATCAATCGCTCCTCTTGGGGCAACCTTGCTTGAGATTCTTATTTTGGACATGTCAATTACCTATTTACAGGGGTGCTGACCTTGTCTTTTTCAATCTTCTTATTTTTGTCCTGATGTGTTCCCAAATCGATCACACGTCTGGGTTGTGATGTGATCCCAAATTGATCTCACACTTCAATTGCATTCTTTGACTACATGTGTTCCCATGACGATAGCACATTAGTCAAAGAGGGGCAAATGTATGCACCCTAAAATGGTCGCCTAGACTATGGGCCCCCATTCTTCAATTTATCAAATGACAGAATCAATTTATCAATTTCCTGAACCAATGCTTTGCAATATTTTCAATTTAAACCAATTTCCTTGATCAAAACGTAATTAATTCAATTATTTGAATATTTCCTAAGGTTTGATCATTTCATCAATATCTTATTTAATTAAAATAAAACATCCCTTTTAATTAAATGAAATAATCTTATTTAATTAAAATAAATTTGTTAATTAAATTATTTTATCTTATTTAATTAAAATCTCTATTTTAATTAAATAAAATAATCTTATTTAATTGAAAGAAAATCCTTCTGTAATTAAATAAATAAAATCCCCACTTAAAGCTCTCTTTTTGATGAAAAAGAAAATAAATCAAATAAAAAATAAATAAAACTCCTTTTTCTCCACACATATTTCTAAGTGGTGGGCTTTTTTCCTCTTACTTGCCTTTTTAGGGTTTTATCCCACATTTCTCTTGAGGATGCATTCCTCTCCACACTTTCCTTTATAAGGATCCCTCTCCTCATTTTGGAGGGATCAAATCAGAGATATAGAATTTTTATGCTATTGTTATGCTGCAGATTTGGAGAACAATTTTGGAGGATAATTTTAGCACTTGAGCTTGGATATTGCAACTTCTCTATTCTTGTCTTCTTCTTTCACGCCCCATGGAAATCCATTTAGATTAATTTTGCACTTGCATATTAGATTAGATTCATGTTTCCTTTCATAGATTAATCTTGCATTTCTATTTCCTTTCATAGAATAATCATGCATTGTTATCATATAGATTAATTTCCTTTCTTGCATTTTTATCATATAGAATAGCTTTCATTTGCATGCATACTTAATGATCATGGAGACTAGCATTATTTCTTTTCCTCTTTGAATTTGTCATTTTATGGTGTACTTGCTGGGGCACAAAATAGGTCAATCTAAGGGCCTCCATTACAAATTCTTGCGCTCCATGAATAGAGAGCTATGAGTCGCCATTCAAGACCTCATTCCTGAGCAATCTTGAATATAATGACTCATAGAAGTGTGACTAATTTTGAGCACACAATAGTAATATATTATGTAAAGTACAAGTACATACACATACATTCTTAAACCTACATGTATATTTAAAACTTACTTGACCACTAGTAGGTGTCATATGAAGATACTCTGATCCCACACTAGAGGTAATGTGCTCTGCCAACTATGCCTACAAAATATTATACATTGAACAAACATA
Source organism: Thuja plicata (assembly GCA_018584345.1). NCBI lineage: Eukaryota > Viridiplantae > Streptophyta > Pinopsida > Cupressales > Cupressaceae > Thuja > Thuja plicata. The sequence goes on along the minus strand of MU226071.1, from coordinate 4,456,123 downwards.
CATACACACGTCTACAATTAATTTTTCACTAAAAATCCAAGAAAGGAGAAAAGAAAACTTTATATACCTGGGTCTCAGGACCAAGAGGATCATCAATGCACTCCATTGTCATATCATCAACTGAAATAATGTCACCCACACCATCTCCAGTCCTAAAGGTCTCTAGTAATGAAGAGTGTAGGGGTGTGTGTAGCTGGGAGGGGAGTAAGGTAAAGCCTAAACAACCAGAATGAAATAAAAACTACGTAAATGATCCAACATCACTTCCAGAGTCCACCTCACTCAACCTGTGCAACTTCTCATCAAATGTGTCTAGGCCCTTAGCTCTGATGCGTACATCTCCAACCTGTATACCTGGCTCTATAGGTGCAGACTGATCTATGGGTGTAGAGCGCTCTGTAGAGTGCTGTGAACTATGATGTACCTAACTAGATGGTGCAGAGCACTCTGTAGAGTGTTGTGCCTGACTAGATCATGTGTCATGTGTCAGTGGAACTACAGGACCCTATGCAATTCTGATTGCATTTCTAACTGAATGCACTGGGGTCCTCTGCATGTCTGCAATATAATAATATGACTACCGGAGATACTCCAAAAATTAAAGAGCCACATCCAAATGACTATAATGGCTAGAAAGTGCTTGTATCTCTCTAGGTTGAGGAAGACCAAAAGCTCTATATTCCTCATCACTGACCCCTACAATAGTACTAGATGAAGCCTTAGTAAATAATTTTCCTTGACTTGGTGTAGTCAAAATATATGTGCCCGCTATATCCGAAGTGATGGAGGTGGCTGCAGATGCAATCTTCCCTATCCTATCCACTAATCCCCTCTTGGAAGCAATGACCACTCTATCTGTAATAGAAACCATCTCTGGTGCCACTGCTAGAGTCTTGTGCCCAAATAGCTTTCTATGAGTATGTACAACTTGATCATCCCTATGATATTGATCACGGTCGGTAACTCTACCATGCCCCTGATCGTAATATCCAAGAACATCTAAATAGTTGACCCTAAGTCCCAAACAGAACTCAATGTACAACTATTGTGAAAAATATACTGCAATCTGGTTGTTATTAGGATAACGACCATGTCCTGCAAGAAAATGAGGGTATATCATGCATGTGATCTGAGGAATCCTACACCGTGTAACCTGATATGCCCTCACCTTGGCCTTCCCATCATAAAATTGGAAGACCTCTCGTTTGATGATTTCCTCGGGGACATGGTTCTAGACTGTCTCAAAGGAAACATCACACGATACCTCATCTCTCAACTCTCAAAAAATAGTATCTACAACCTGTGGCATGAAAGAAGAATGGGATCTCAATCAAGAAATCATGTCCTCCAAACTCCTCAATATAGTGACACAAATATCTCTATATATGCCATTTGGATTAGATGTACTAATGTTCTCTCTAAGTTTATCCATCTCTATCTGTGCTATTTGAAAAATACTCGCCAGATCAGGAGTGCAAGGTGCATCTTGAGCTGGTACATCATCAGTGGGTACATCCTCAATGGCCATCTAGATGTAACACGTACATGAAAGCTAAGTGTTAACAATTAAGTACTTGATTACATGTTATAATTGCATGAAAAATGGAAACAAATATAGATGAATATATAAAATTATAGCTCTTAAGGGGTCCAATTACGTCTTAAGGGTCCTATTACCTGGCTTAAGGGTCCTTGGATGTACTAAGGGGTATTATTCGGTTTAAAGGGTCCTTGAATGTACTAATTGGTATCAATAGTTCTAAAGGGTCCTTGGATGTACTAGTAGGTCTTAAGTCCAGTCTTATTAGGTCTTAAGGGGTCCTATTAGGTCTTAAGTGGTCTTTTTCTAGGTCTTAAAGATCCTAAGAGTTCTTAAAGATTTTTATGTCACAATACGGGTCCTATTAGGTCTTAAGGGTCCTTGGCTGTACTAAGGGGTATTAATAAGTCATATTATGTCAAGTAAGTAGTTTTATTAGACCTCTTAAGGGGTCCAATTAGGTCATAAGGGTCCTATTAGGTCTTCATTTCTATTAGGTCCTATTAGGTCTTCATGTCTATCGGGTCTTATTAGGTCTTAAGGGGTCCTATTAGGGTTTCATGTTAGGGTTCAATATGGTTAAGGTTTCATGTTAGGGAACTAATGTTAGAGTTTATGTTTATTTATGTTTCAGTTTCATGTTAGGGTTAATTTGTTAGAGTTTCATGTTAGGGTTTCATGTTAGGGTTCAATATGGTTAAGGTTTCATGTTAGGGTCAATGTTAGAGTTTATGTTGATTTATGTTTCAGTTTCATGTTAGGGTTTAGGATGTTGGTTTCATATTAGGGTTTCACATGTTAGGACCTACAATGTTATGTTTAATACATGAATGTTGTTTAATACCAACATTTTCTAATGTCTTGTAGTTCATTTTCCTAATGTTTTGTAACATTTTCCTAAGGTTTTCTTAGGGTTCATGTTAGGGTTCAATATGGTTAGGGTTTCATGTTAGGGTTCAATACATGGTTTGGGTTCAATATGGTTAAGGTTTCATGTTAGGTTTCAATATGGTTAAGGGTTCATGTTAGGGTTTCATATGGTTAAGGTTTCATGTTAGTGTTTCATATGGTTAAGGTTTCATGTAACCTGGTTCAATATGGTTAAGGTTTCATGTTAGGGTAAATGTTAGATTTTATGTTGATTTATCTTTTAGTTTCATGTTAGGGCCTTAATTTGTTAGAGTTTCATGTTAGGGTTTCATATGGTTAGGGTTTCATGTTAGGGTGCTAAATCGTTAAGGTTTCATGCTAGGGTTCAATATGGTTAAGGTTTCATGTAACCCAGTTCAATATGGTTAAGGTTATATGTTAGGGTTAATGTTAGAATTTATGTTGATTTATATTTTAGTTTCATGTTAGGGTTAATTTTTTAGAGTTTCATGTTGGGGTTCAATATGGTTAAGGGTCCTATTAGATCTTAAGGGTCCTAGGTATAGATTAAAGAGTTCTAATAGGTCATCCTAGGTGTTTTAAAGGGTCCTACTTGGGTTCTTAAAATGGTTTAAATGTCAATGTAGGGGTCCTAAAGGGTCCTACAGTGTACTACTTGGGTCCTCTAAGTGTCTTAAAGTGTACTATGACACGTACTAAGGCATGTAATATTTTAACATCTAACTCTACATGAATAACATATATACATACATAACTCTAAAACATATACATGTACATAATTGAGAGAGAGAGAGAGAGAGAGAGAGAGAGAGATTCCTACTAAATTTAGTAACTTTAAAAGCAATTTAAAAACATATTTTTAATTTCTAACATTCTACTAGATGGTTTTCTATCATTTTCTAACATACTAAGTTACAATTTTTTATAACATTTGCTAACATTCTAATTACGGTTTTCTAATGTTTTATAATTATAACTAAGTTATAATTTTCTAATGTTTTATAATATTTTCTAATATTTAATAAGTTACAATTTTCTAATATTTTCTAATGTATACTGAGTTACAATTTTCTAATATATACTAAGTTACAATTTTCTAATATTTTCTAATGTATACTAAGTTACAATTTGATGATATTTTGTAATGTATCCTAAACTTTACAATTTTCTAATATATACTAAGTTATGTAATTTTCTAATATTTTCTAATGTATACCAAGTTACAATTTTCTAATGTATACTAACTTACAATTTTCTAATGTATACTAAGTTACAATTTTCTAATTTATACTAAGTTACAATTTTCTAACATTTGCAAACATAAATATACTATGGTTTTTAAATATTTTCTAATATTTTCTAACATTTTCTAACATTCTACTATGATTTCCTAACATACTACTATAATTTTCTAACATATTTTAAAATTCAACTATCATTTTCTAACATTTCTACAAACTAAATATTATTTAAAACAAATAGTTAACTGAAGTAAAATATACAACATACAATTTACAATAAAAAAATGAAAAAATATGTGTACCTGATACTAATAAAAATCTCAAGAGGTCGAAGAATCTTGGGAGGTGCTGACGTCGTACTGGTCGTCACTAGTTTGTTGTAAGTCGTGGGTCCACAAAATCTCAAATAGTGAATAATGAAAATGAAATCGGTAGTCAGAAATTTATACAAATTCTAGCAAAAAATGGGTTCAGGTGAAGTGGGGCTTCGCGCGAAGTACCCCATGCAGGGGACTTTGCGTGAAGTGTAGGCTTCACGTGAAGTACCCCATGAAGGGTACTTCACGCGAAGCCTAGTATCCACTTCGCACGAAGCCACCAAAAAATTTTTTTTTTTTGAAAGTATGAAATCCTTCATCCCAAAAAGTGGGATACACTATTGTGATTTCACCAGGGTCATAGGTTTGAAGGAGTAAAATGAGCCAATTTTGTGGCTGTCCAAAATTTATATAAAACCTAATAGCGCCTGCGCACTATTGAGCGCACGCGCTATGGTTTGAATTTCCCAAGCTTAAGGCTTGGGTGATCCAAGCCATAGCACATGAACTCTATAACACGTATGATCTTTATCCCTCACACACTATGTGCTTTTGGGGACCAAAAAGGAATTCGGTACCTTTTTGGTCTCATATCTTCATGCATATACCCAGACAAAAAAAACAAAAATTACCCATACAGGTCGTTTGACCCTCGACATGTAGAACGAGAAAGATTTTTTTTTAAAAATTAAGCATTGAGAGTTGCGTATACAACATCGACCACCATTGACAACCAATGGTCAACCAACTGCTAGCATTGACCTTCAACAACCGCCCATAGCCAACGCCAGTGACTGCGGCCAGCGACTGCGGCTAGCGCCCGACCAACCGCCAACAGCCAATGCCCGCAAGTGCGGCTAGCATTAACAACCTTCCTCCAGCCAATGCACCCTACCTCCACCACCACCAACTGCCATCTTACAACCAATTTTTTTCTCCACCAATGGATCCTCCCTTCAGCTAAGAAGTCTCCTCCAGTGCCTCATAAAGGGCATTTTTTTTCAAAATGACGTAACTTTCACCCCGAGTGTCGAAAATCTTCAAATGAGATATCGACGAAAAGATGGAGATGAGCTGTTCACTTTTTAAGGAGGTTTGCATCAGATTTTTCTGTTTTACCCTATTTTTTACATGTTGATGTCTGCTATTGCAAATTTCTTCATTTGGCCATAAATTTCACCCTGGTGCTCCATTTTTTGAAAATCAGATATTGCCAAAAAGCTGTTGAAGAGAACTACATAGCTACAAGGTTCATTTTTTTCTATATTGTATCTCTAGTTCATTTTGTATTAGATATTTTAATTTTGGTCACTGTGAAGCTATTGAGGATTGTAACTTGGAAAAGAGCTCTGCAATGCACTAAATTATAAAGTGCCAACTTGTAATATTTGGGGGTGATTTTTTTATCTAGTAAACAAGTGAGGGCGGGGGGTATCATGTAGTCTCCTGTACTCTCCTTTTGTGTGATTTATCTCTCTTCTTTTCCATAAAACAATCTTATCTGCACTAAAATGGATCAATCAACAATACCATTACTCACACCCTATAGCTACAATGAGTGGAAGTCTAAAATGACAATCTATCTTGAGATGTGGGGTTACATAGAGGAAAACATGGATCTTGAAATTGAACCATCGTTGTTTGTATAAAATCCTGAGTGGTTTAACAAATATGATGAAGCGTATGGTACTCTATACATGTTTGTATCTCAAGATCTTCTTTTTCATGTTGAATGTACTACAAATCCAAATGATGTATGGACTACATTAGAAGGGTTGTTTGGGAAAAAAGATGAATTAAGGGGACACCAATTGGAGAATGAGTTCATAGGGTTAAAACCATATAAATTTGATACAATTTAAGACTTCTTCACAAAAATAAAGGATTTAAGCTTGTAATTAAAAGAAAATGGGATAGAGAAGAAAGATTCACAATGAATTCTTAGCATTCTTTCCAAACTTGGTCCAAACTATTTAGTTTTTTTTTCTACTTTCTATGCTACAAAAGTGCTTTAGAAACCAACTATAAAATGCCTTCTCTTGATGAGTTTGGAAATGAACTCACAAAATAACAAGACAAGTTGATTCATACGGCCACAATTAAACCCTGTAAGTCTCATGCATTAGTTGCAAATCAGGGCAACAAATAACAAAGAGGACCTTCCAAGAAAGAAAATAAACAAAATTACTAGGGAGAAAAGAAGAAAGAAAATAAATTTGTTGCCTGATGAGAAAAAAATGAGGCATCTTCTTCAAAAGGTGATAATCCAAAGAGAAAGAAAACAATGTGCTCCTATTGTAAGGAACTTTTCCATGGTGAACACAAAAGTCTTAAGAAGAAAATTGATCACTTGTCTCATCTTCTTGAAAAGAAACACATCAAGGTGCCTTATTCTATCAAGTCAAGTAAATCTCAAGAGTCTTCAAATGATGAAAGTAAAGGGAAAGGAAAGTGTAAGGCCCTATTTTTTTCTTCCTTACAACCATATTCCTAGATAATTGATTTGGGTGCTTCGTGCTCCACATGGCTTCATCAAAAGATATTTTTTCCTCCTTGGATTCATGTTCTATGCCATCTATTCTTTTGGGTGATGAAAATCCTACTAAAGTGCATGGGAGAGGGTCTATTAATGTGAGTGAAGGAACATTTCATGATGTTCTTTGTGCTCCATCTTTGTCAACTAATATCCTATATGTTTATTAGATCACTCACACATGCTCTTACAAGTGGGTTGATTTTACTCCAGACACGATGGTAATCAATGACATGCACAATGGGTCTATAGTTGCATTGAGAGAGGGAGATCATAAGTCTAGACTATATCACTTTTCTCACTTTGTTCCTAGTTCTCCTTCACTTGCATTTCTTAGTCACTCAGATGAAGTGATTCATTTCTAGCATAAATAATTTGTCCACTTAAACTTATGCTACTTACAGTATCTCAGTCAGCAATACATGGTTACAGGGTTGCCTTCTATTCAATTTTATAATGGATTTTCTAAAGGACACATTTTTGGAAAACATCCTGAAGAAAAATTTGATAAAGGTCAAGCATGGAGAGCCACACAACTTTTGGAGCTAGTACGCAATGATTTGGTAGGACCATTTCCACATCCTTCATTTTATAGAGCCAAATTTGTCTTGACATTCATTAATGATCTTTCTCGATATATGTTTGTATATTTTGTCAAACAAAAGTATGAAGACTTGGAGGTTTTTCAAGAATTCAAAGCTTTTGCAGAGAAAAAAATAGGGAAAAGTATTAAGGTTATACATACCAATAATGGGGGAGAATATGTCAATCACATGTTTGAGAAGTTTTGCATCTCAGAAGGAAATAATCTTCAACACACAGTTCCCTACACTCCACAACAAAATGGAGTTGCAAAAAGAAAGAATCGATTCTTAAAGGAAATGGCCAATTGTATGATCCACTCCAAATAATTGTCACCTTAGTATTGGGAAGAGGCCATCAAATGTGCATGTTACATCTAGATCAGGTTCCTCATCGAGCCACAAATGGGGTAACTCCTTTTTAATCTTGGATTGGTCAGAAACTCATTGTCAAACACTTTCGAGTGTTTAGGTCTCCTACATGGGCCAACATTCTAGCACAAAAATGCAAGGCTATGGATATGCAAAGAAGGCCTTGCACATTTATTGGGTATCCAAATGGTGTCAAAGGATACATGCTTCTACATCCTACCACACATGATATTTTAATAGAGAGGAGTGTTTGTTTTTGGGAAGATACCCCCAATTCCTCTTCTATAACTTCTCCATCATTTATTCCTAAGGAGACATTGTGACTGCATGATGATACTCAGCCTACCTATGTTCAAACATCCTCAGTATGTACCCTCACTATGTTTGAAATTCCTTTCTAAAAGCCAAAAGTCATCTTTTGTGACTACCAGAGTGTCATTCAAATTTTTCACATTCTAGTCCATCATCAACTAATCAAGCACATTGAGATTCACATGCACTACATTCGGGAATTGATTCATGAGAAGGTCCTAGATCTTAATAATTGTAAGACATCAGATCAAACTGTATCCATCTTCAATAAACCCTCCACTCAACAAAATTTCATTCACTTACATGCTTTTCTTAGGGTCTGACAGGTGTCTCCTTCTATGTGAGCCTTTCAGTCTCTTCTTTTTATCTCTTTTGGAGAGGTTTGTTTTCCAACTGGGTTTTCTCCTTTTATCTGGTTATGAAATCATGCATTTTGGTTGTACATGGGTACCTAAAATGGCCTTGTTGATAGGACCCATAATCTACGTATGACATTATTGTACTCGTTAATTTGTACTTAAGGGTGGGTGTTAGAGTAAATGATTCTTTTCCATTTCACTCTAGACATAAGTTTATTTAGGTGAACTTATTTATTAGGAGGGTTATATTTATTTGGATATTATATTTAGGAGGATATTTTTGAGTCATAATTTGACTCAAACTCCCCCTTTGATATGGTTGAGTTCTACTTGAACTCTAACTCCTCTTAAGATATGGTTGAGTCCAATTTGGACTCCAATCTTCTAGAGGATGTTGTTGAGTTCCATTATGACTCTACTTGCTCCTCGTTGAGACAATTGTCTCAACCTTGTCCATGCATGCTATTATCTCTTTCTTATATAAATGAGCTAGCTTGTATGTATTTGATATATATGGGACATATATTCTCCTTACTAGTATATTGCATATTCTAGGATAGCATAAAAGAGATTTCCCTTGATGTTTTTATTCCACTGAGCATATACATCAAGTTTGTCTAACGATGTTATTTTTCTTGTTTATTTCCAATTATTTTTCTAATAATTTCAATTGGATTTTGGGATATATCTGTTTTAACAGATTATAACAAATTATCTAGGGTTTTCATAAACACTTCAAATGTCTTCAATTTTATAATATTAAATACCACCAATTGTAACAATCATAAATGAATACTCCTATTGTGCCTTTCTATCCAAAACATCCCAATCCTCCTGAGACATAGTTGCAACTTTCTTACTTATTCCTACAAATGGCAACCATAAATCCTTCTAATATAGATATTCCTCCATCTTCATTCTCCGTAACTGAAAGTTTTGAACATTAAACTTCTCAACCTTCAACTTACCCTTGTCTTCCATTACTTTCACTCAACCGTCATACTCCCACTCAATCACAAAACCTTCCTATAGAGGATACATGAAAAAAAACCTACTCTAATACCACTTGTTAGGATTATAAGACATACATCTAATAGTTACATGTAATATAACCATAATGAAAAGGAATTAAACACATATACGTAGAAGAAGAAGACACAAATTTAACGTGGTTCACCGAATCTCGAGATATGCTCACCAATCAAAGATTCCAACATTATTATCTAGTAATTTCAACCAAATTACAACTAGTGATCCCTTGCAGCTCAATACCATGGAAAATGATACAATACTTATTCACTCTATCAGTCCATAACCTTAACTTTGTTTTTCTTATAGAAAAACCCTAATCATTAAACTTGCTTGATAGCTAAACCTAGGGAAATGATTGATGAGTGAATCTAGAGAAATACTTAAGGAGTCAGCCTAGAAACTGCTTCATGAGTAAACCACATGAATTGCAAAAAAGTGTGCAGTACTTTCCTGATCAGTCACCAAAAACCAACAGTGTGGATATATCATGCTATAAAAATTCCATTGCTCCTGTTAGTATTACATTCCTAGACTTCTTCGAGTGGGGATAGGTATCTTTCATGTCATGAAATATTCTAGGGGTCTGTAACTAATTTGTGGTAGGATGCTAGAGTGCTCTGACAATGTTCTCGCCCACTTTGTGTTCAAGAATACATATTTCAAGAGTTCCTATCTGGACAATCTCATACTTTTATACTTATCTTAGTCATTGTACATGACCTCGTGGTTCATTGTAAAGATATATATTCCTTTATTGTTCACTTTATTAATTTATTTTATACTAAATCCTTATGTTGTATGTAATTTGAGTCTTGATTTGATGTTTTTTGATAGATGGCATTAATGTATACATATTTTTTCATTTGTTGAATTAAATGAATTTATGTTATTTTTTAAAATTGTGGTGGCCCCTACATTTGGTATCAAATTTATAGGTTCCATTCTAGGGCCTTGAGTTCACCATTCTTAGTTAGGATACTTGATCACACTTTCATTGAGTCAAATAGTTCTTATAGCATGTATGCAAGTCCTAGGTCTCTGAGTTAGACATTGAGCCTTGTGAACTAGCTAGAGTAGAGAGAGATTCTCCTAGTTCTAGTTATTCCTTATAAGAAAGGGAAGGGAATCCCTTTCTTAGAGCCATAAAAGTGAAGAAAACAAGTCTTAGAGAATTTACCCTTTGGGTATAAAAAATTTCTGAGACTTTATATGTATGTGTGTAGTGTATGACTACCTGATTTGTTTGCTCGATTTAAAAGTTATAAAATATTGATGTGCTTGGTTATGCATGAAATGTGATAATTTATGTGATTTTGCAACTCTTATTAGAATAAACATTCTTATAAAATGAGTGAAAATATGACTTTAAATGTGTCTGAAAGAGGATTGATGGTTATTCATTGCATGATATAAGAATTAGAATTATTTGAGTATTTCTTCTTTTATTTATGCTCGGGGTGTATTTTTCATATTTAATAAAAGGTAAAATAAAATGAATTGATGAACTAGAACATTTGAGAAAGGAATCATGATTTCAATCTACATTGGGTTCTTGGGAAAATAATGTAGTATGTCATGCATGAAGAAAAAGACATGGAATTTGGTTTAAATGTAATCACATGTTTTCATCCTGCATATTAGATCACATGAGATTGCAAAAGGGAAATAATAGATCCTTGAAGTTCTTGGAGTGAATATGCAACATTTTCTTGCAGTTGCATATTCATCATATTATTTAATATATAAACTATATGTTATGGAATTGATTCATTTGGATTGACAGATTATCCTTTGCACATGTGTTGCTAGAATTGAAGTAAAATTCTATAAATTATTTTGCATGATTAATTGATGGATGATTTATGCTTAAAATTGTTTTCTTAAGGCAATAAGCCTACGCGTGTCTCCGAAAAATCAAGTTTGAATTCATAATTAAGGATAACTAATATTGTCGTTACCTAGTGTTAAAGTATTTTATACAAATTATTGGCATGTTTTTGGCCGTGTTCTATAACGCCCTTGGATGAAAGGTGTGATTTAGGTTCTATTCCTTCAATGTGGTGAGTGTTAGTCATTCTATATATGTGAATAGATTTTCAATTAGAATTTTTGTATCCATTTTGATGAAAATTTAGAAGTGTTGTAAGGACAAGCTTTGAAAATTTTAAGTTTTTTGTGAGAACCCTTCTACGTAGTTCTATGTTTATCTATTAATATCATGAAAGTGCTCCAAGGTGTGCTCGCACAAAATCTACTAAGGACTCCACTTGTCCTAGTCTTCTTAGGATCCCATTCCCACTTCTAGGACCCCAATAGGCTTAAGTCTCCAAGCCTAAGACTATCCTAACTCCACTCCAAGAGTTAGTATACTTGTTCTTTTAACCTTGAAGGACAACTATCAATAATTGTGTCTCAATGCTCCACTCTAACTTGAAGGATTCCAAGAACAAATCCTTCATGTAAAATTCCCAAATGCTGCAAGGGCTATGTCCACCATGTAAAAATCTCCTTAAAACCCTTCCAACTCCATTGAAATGGGTCTTAAAACTCAAACCATTCGAGTTCAAGACTGATTCTCCATTTGGTCCTATTAGGCCTAATTGCACAATTAGCCCTATCCAGAGGGTTTTTCTGGATTCTTTCGTAAAACTCCCAAATAACCTAGAAAAAAAACTTGGGATCTTGATACCCTTTTCTAAGACCTAAAATATTTTTGAGGTCTTAGACTCCTAAGTCATCTGTGTAGTAGTATCCTATAATACAGGGCAAATACGGATAATTTGGTTCAAAATATGTAGTCCACTGATTTCTACCTAGAAATTTATCTAGATGGATTGGAAAATACCTAAGATCTTTGTGAGGGACCTATATACCCTTAATTATTTTGAAACCACACTTTGTTTGAATCTCTCAAACACTCCCTTGCACATGCACTCAAATTTCTCCCTGTCATACACCTAACCAAACACTCATTTATCGCCTAGCACATGACTTTACAATTAGAAAATTGGCTCTCCAGACCTCCTACTTGATAATTTGAACTATACAGAGGCTCCCTACCATATTAATCCACACCTTTAATATTTACATAGTTGGATTCTATGGGGGAGCCATGAAATCAAAAATCACTCTGTCTTGTACAATAACTACACTAGTTTCAAAACAATTTACAAAACCTATCTACTCTACTCAAAAAAACTTTACCACTGAATGAAAAAATTCTTAAAACTAACTCTACCATATAGCTCCAACATTAGGACAATATTTTCAATCCATTAAAACACTTCTTCAGTCAAAGAAAGTTGACTATTGCATAAAACCAGTATAAAGAACTTCTATTCACTTCCAAAAATTCTTACTAAATCACACCATGCCTTGCGAAATGAGCCTCAAGGTATCAAAAGATGTTTTCTCCATTTTTTTTAGGTCATTAGCATTCATATCCCTCCTCAAATTTGAAGGGAATCAAAAGTTGTCGATGTTGCATGCAACATTTGCAAAGTTGCAAATGTTGTCATGACAACATTATAGCAACTTTTTGCATTAATGCTGCAAACAAACTTTTATGACCTCTATCTCATACCAAATGATGAATAAACATCATTTAAGCCTTTTTAGGAACTTTTCTCATCTTACTTAATTCTAGAACACTTTTAGACTCAATTTCCCACAATTTAGGCTAAACAAGGACTCACTACTAAAAAGCAACCTAAACTAGATTGGATTGAGTACTAACTACTAATCCATCTAGTAACACACATTACAAGAGCTTCTAAGGTTAAATTGAAAAGATACTAACTCAACTAGAGTCAGTACAAGAAAAAATTGTACTAGAATTTGGGAGTTTTCCTAGGTTCTCCTACACCATCATCCCCTCCCAACTTCTTGAATTCAGACTCCTTGATCCAAGTTGCCTCTGCATCTGCTTCTCCATACCACTTAACCAAGTGTTCATATTATGTTTTTTGTCTGGTCTTCTTGTCGGTGATATAATCAAGTATCTTCTCTACCTTCTTAGCTATAGGAGGGGTCAAGTTTAGGCCTTCCACCTCCTTTATGATCTCTATAAGACTCTGATCTAGATGTGGTGTGGGTCCTTTTTATAGTATCAGATCAGCCACATTATGCACAGGAGATAAACCACTATCCTCTAGTAACTCCACCTTGTATGCATTAGTGCCATATTTGGCCATAATGGTACATGGGCCAATCCTTCTCATATTTATCTCAAGATGCACTCCTTTCTGTAATATTTCTCTATTGAGATGGACCATCACTAGATCCCCAACTTGGAATTGGACATCCCTCTTTCTTTCATCCACCTTTTTCTTAATCTTGTTTATATTTTCAGTCAATGTTTTCCTCATTGTATCATGTACCTCTTGCATAGAATGTGCAAATTCTTCTGCATAGCCACATCCCTTGGCTTCATCCTTAAGATCTCTTAGCTAATATATGCCTCTAGGATGTAGGCCATAAACTATCTCAAAAGGAATCTTACCAATAGTCCTATTCACAGTTTTGATATAGGCATATTTTGCCTATCCAATGAGTTGGTCCCAAGCTTGACCATACTCCTTAGTTAAACACCTTAGGATATTACCAAGACTCCTATTGACTACCTTAGTTTGACCATCAGTCTAAGGATGGTATGCAGATCCAAAAGATAAATTTGTACCTAGATTTTTCCATAGAGTCTTCCGAAAATGACTCATGAACTTGGTATCTCTTTCTGACACTATGCTCAATGGTAACCCATGTATTCTAACTACCTCCTTGAAGAATAAGTAAGCTATTTGGATGGCATTATTGGTTTTCTTATAGGGTACAAAGTGTACCATCTTACTAAATCTATCCAAAATAACATAAATGCTATCCATTCCCTATTTGGTCTTAGGTAAACCCACCACAAAATCCATGCTTAAACACTCCCAAGGTTTGTTAGAAATGGGAAAAGGTTGGTAAAGGCCTGCATTGGAATATGTACCCTTTTCCTTTTGACACACAACACAACCTTCTACATACTTGCTAATGTCCAAGTTCATCTCAGGCCAAAATTAGAACCTCTAAACTAATTCTTGGGTCTTATTGACACCAAAAGTGCCACTAAGTGCACAATTGTGTTTCTCTTGGATTATATTCTCCCTTATAGATGCTCTAGGAATACACAATTGACTTCCCTTAAACAATAAATCACTTTGCAAAGTATATTCAAAGAATTTAATATGAAAATGATTCTTGTATTCTTGACATACCTTGTAGATATTTTCAAATTCTTCATCTTCTCCATATAGGTCTTTGAAGTTATCAACACCCATGCTCTACAGTTGTATCTCTTGGATAGTTAGGGCTCTTCTTCTTAAGGTGTCTACCACCATATTCTCCAATCCCTTTTTGTGGTTAATGTTGAAGGTGTAGGCCTGCAGATATTCCACCCATTTCATATGTTTATGATTGAGCTTGTCTTGAGAATTGACAAAACTCAGTGCTTGATTGTTTGAATAAACTATAAAATCCTCTGGAAGCAAGTAGTGCCTCCATTTCCTCAAAGCTTGGACTAGAGCATACATCTCTAAGTCATAAGAAGAGTACTTCTTCTTGGCCTCACTTATTTTTTCAGAGTGGAAATCCACTAGTCTTCCCTCTTGACTCAAGACAACACAAATAGGTACATTGCTAGCATCACATTCTACTGTGAATAGATTCTCAAATCTTGGAAAAATCAAGATTGGTTGAGTAAAAATCTTTTTCTCAGTTGCTATCCTTGGAGTAGGCCAGTTGATAATGCCTTCCACTTTGCTTGGATCCATCTTTAGATTGCCTTGAGATAACACAAACCCAAGGTACACTAGCTCTTGTTTCATGAAATCATAGTTCTCCAATTTTATCATCAACTTCTCCTCATGTAGCTTCTTGAAAACTATTTGCAGATGTCTAAGTGTTCTTCTCTTGTCTTACTATAGATGAGTATATCATCTAAGTATACTACCACAAATTTGCCTATGTAGTCCTTAAGTACTTCGTTCATTAATCTAATGAATGTAGACGGGGAATTGGATAACCCAAATGGCATTACAAGCCACTCATATAGTCCTTCTATTGTCTTGAAGGTTTTTTTACATTCATCCCCTTCATTAACTTTGATTTGGTGGTATCCACTCTTCAAGTGATTTTTTGTGAAAAAATTGGCTTCTCCTAGACAAACCATTAGGTCTTCTATCCTAGGGATAGATAACCTATACCTAATGTTTATCCTATTTATTTCTCTAGATTCAGTACATAACCTCAAATTTTTTCCATTTTTAGGGTCGAAGACAGTGGGTACAACACAAGGAATAATGTGTTTCCTCATAATACGTTTGCTTAGGAGCTCTTGGACTTGTCTAGCTATTTCCTCATTTTTTTGAGGAGTCATTTTATAGTCTATCTTATTGTGAAGGGTATCTCCTGTGATAAAGTCTATTTGATGAATTGCAACTCTCTTAGGGGGTATTGTTGATGGTTTTCCATCACTGACAATGCGTTCATACTTCTGCAGCATCTCTTGCACTTCCATTGGTAAGTTTGTCCTCCTGAATGTCTTATCTGCACTTTCTTCTTTTGGCTTCAATACAAGTGAAAAAACAAATCCATCTCCTTCTTCTAAGGATTCTAAGAACTCTTTCTCACTGACCATAAGGACATTGGGGCCAGATGATTTCATCTCTCCATCCTCTAATAGTGACTATATTTTGAATGTCACATTGTCCTTCTTGAAAGAATATGAATTCTTTTTTCCATCACGCATGGATTGTTTGTAAAATTTTCATGGTCTACCTAGGAGTAGGAGACATTCATCTATGGGTAGGACATCACATAGTACTTTTTCCTTATACCGCCAAATTGAAAACTCCACCCAAGCTTGTTCATTGACAAGGACATGTTGTCCTTTGTTCAACCAAGTGACTTTATAAGGATTGGTGTGGGGTATTCTTTTCAACTTCAACTTGTTGACTGCCTCCTTTGACACTATATTTTTTTAGACCCTGAGTCTATGATGACTCTACAAACTTTTCCCATCATTTTTTATTTCAGTCTAAACAGTGATCTCCTTTGACTAGGCTCTTCTTTCACTGGCTCTTTAATCAGAGTTCTCCTCATCATTAATTTCTCACCTTACTCTGACTCTAAGGGTACTTCATGTTTTTTACCTCCACCATTGGTCTCCTCTTGGACATAATTTATCCTTTTATCACTCCCTTGGGAAGTACTACCTTTCTATGGAAACCTATATGCAGGATGTCCCATGGTTGCAGTGGTAACACTTCATATTTGCAAAGTATTTACCCCTACCTTGGCTACTATTTCATCCTCTACTATTAGAGTTCCTTCCTCTATTTGAATTACCTTTGTTGGAGCCCCATTCTTGTTTCTTAGTAAGATTATTCTCTCCTTGACTCTTTGGTTCCGAAATTCTTCCACCATATCCACCTCTTTGTCCTCTATTGTCTCTTTCTTTACCTCTTCCTCTGGTGGTGCTATAATCTTGTTTCTTCCTTATCTTCTCTTCAACCTTGATTGAAATTTGGTGGCACTTATTAATAGTATCAGGAGTCAAGAGACTCATTTCATCTTATATGGTCCATTTGAGACCATTAAGGTATCTAGCTACCTTCACTTTCTCATCTTCTACAACTCTAGACCTCATGCAAAGCCTTTGAAACTATTTAGTATAGGAGTTCACATCCAAGCCTTAGACTTTGTCTTCTTTTATGAAATTGGATTTCATAATCCTCAGGGACATAAGCATCTTTGACCTTTGCAACCATAGCCTTCCATGTAGCAATGCGCTTCTTTCCTTCCTCCTCTATCTCATCTTGGATAAAATTCCACCAAGTAAGTGCAGACCCTCTTAGTCTAGCTTTAGCAACTTTCACCTTTTGAGCCTCAATTATGCCATCACACTCAAAGTGATTTTCTAGTCCTTATATCCAATCTAAGACTAGCTCTAGTTCCATCTTCCCACTAAAGAGAGGAAATCCTTCTAGTTCTTTACCAATTATATCCTTTAATACTTTCAATAAGGGTTCCTCAGTAAGGATAGGGTCAACTTGAGGTACCTCATCATCTATGGAAATCTCTTTGAATTTCCCTTCAACCTTATCCTTTACTTCTTCTACCTTCACATCCAACTCTACATTGGTCACCATTGTAGACTCTCCTACTAACTCTGCTGGTTGAAACATTCACCACAAGCTTGATCAACCTGGCTCTAATACCAATCTGATGGAAGTACTCCAAGGTGTGCTTGCACAAACTCTACTAAGGACTACACTTTTCCTAGTCTTCTTAGGATCCCAATCCCACTTCTAGGACTCAAATAGTATTAATTCTCCAAGCCTAATACTATCCTAACTCCACTCCAAGAGTTAGTCTCCTTGTGCTTAACCTTGAAGGAAAACTATCAATAATTGTGTCTCAATTCTCCACTTTAACTTGAGGGATTCCAAGTACAAATCCTTCATGTCAACTTCAAAAATGTTGAAAGGGTTTTGTCCACCATGTAAAAATATCCTTGACATCCTTCCAACTCCATTGGAATGGGTCTTCAAACTCAAATCAGACAAGTTAATGATTGATTCTCCATTTGATCCTATTAGGCCTAATTGCACAATTAGCCCTATCCAGAGGGTTTTTCTAGATTCTTTCCTAAAAATCCCCAATAAACCCCAAAAAAACCTTGGTATCTTGATACCCTTTTCTAGGACCTATAATATTTTTGAGGTCTTAGACTCCTAAGTCATCTATACAGTAGCATCTTGTAATATAAGGCAAATAGGGCTAATTTGGTTCAAAATATGTAGTCCACTGATTTCTACCTACAAATCTATCTAGATGGATTGGAAAATACCTAAGTTCTTTGTGAGGGATGTATATGACCTTTAGGCTTCTGAAACCACACTTGGTTTGAATCTCTCAAACACTCCCTTGCACATGCACTCAAATTTCTCCCTGTCACACACCTAACTGGACACTCATTGCTCACCTAGGGCATGAATTTAAAATTAGAAAACTGGCTCTCCTAGCCTCCTACTTGATTATTTACACTATACAGAGGATCCCTTACCATATTCATCCACACCCTGAATATTTCCACTATTGGATTCTATGGGGGAGCCATGAAATCAAAAATCACTCTATCTCCTACAACAACTACACTAGTTTGAAAACAATTTACAAAACCTATCTACTCTGCTCAATAACTTTACCACTGAATGAAAAATTCTTAAAACTAACTCTACCAAATAGATCCAACACTGGGACAAGATTTTCAATCCATTAAAACACTTCTTCACTCAAAGCAAGTTGACTGTTGCAGAAAACCAAAATACATAGCTTCTATTCACTTCCAAAAATTCTTACTACATCACACCATGCCTCAGGAAATGATCCTCAATGTATCTAAAGATGATTTCTCCATTTTTTTAGGCCATTAGCATTAATATCCCTCCTCAAATTTTAAGGGAATCAAAAGTTGTTGATTTTGCATGCCACACTTGCAAAGTTGCAAATGTTGTCATGACAAAATTATAGCATCTTTTGGCATTAATGCTGAAAACTAACTTTTATGACCTCTATCTCATACCAGATGATGAATAAACATCATTTAAGCATTTTTAGGCACTTTTATCATCTCACTTAATTCTAGAACACTTTTAGACTCAATTTCCCACTTTTTAGGCTAAACAAGCACTAACTACTAAAAAACAACCTAAACTAGATTGGATTGAGTACTAACTACTAATCCATCTAGTAACACACATTGCAAGACCTTGTAAGGTCAAATTGAAAAGCTACTGACTTGGATAGAGTGAGTAAAAGCACAAATTGTACTAGGATTTGGTTGTTTTCCTAGGTGCTCCTAAACCATAATGTGATTCTTGTGTACACATATTTTAATTGATTTTGTTTACACATTTTTTTATTTCAAAGAGAAATTTGTGATCTTTCAATTTGGGATTTCTTTTATGATCTTGTGGTGGCTGGGATATGTATTCTATGGTACTACTCTTGTGTTGTGATATGATCCACTCTATTACACTCATGATGTATATTGATAGAAGGTACAAGAGAATAGATTAAGGAAACATGATGTTCTTATTCCTGCATTCCTATAATGATGAAATACATTTTATATATTAGGAAATGCTCAATGTAAATAAGAATGAACATAGTTAATGATATTAGATATGTGCATATGCATTGAATGAAGTAATTAATATTGAGAAATATACATGTAATGTGAGTATTTGATGCTATGTGAAACCTTGCATTGATAGTTATGAGATTAAGGATATTAGTACATTTTATGACTCTACCATGATTTTAACAATACATGAGCTATTATGCATTTGACATTGCATATTTTTTTTTGCGCAGGTTTCATTAATGCAGCATGATATATATATATATATATATATTATGACTCTACCATGATTTTAACAATACATGAGCTATTATGCATTTGACATTGCATAATTTTTTTT
>MU226071.1:4424677-4435497 GCA_018584345.1 Thuja plicata | reverse complement strand
ATATGTGTGTGTGTGTGTGTGTGTGTGTGTGTGTGTGTGTGTGTGTGTGTGTGTGTAATATATATTGTTAGAATGATTGAGAGGTGGGGTGAATCAGTGGTCTTAAAAATAATTCCAAAAATCCAACAAAAACTTATATCTCAAATATAATATCCTCTAGTTATCTTTTAGTCCATCAAGATGAATGTCTTAAATAACTTTAGCAAATATATACTTCTCGATAAGATATACTGTTTATTGTTTATAGACTTTACCGAGTAGTAGTAAATAAACTTAGTGTTTACCGACCAATCCGGTTTTAGTAATGTGCAAAGTAAACTATCAATGGAATGAATGAAATACACATTTGACACATGGATTTTTATCATGGAAACCCTGTTAAGGGAAAAACCACTTTGGACCGGTAACCCAAAATTTTCACTCTTCTGAAGTGAGCTCAGTGAAGAACCAACCCTGTTAAAGGTTACAAACACACTGTTAAGTGTGACCTTGTTAGAGTGTTTAAAACTAATAGTTTGTCTTTTGATCTAGCATTCACTATGTTATCGAAAAGAAAACCTTTTGATACTCTTGAGTATCTCAATACAATAAGAATGGTTAAATCCAACTCGGTTAAGAGATTTTTTAAATCAATGGTTAAAGTGAAACAGTAAATGACGAGTTCAATAATACAACTTTAACTTGCAGATAGTCAAATCTATTGTTAGTCCAATAATACATTTCTGATCAATGTTCACTTCAATTCCTTTTCTCCCTTTCTTTCTTCCTTCTGCTCGGTGAATGCTCTATCCTCTGTTGCTCGGTGTCTACAGAATTCTTTGGCTCTATTCTTTAGCTAGTATGATCAAATCTACATGAAGACTTCTATCTTCACTAGAATATATTCATCATTCCTCCCTTCATAATGAATTCCTTGTATCTCTATATAGACATGATTAGCCACTTCAATCTTCCTTGTTTTTGTCGTAGATCACTTCTTGATCCGTAAAACTCAACATTTTTGCTTTAATTCGTAAAGCTCTGCTTCAGTTTTGTTCCATATATTTATCCTTGGTAACTTTACTTTAAATGTCTTCCATGCTTTAGTTCAACTGATTGTTAGAAATAAAGAAATCAATCAGTCAGTCTAAATATAGCTCCTTCTAGCTAAGTGTTTTTGTCATTTTTTATCTTCAGTTCTGATTGGTCATCAACTCCAGTTAGCTTGGTCATTGACTCCATTTATGCTCGGTGACAACGTCAGTTATTCTCGGTTGCAACTTCAATTATGCTTGGTAAATAGCTCTTGCTCGATTACTGTGGTGCTTGGTATAAACTATGCACTGCTCAGTGTTCATTGTCCATAGGTGTGCACTTT
This sequence comes from Thuja plicata, assembly GCA_018584345.1. Taxonomy (NCBI): domain Eukaryota; kingdom Viridiplantae; phylum Streptophyta; class Pinopsida; order Cupressales; family Cupressaceae; genus Thuja; species Thuja plicata. The sequence goes on along the minus strand of MU226071.1, from coordinate 4,434,140 downwards.
CCGTCGGTGTTTACTGTCACTCGGTGTATACTGTTACTTTGTGTATATAGAACTTTTATGTTTTATTGACCACATAAAATTTGTCTCTTTAGCTCTTCAAGATTATGACCAATATGTATATGACCAATCAAACCATATCAAGTTGACATCAATAAGATTTCAATACATTAATTGATTTAATGTCTTACATTCATTTTTGCAGCTCAATGATTATCAACTTATCAATTTAAAACATTCAATCAGTGATAGTTCATCAATCTCTCCCTTTGGCATTAATGGCAACACAATATGAAATATGCCATATCATACAAAACTTATATTTCTATAACCAATTCAAATTTTTGACTCTCGGTAAGCTTTTCTAGCTTAGATTTAATTCTTGTTGTGTGCTTTCCCTTTCTTCATTCCCTTCAATGGATAGGTCTAGTAATTATATTTTTTGAATCTGTTGTCTCTCCCTTTCTTGTATAATCTTCATTCTTTGATATTTTCTCTCCCTTTGAATGTTCCTCTCCCTAATGGATATTTATCTTCTCTACCTTTGGATGATAATGATAGATATTTCATATTGAATATCTCTCTCCCTTTGACAGCAATGCCCAAAAAAAAAATTCATTGAATCTCCTGTCCATCAGCAATACAAATCTGTTGTGGCCAACAATATCTATGGTGTGCGGTTCAGATAAGTACCTTCTTGTACTGATATGTCATTGTTGTCCATACCTCATCTTGCATCAACATTATTGATCTTCTAATAATGTATAGGTTGATGAAGCCTTCTAGTAAGCTTAGTGATCAGTAGACAGTCAAACCCCTAGTCTATTCCTCAGGTACTCAAATGTATCTTTTGGTAATGGTTTTGTGAATATGTCTGCTAGTTATTCTTTGGATTGTACATATTCTAGTATCACTTCTTTCTCTTGTACTTCTTCCCTCAAGTAATGATACTTAATAGCTATGTGAGTTTTTTTATCATGCATCACAGGGTTCTTTGAGATGTTTATAGCACTATTATTATCACAATAGATAATTACTGGGTCAAGAATTTCTTCATTCATACCTTTCCGCAATTTCTTAATCCATGCAATGTTAGAGAAATTTGCAGAAGCAGCTACATATTCTTCTTCTGCATTTGATTGAGATATGCATCCTTGCTTTTTTCTTGTCCATGTGACAAGTCTGTCACCCATAAATAATGCTCCTCCTATTTTTCTCTTTCTATCATCTAAGTTTCTAGCCCAATCGACATCAGTATAAACTCGTATCTCAAATTTCCCTTCTTTATTGTACCATAAACCATAGTCTTCGGTATTTTTCAGATATCTCAAAATTATTTTAACAACAGTCATGTGTGATTCCTTGCGATTAGTAGAGAATATTGCAACTATACCAACTACATGTGCTATATGTGGTCTAGTGTTTACAACACACATTAGTTTTCCAATCATAGATCTGTATAAGATCTGATTTACCTCAGTTGTCTTGTCTTCCTTTGTAAATTTGCATCCAGTTTCCATAGGTGTTCAAACTGGTTTGGAATCATCCATCTTGAATATCTTTGAAACTTCTTTGATGTATTTGGATTGTGTGATGTAGATGCCTTCATCCTATTATAGAATCCGTAGACCAAGAAAAAATTTGATCTCTCCAAACATTGACATCTCAAATTCTTTGATCATTTCATCACCAAATGACTTGCATAACATATCATTACCTCCCAATATGATATCATCAACAAATATTTGAGCAATCAAAACTTTATCATCAGTAGCTCCTTTTAAATAAATATTATTGTTTTCACTTGTTCTAACAAATCCAATACTAATGAGATAAGAGTGAAGCCTTTCATACCATGCTATTGGTGCTAGTTTCAATCCATCAAGGCTTTGTGTAGTCTACAAACCATGTTCCTCTTGTTAGGATCAACAAACCGTTTAGGTTGTTTAATGTATACCTCTTCTTCTAGTATTCCATTAAGAAATGAACATTTAACATCCATTTGATATACTTTGAATCCTTAAAAATCATCATAAGAAAGTAGAAATCTTACTCCTTCTAATCTAGAAATGGGTGCAAAGGTTTCTCCATAGTCAATACCTTCTTCTTGTGTACATACCCTTTGCATACCAGTCTTTCTTTGTTTCTTGTGACTTCTCCATTCTCATTGAGTTTGTTTCTTAAAATCCATTTGGTACCAATGAAATTTTTGTCACTCAGTCTAGTAACTAATGTTCATGTTTTAATCTTCTCAATCTGTTCAATCTCTTCATTCATTGCACTAACCCATTCTTGATTCTCAAGTGGAGTATTAACAAATTTAGGCTCAAAATCACAAATCAAACATCTAGTGTTAAGTGGCTTACTTCTTGTTCTCATTCCAGCTCCTTTGTCTCCAATGATTTGGTCTTGTGGATGGTGTCTTCTGACATATTGGGAAAGTACATGTTCAGATCTCTATTCTTCATTCTAATTTTCATCTTGATCTTCTTTATGATCTTTATTATCACTTGGTTCACCATTGTGAGCATTTTCCTGATTCTTAGTGTGTGCAACCTAATGCTCAGTTGCATTGTTCTATCACTTGGGAAAGGTGTTAGGTTATTCAATGTAGACAAATCCATTGTAATCTTTTGGTTCCTTTCTACTTTCCTCATCATTTTTCTTAGCAAATTCATCCACTTTAACATTTGCACTTTCATTGATTTTGTTAGAATATTTGTTCAAACATTTATAAGCTTTTCTTTTAGTAGAATATCCTAGAAATATTAATTCATCACTTTTAGAGTTAAGTTTCCCATTTCTATCATCTTTCAGTATATAACATTGACTTCCAAAAATTCTAAAGTAACTCACATTTGGTGTGTATCCATACCATAGCTCATAACATGTCTTATTGGTGTCTTTCTTCAATTGAACATGGTTTAGTGTATAGACAGTAGTACTTATAGATTCTCTCCATAATGTTTGTGTGATGCCTTTTTCAATCATTAGTGTTCTAGCACAATCAACAATTGATCTATTTCTCCTCTCAACAATCCCATTCTTCCATGGTGTTCTCGATGCATAAACCTATCTTGTAATCCCATGCTCATTACAAAAGTTAGTGAAATCATCATAAATAAATTCTCCTCCTCTATCTGATCTTAAATATTTTAGTTTTTTTCCACTTTGCTTTTCAACTTTAGCTTTATACCATTTGAACATCTTAAATGCTTCATATTTCTCTTTTAAGAACATAACAGTCATCATCCTAGAATGGTCATCAACAAATATAATAAAGTATCTCTCAGCATAATAGCTCTTTGTTCTCATTTGTCTAAATAAGTAAGTATGGACTAACTCTAGAATAGCATTAGATGTGTAGGTTTTTCTCTTGAAACTAGAATTTTTCATTTTTTCCTTTTTGACAATTCTTGCACAGGACATGGTTGGGTTTTGACATACTGAGTAAGCCTCTTACTTATCTCAACCATGTTGTCAAAATTCACATGAAATAGCCTTTTATGCCACAACCAAATGTCTTCATTTCTAGCCAATAAACAAGTGGTCTCAATATTGTCAAAATAGAATAGATTACCTTTTTTTTGTTCACTAGTATCGATCAACTTTCATGTTCCATTATAGATCTTTGCCTTTTTATTCTCAAATGCAACTCGATGTCTTATGTTATTTAGCTGTGAAACACTCAATAAATTATAGTTAAGTCCTTTCACCCAATATGCATTTTCACATCTGATCATTTTATTCAACATGATGGTTCCTTTTCCTTCAACTGGGAAAGGTGAGTCATTACCCATACTAACTGATCCACCATTATAACATTCAAAATTTTCAAAATTTTCCTTATCTCCACTCATGTGGTGAGTACAACCACTATCAATAATCTCGACATCAATTTTGCTAACTCTAGATATGAGTGTATTTTCAACATACCTTTCTTCTTTATTGGAATAATCCTTCATAGAAACAAATACTACCTCAACATCTTCATCAGAATCGGTGTCAGTATTTTCAGCTTTGTTCTCAACTAGGTAACAAGCCTTCTTGCCTTTGTCATTTTAATCTTGATTATCTCTTCTGTCAGAGTGTCGGTTTCTTCTGTAGTCTCGGTCATCACTTCTGTCAAAATTATTTTCATAAGATCACTCATTGTCTCTTTCATCCTTTCTCTTGTTACCTTGCATCTAGTAGCAAAATGTCCAATTTCTTTGCAATTAAAATAGACCAATGGTAATTTACCTTTATATCTTTCTTTACCTCTATGTAATCTCCTAGCCATTAGTGCTTCAAGTTCATCAAGTTCTTGTTCATCACTATTACTATCACTATCATTTTTGATTGTGTGTCTGTGACTAAATTTGCTTATTTTCAGAGAAGATTTGAATGTAGACTCAATAGTTGGTAAGACACTGTTGTCATAGTTGTTCATCTCAAATGAAATAAACCTACCAATCAAACTATCAAGAGTAACATTGTTATTTTCTACTGCTCTCATTTCTTGAATTGAAGATACTCTAATTGCATAAATAGGTAGGAAGGTTCTTATAATTTTACTTACAATTGTTTCTTCCTCAAGTACTCCTCCTAATCCATGGATAGCATTAACAACTTATTTGATTATGCTACTATACTGAGTGAAGTTATCTCCTTCTAAGGTCATCAAAATTTCCTCGTAGGCTTTCAACTTTACCTCTCAGTACATTTCTATCTCCTCCATGTACTAAATTCAATTTGTCCCACATTTTCTTTTCATAGGTGCATGATTTCACATCTTCAAATTCAGCATCAGATAGTGAAGAAACAAGTTCTATCATCATAGAATTATTTTCATGTTTCTCTCTCAATTGATCAACAGTCAGAGGTCCAATAGGTGCAACATATCCAATATCCAAGTGTTGTGTAACATCATTTCCAATACCTGATAGAGGAAGTCTTATCCTTCTTTTCCATGATGCAAATTTTTCCTTATTCAACTTGGGCACATCCCTTTTACTCATCTTGTTATCTTTAGCTTAAATATTTAAACTCTTCTTCCAAGCACCAAAGTTCTGATACCAATTGTTAGAATAACTAAGTGGGGGGGGGAGGGAATCAGTGGGCTTAAAAATAATTCAAAAAATTCAGCCAAAACTTATATCTCAAATATAATATCCTCTAGTTATTTTTCAGTCCATCAAGATGAATGCCTTAAATAACTTTAGAAAATATATACTGCTTTGTAAGATATATTGTTTATCTTTTCTAGACTCTACTAAGTAGTAGTAAATAAACTTAGTTTTTACCAACCAATCCAATTTTAGTAATGTATAACGTAAACTATCAATGCAATGAAAGAAATACACATTTGACACATGGGTTTTTAACGTGCAAAACCCTGTTAAGGGAAAATTCACTTGGGATCAGTAACCCAAAACTTTCGCTCTTCTAAAGTTATCTCGGTGAAGAGCCAACCCTGTAAAAGGTTACAAACACACTGTTAAGTGCGACCTTGTTAGAGGATTTAAAACTAACAGTTTGTATTTTGACCTAGCATTCACTATGTTGTCAACAATAAAACCTTTTGATACTCTTGAGTATCTCAATACAATAAGTATGGTTAAATCCCACTCACTTAAGGGATTTTCTAAATCAATGGTTAAACTGAATTTGTACATGATTTTTTCAATAATACAACTTTAACTTGTAGATATTCAGATTTATTGTTAGTCCAATAATACCACTTTGATGAATGTTCAATTTATTTCTTTTGATATTTTTCTTTCTTCATTTTGCTCAATGAATGCTCTGTCCTCTCTTGCTCGGTGTCTACAAAATTCCTTGGCTCTATTCTTGAGCCGGTATGATGATATCTACATGAAGACTTCTATCTTCACCAGAATAAATTCAAAATTCCTCTCTATATAATTAATTCCTTGTCTCTTTATATAGACATGATTATCCGCTTCAATCTTCCTTATTTTTTTTGTAGATCACTTCTTGATCCGTAAAACTTGACATTCTTGCTTGAATCCACAAAGGTTTGCTTTAGTTTTGTTCCATAGTTTTCTCCTTGATAACTATGCTTTAAATATCTTACATGTTGTAGTTTAACTGATTATTAGAAATAAAGCAATCAATCAGTCAGTCTAAATATAGCTCCTTCCAGCTAAGTGCTTTTGTCATTCTTTATCTTCAGTTTTGATCGGTCAACAACTCCAGTTAGCTCAGTCATTGACTACAGTTATGTTCGGTGAAAAAATTAGTTATGCTCGGTTAAAAATTTAGTTATGCTCAGTAAATAGCTCTTTCTCAGTAACCACTTCCTTACTGTAGTTGTTGGTATACGCAGAGTTCACTGTCCGTCAGTGTGCACTTTCTGTCGGTGTTTATTGTCACTCTATGTATACTGTTACTTGGTATATATAGAACTTTTATGTTTTACCGACCACATAAAATTTGTCTCTTCAACTCTTCAAGATTATGACCAATATGTATATGACCAATCAAACCATATCAAGTTGACATCAATGACAATACAATACATTAACCTATTTAATGTCTTGCATTCATTTATGCAGCTCATGATCATTAACCTAACAATTTCAAACATTCAATCAGTAATAGTTCATCATGTGTGTGTGTGTGTGTGTGTGTGTGTGTGCGCGTGCGCGTGTGTGTGCGTGCGTGCGTGTGTGTATAACCTTGTAGAAATTTTGAGTATTAATGGAATTTCCACACACACTGACATAAAAATTGATCTTGAAATATAATACATATCTATATATGTCGAATCTTCTATGTGCCTGCTTTATGTGTGTGTTTGCACTATCTTTCAAAAGGTTGGAAATGCTTGCTGATTTTTCTGAAATGTTTACAAAAATTAAAGTTAGATTGTATTTAATTAAATTCAAATGAATCTTATTGATTTATTTTGAGTATTTAATGGTAGAAATTAAATTGTACATAGGGCCGATGCATTGTCTAAGGGGGCGACGTTACAACATATAATTTATGATTAATATTATTAGTTTATATATCTTTTGTATTTAAATTTATTTAAAGAAAAAAAGGTTTTGTCGATCTAGTGAGTTGCCATGGATTTATTTGATGTCAATATATACATATCATGTTAAGATAGGCCATATTTTTTGGACAAATTGATAGAATTTTCACTGAGGAATGAAACCAAGGGATAATTTAGTGTTAAGAGGATTCCCTCATTATAGTAGGTGCAACCAAATTTTTCCCAAATTAAGACAAAATAATAGCATTGATAAGTTTGATTCCTCAACTAAACGTTAAGAAGTTAATATATTGTAGAGTATTAATTAATGCTACTTATATATTATAATAGTACTTCTTACAAAAAAATAGTTTGACAAATTATCATATATGAGATATATAAATTATTTATATATAAGAGTCAAAGAAGCATATTAACTTCTACAAATGGATTATCTTGTGTTAAAATAATATATTATAGTATAATTTAGAACAATTGTATTGCCCAATAATTTACTATAAATGCTTGAAAATAAAAAGAGTTTATATAATATTAAAACTTTGAACACATTTACCAACATTTTAAATTTCCTAGTGTAGATAAAAAATACTTCACATCATATATGTTGACAATAATTGAAGGTAAATTTATCCTAGCCTTTGAAAGGACTTAAAATCCAGATGAATTTATGCACTGCACCTTTGCATAGGTGCACTCAACTTCCCCCATAAATAAGGCCAATAATAAAATGTCAAAGAAATAAATTTGAAGGCATGGCATGGGGGTGGATATATGAGAGAAAAGTAACAGATTAGAATAGAATGTATATACATGAAATATGCACCTCAGTAAAAAAAAAATGTTGTTAACACATATGTTAACACGTGTGTTAGTAATTTGCAAACAAATACAATAGACTAACACACATGTTGTTAACAACATATTTTGTTTACTAAGGTGCGAATTTCCTGCACTATAGACACATAAAAGAATGTATATACAACATATTACCAAAAATAATATCATACGTGTCTACACACACATAGATATATATATATATATATATATAGCTGTGTGTGTGTACACATATATACACATATACACACACATACACACTTTTGCGTGTACACACACACACACACATTTACACATCTATCATGTCACAGATGCGACGAGATATTAAATTTTCTTTTGTATAAATAGGAATTGGAATTTGAAATTATATTTCCCCCTATTTAGGTGGAAGATTGATATGCCTGTTTTGGGGCAAAATGATAATTTCGTAATTCCAATTCCATTTTTATTCATGGACCTAAACATGGAATTTGGTATTATCAAGAATTAGATAATGCCAATTCCAAACTAATTCCAGCCCCCAAACAGGCCCGGGAAAAATGGCCGATTACAATTCCCCCGGTTTCCAAGAGAGAGATAGAAATAGAGAAGCCATGGAAAATTGCAGAGGATTGGTGGTAATTTCTGCTATATTTGTAGGCTATGAGAGGCTTGGATAGCCCAAGCATGTGAAGAAAATTAGTGCAGAAAATGTGTGTTTTTAAATGTTTGTGGACAATATAACCCATAAAAAGCTTGCATGTCATAGGATTGAATTTTTTACCCCAATTAATTCTTTAGACATGACTTCTATCCTTCACATGTGCTCTAATTACAATATTACAAAGATAATATTATATAATCAAATTATTTAGAATATTAAATATTATTACTATTTTATTTTAATGTACAATTTAATTTTATAATATAGTTTAATATTCTATATAAATATAAACTCTATAATGTAATGTTCAACATATCTTTAAATAAATTAATATACATAAATATATATAATAATATAATCATAATAATATTTTAATAATAAAGTATATCTATAATTAAATAATAAATAAATATACATATTAATTATTTGATATTAAATTATTTTTTCATCTTCTATTAAATATTAATAACATTTTAAAACAATGTATTCTATGTTGCTCTTAGACTAAAACTAATCTAATTGACATATATACAATTTGTAATTATAGATTACAATCAAATGTAATGAATAATAGGCATAGTGCAATTCATTGACATATTAAAGGTTTGTTAACATGGAACATGATCACATATAACGTACCACATATTCTTTAAATTTGAAAAAAATAATTACAATCAAATGTAAACCATAATTAACATATTACAATTCACTTCACATGCTTAAAATTTGTAATTGTAAATTGAAGTCAAATTTAATGCATAACAACAAAAGAGAGAGGTATGGAGAAGGAGATTGAGAAGAAGAGAGCTATGAAAAGGAGAGGGGGAGAGGACGATAGAGAGATGGGAATGGAAAATATTAATATATAAAGAAGAGAATGAAAGAGGGAGAGAAAAACATGAATAGATAGAAAAAAATATAGAGAGAGGATGAGATCAGGAGAAGGACAAAAGACAAATACTTTTTGATCTTCATACCTATTC
>MU226071.1:4394460-4424499 GCA_018584345.1 Thuja plicata | reverse complement strand
ATATAGAGAGAGAGAGAGAGAGAGAGAGAGAGAGAGAAAGATTTTTAAGTAGAAAGTAATAGAGAGTAGTATAAAGGGGGAAATATATAGGCATAGAGAGACAAATAAAGGGAGAGATGGGAGAAGAAATATAGATATGTAAAAATTAAAAGGTATAGAAAAGGGGTGATGAAGAGAGATGGTTGGATAGAGATATAGATGAATATAAAGTGGGAGGGTGGGGAAAAATAGATAGATAGTTAGAGATAGATCAAGAGGTAAAGATAGAAATAAATCTAGGGAGATATATAATGAGAAATAGAGAGGGAGAGATAGAGAGGAAAATTTATAAAGATATATAGATGGTGAGATATATTGATACAAAGATAAGGAGATCTAGAGAGGATGGGAAGGAGTGACAAACAAATGAAAAAATACTTAAATGACCTTTCCATAACTCTATGATGTTCCTATTGCACACTAAGGTGAGGTTGCTAGTTTATAGGCCCCTTACCAAATAGGGAGGCCATGTTATTAGCCGATAGACTTTCATTGGGGAGAAACTATTGACCGAAAAATTGTTTCATGCTCTTTTTTGGTGCCGATAATTTTTCCTGTTGGTCTCAGAAATATTTAGACATGTTTCCACCTTCTAAACCCTTGGGAATTTCTTTAGCGAGGTTACTATCAATGTCAAGTGTACAAGGTAATTTGGAATGAACCCTAAAAATTGATAGTTTCTTGCATCTAATGTCTAGAGATTTGCCAGCACTCCATCTTGTCAATTTTATACATAATCAATCCAGACAAATTTTTTCCCCAAAGGAAAAATCTTCTCAATCTAGAGAAAGTAGTTAGACCAGTAGGGATTGTGTCATTCAATTGTTTTTTGTTCAACGAGAGCTCTTCAATGTTTAGCATCAGTCTAATTGATAAAGGAATGAAGCGACTAAAATTGTTTATTCCCAAATCTAAGAGCCTCAGTTTTCTTAATTCGCTGATTCGACTAGGTAGACTTTTGAAGAATTGATTGACGAGAAAATTGGACAATTGAAAAATCCTGCATTCAAACAGTCCATCGGTAAAAGGCCATTGGAAGCATTCCTTTAGAGAATAAATTTGATGGGGAGATCACTCTCAAGAGAACTATTTCTCCAATCAAGACCTCTCCTTGGGCCTTCTTAGGTTATCCTACTCTACCCTATCCAAAGGATAACTCTATGATCTTCTTACTCACTATGAACTCTCAACCAACTTCAAACTCCTCCCCTATTGCCTTCTCCATTCAACTATGCACCTAGAGACTTATCTTAGCCACTTTCTCTCCAAAATTTCCTTATCTATGGAAATAGATTTCTTGACCATCCTTAGATCTCTTTCAACTGAATTTGATCCATTTTGATTAATCCCTCCATTAGATTTCAAATAGGTCATTAATTTTCAAGGTTTTAGGCCTTGTAGCATTTTTAGGCCTAATTATCCCCCCTACACACTTTAATCTTGGATTTACTCACAAAATACCTTAACACCCCTATGAATCAACTATCGGTTCCTTGTAAGACTATCCTAGGCTCTAGGATTTGTAAGGTTTTTGATGCCCACCGTGTCCATACACAGGACTTTCAAGAAACCCCTACTTTTAAGGGTTTTGGGAACATGTACATCAGTCTATGTTATTGGATTGAACTAGGTGATTTATTCAACTCCTCTGATCATCTCCTTGCATCCAAATATCAAGTAATGTCCCCTCTAAATTCTCTCATGATTGATTGGGTCCACCCAATCCATTTAGCAAGCTTTCTTTCTACTGACTCGTCTAAGCTCCTAACAAGAATACACTGGCACTCGCCTAGGACTCGGTGTTAAAAATGCTTCCCCTACACAAAAAGAATCCACAAGCTATATATACACTTTACATGGAGTCCTCTACTTGAATCCAAGAGGCCATAAAGATTTGACCATGGGCATTCAAGTGGAATGCATATTTGCATGATTGGCTCAAAACTAGACAACGAACCAGAAGAAAAGAAAGAATTTACCAAAGCTCAACCAGTAACACTAAAAAATTAAACCAATTCCACAAAAAGTAACAAAATTCTAAAACAAAAGGTCTCAATGCATTACTACATCACTTTCAATCCATTAAACAACTAGATCAAAGATCTATTAGAGAATACATACAAAAATTCTCCTTCACAATGCTTAGTTCATACACAATGACAACTAACTCTCAGATTAGGGTTTTATGCACCTTATATACCATATTCCTAGATGTATGGACCCTCATATTGGGATTTGGGCATCATTAAATCCCTTTCCTAGATTTTAGGAAATGTTGTCATGACAACTTTTAAAAATTCAAAAGTTGTAATGAGCAACTTTTACAAATTTTAGCATTTCATCAAACCACTATGTGTAATGTCCCAAATTGACTTCAAATAATAATATAAGACCTTCAAACACCTAAAAATGTCAAAACCCCAAATTTCACTCCATTTTGGGATCACAACCCAGGTTTGACCACTTGGTTGACCTCCTAGGTCTTAAACACTTAGATCCTTTTTGATCTCATCAAACACTAAACCATAATCACTCCTAGCTCTAGACACACATTTGAGACTTCATATTTAGTCCTTATTAACTTTTTTGGTTGGCCAAACCAACCTACAATCCAAATTTTTTTAAATATCTAACAAGACCTTAAGGTGCTCCTACACCATTATTCCCCTGCAACAACAAAATCAAGGTACTTTAGGTGTGATGAACTCCCAACTTATTCCATGCTTCTTTAAGTCTTCCTCTACTATCCATATAGCCTTTGAATTAGGTTGATGTTCTCACTTCACCAAGTGCTGCATGTAGACTTTCTTCCTTGTTTTCTTCTTCACCCTGGAATCTAGATTCCTTTCCTCTTTTGGCTTAACTTGAATAGGTACTCTAAGTCCTTCCACATCCTTAGCTAACTTTTTACTATAATCTTCTTCACTTATCTTTGGTCCTATGTATGTAATCAAATCTTTCACATTCAAAATGGGGTAAATAGACATATCCTCTGGTAGATCTATCTTGTAGGCATTGGGTCCATACTTAGCCAATACCTTACAAGGTCCAGTTCTCTTGATTTTTATTTTGCTTGGTATTCCCTTATGTCGCCTAGCCTTATTCAAGTACACCATTACCAAGTCTCCTACCTAAAATTTTAGGTCTCTTTTTCCTTCATCCTTAACCTTCAACTTTTGTTTAGCCTCCATTAGAGTCTTCTTTAATTGTTCATGGAATTCTCTCATTGACTCTGCAAATTCATTTGCATGTCCACTGATTCCTTCATATCCCTTTAAGTCTCTGAGATCCATTACACCCCTTTGGTATATCCCATATGCAATCTCGAATGGACTCTTACCAGTAGTCCTATTTGTGCTAGAATTGTATGCAAATTCTACCTGTGCGATAAATTGTTCCCATCCTTGCCCATATTATTTTTTCAAACATCTTAGCAATTTTCCAAGAACCCTATTGATCACTTTTTTCTGACCATCCATTTGAGAATGATATGGAGATCCATGAGACAAGTTAGTTCCTAGTGTTCTCCATAGGGTCTTCCAAAAGTGCCCGATAAACTTCACATCTTTGTCTGCAATGATACTTATTGGTAAGCCATGTATTCTAACTATCTCCTTGAATAAAAGGTGGGAAATATGACTGGCTTCATGATTTGTCTTACACGGGATGAAATGACTCATTTTTCTGAATCTGTCCATAACCACAAACACACTATCGAAACAAGTTGGAGTCCTATGTAACCCCACTATTAATTCCATACTTATGCACTCCCATGGTCTACTTTGGTTGATTAATGGCTGGTAAATACCTGCATTTTATGATGTCCCCTTTTCCTTCTGACAAACTCCACTCTGCTCCATATACCTTCTAACATCTTCCAGTATTTTAGGCCACCAATAGAATCTTTCCAATAAGTCTAGGGTCTTATTCAACCCAAAGTGTCCACTCAAACTTTCAGTGTTCTTCTCTTTAATGAGGTTCTCCCTCATGGAACCCCTTGGAACACATAACTATTTTCCTTTAAACAAAAACCATTCTACACAGTATACTCTGCAAACTCACTATGAAATTGATTCTCAAAATCATTACACGCCTTATGAATCTCTGATAAATCAGTATCTCCCTCATATAGGCCTTTGAATCCTCCAATCCATGTACTCTACTACTAAATCTCTTGGATGGTGATAAATCTCCTACTAAGGGCATCTACTACCTTGTTTTTCACTCCCTTTTGTGCTTGATGGTGAAAGTATATGACTACAGAAACTCCATCCATTTTATGTGACTCAAACTAAGCTTCTCCTGCATGTTAATATATCTTAAGGCCTAGTTATCCGTATAAACCAAAAATTATTTGGGCAATAAATAGTGCCTCCAATTCTTAAGATCCTACACTAATATAGAAATCTCAAGATCATATGAGGAGTATCTAGACTTTGCCTCATCAAGCCTCTCACTAAAGAAGGCTACTGGTCTTCCTTCTTGACTTAGGACTGCACCCACTACTATGTTACTAGTATCACATTCCACAATGAAAATTTTATCAAAACTTGGTAAAACCAGTATTGGCTGGGTGGCTACTTCCCTCTTGAATTTCTCAAATGCTTCATTTGCCTCCTTGGTCCATACAAACTTTGTTTTAAGTCCTCCTTTGATAGTACCAAGGACTGGTGCATAGATTTCACTAAATCTCATAAAAAACTTCCTATAGAATTGGGCTAACCCATGGAAGCTTCTGAATTTAGTCCCTTTCTTAGGAGTAGGCCAACTTAAAATGGATTCAACCTTACTCTTCTCCATCTTCAAGTCACCTTGGCATACTCCAAATCCTAGGTAGACTAGTTCTTGTTTCATAAACTCACTCTTTTCAAGATTTATGGTGAGCTTCTCCTCTCGCAACCTTGCAACCTCTTCAACACTATTTCTAAGTGTTTCATATGCTCTTCCTTTGTTTTACTAAAAATTAGGATGTCATCTAGGTAGACAACTACAAATACCCCTATGTAATCCTTCAAGACTTCATTCATGACCCTCATTAAAGTAGTAGGTGCATTGGTAAGCCCAAAGGGCATTACTAACCATTCATATAGACCCTTTGTATTTTTAAAGGATGAATTCTACTCATCACCCTCTTTCATTCTAATTTGATAGTACCCACTCTTCAAGTCAATCTTTGAGAAATACTTAGCACCCCCTGAGAAATCCATTAAATCTTCTATTCTAGGAATAGGAGATCTATGTCTAATAGTTATCCTATTCATTTCCCTATAATTAATACACATCCTCCACTTACCTCCCTTTTTAGGATCCAACACTAATGGGACATCACATAGGCTTATTCTCTTCTTGATCAACCCCTGGTCCAATAGCTCTTGAACTTGCCTTGCTATGTCCTTGTTTTGTTCTGGTGTCATTTTGTATGCAGCCTTGTTAGGCAATGATGCCCCTAGCACAAAGTCAATTTGATGACTTATCTCTCTCTTTGGTGGTAATGTAGCTAGTGTCCCTTCACAAATGATATCTTTAAACTGATCTAGTAACTCTTTCACTTCTACAGGCATGGGTGATCTTTTAGGTGTCTCCTCCTCTTTTGGCTTTGCTAGGATTGCATAGCCAATTCCTTCTTCCTCCTTCATGTCCTTGAGGAATTCTTTCCCACTCATTAGTAGGGTATTGGATTCCATCTTCTCAACTATTTCTTCTTCTATTAATGAGTGTATCTTATAATTTACTCCATTCTTCTTTAATGAGTACTTATTCTCCTTCCCATGGTGAACTCTTTCTCTATCATACTGTCATGGTCTCCCAAGGAACAGATGAAATGCATCCATTGGAAACACATCACAAAGTATCCTATCTTGATACTTACCAATGGTGAACTGAGCCCACACTTTTTCATTCACCAAGATATAATGGCCCTTGTTCAACCAAGTTTCCTTTTATGGTCAGACATGAGGAATCTTTACCAATTTGAGCTTCTATACTACCTCCTCTGAGATTACATTGTCGGTATATCTAGTGTCAATTATGACCCTACATACCTTACCAAGTATCTTGATTTTGACCCTAAATAGAGCCCTTCTCTACTTGTCTTCATCCTTCATAGGTTCCTTGATTAGAATCCTCCTAAGCATAAGGTTCTCTCCCTTCTCTGAATCTAGACTGATCTTTGATTGTTTGTTCATGTCATCTTCTTGTACATAAGTAATTTTTTTCTCACCTTGAGAAGATTCTAGCTTATCCAGACACCTATAAGAAGGGTGGCCTAATTGGCCACAACAGTAACACTTTATTGTAGCAAAGTGTTATCTCCTTACAAACCCATCTGATCTTCCTCTTCCACCATTGTGAAATCCTCTTCCTCTGTTATTAGACACATGGTTTTGTTCACAACCCCTAGAATCTTCTTGGATTTTGTTTTCATTTCCCCTTCCACTAGAACCACCTCTATGTCCTCCCCACGATTCTATACTTCTTCCTCTACCCCTAGATTTGGAGTCTTGTCTCTTTATAAGTTTATCTTCCACTTTTAGAACAAATATGAATGGAGGTTAGAGTAAAGAGGCTTAGATCTTCTTGTATATTCCATATTAATTCACTAAGGTACCTAGAAACCTTGATTCTCTCTATCTCTTATACCCTAGATCAAAGAAAAAGCTTCTAGAACTCTTTTGTATAGGATGGCACATCTAGGTCCTTCTTTCTCAGATTCTTCCTTCACTTATGTAGGTGGTGTTAGAATAGTCCCAAATGATAACTGAGAGAGGGGCGGGGGGTGAATTAGTTATCAGTAACTTTAGTTCTTTTACTTCCTTAAATGCAGAATACAATAAAGTAAATGCTTAATCAGATAACATAGTACACAACACACAATTTGATTATGGGGAAACCAAATGGTAAAAACCCCAGTGGGAATAAGCACCCACAATGAGCTATACTTGTTTATAGTAATCCCTATTAAAAGATATTTCAACCCTGTTAGGAGTTGTACTTTACAACACAATAAGTATAGTGACCTAGTTAAGGGTCAAACCCTGTTAGGAGTCTTTTATAATAACCTTGTTAGGGGTGGTGGACTCACTGTCCAAAAGCTCACTGCTTCAATGGTGAAGGCTACAACCTTCTGTATAACAGATATGTACTATATCTGATGATGAACTGTAGAGTAGACCTATTGTCTTGATCAGTTCCAGTTTATTACAATCTTTCACCTCTTCTTCACATAGACTCTTGATGAATGAACCACATTTGATATTCTTCTCTGTACATCTTTTGTCTGTTTTTGTATCATTCACATGTAGCATATCACAAATGACTTTCTATAAGTATCTTCCTCAAAGTATAAGATCATGGGACTTGTAAGAAAACTCTTCTTAACATCCTTATCGGCTCTACTAAGCACGCAAACAATATTAAGTCTGCGCAACACAAACTGAATAGACGTGACGCTTCACTAAGTCAGCCTCACCAAATCATCTTTAACTTTGCAATCTTCTTGAAACATGTTTGGTGCCTTTAGATAACTATCATAAACTCATAAATAATCATGAATATACACATGCATATCTTGATGATAGGTGCAACTCAAGAAACACCTTACATATGTCGGCTCTGAATAGATACTCTTCCAGAACTGTAACTGCCAATAACATAATTAATCAACTTGACTGAAACATCATATCTAGATCTACTTGTATGAACATAACATAATAAACATGTCTACAACATGTATCTAACCACACAAGTCTTCATGTCATCAAACTGATAAGTACATACAGAATCACTACTATGTATTATATGTTGTGATCAATGACAAACATACAATCAATCAACTAAACAGAAACAAATCTCCAACAATGTCCCCCTTTGACATTGATGGCAACATATGATATTAAAACCATCCTCTGTTCATGGTGGCCTCTTTCTTTTACAATCTTCTCAATATCCTCATCAAATATTCCTCTACACTGCTTCAGTTCTTCTGACTATTTTTATACTCCCCCAGAGTATATGCCCCCCCTTACTATATACTCCCCCTTTGACATCAATGGCAAAGGGTTCCATAAACAATTAGGCACGTGTGCTACTATAGAAGTAGAGTAGTCAACCATTCATCAATCACTTAATGATTGATGTTCTTTCTACTTTATCTAATCATACTTAGGAGAGGGAATTACTCCCAACTTCTCCCTGAGATACTCAAAAGTATCTTTTGATAAGGGCTTTGTGAAAATATCTACCATCTATTCTTTGGTGCTCACATAGTCCAATTTCACTTCTTTGTCAGCAACCTTTTCTCTTAGAAAGTGGTACTTGATATCTATGTGTTTTGTCTTTGTGTGCATCATAGCGTTCTTAGACATGTTAATAGTGATAGTGTTATCGCAATGAATAACAATAGGATAATCAACCTGAATGCCAAAGTCTTTAACCGTCTTCTTGATCCAAACCATGGTTGAACAATTCAGTGCTGCTGCAATATATTCAGCTTCTGTTGTTGACTGAGAAATCCAGTTCTGCTTCTTGCTTATCCAAGAGACCAACTTGTCTCCAATAAATAAGCCTAAAGTAATCTTTCTATCATCAATACAACCTACCCAATCTGCATCTGTATACACATTAAGTTGTATATTATCTGATTTAGGATACCATAAACCATATTCTATAGTTCCCTTTAGATATCTGAATATCTACTTGATTTCCATTAGGTGATTCTTCTTGGGTTCAGCTGCAAATCTTCCAACAATGCCAACTGCATTGGATATTTCAAGTCTAGATTGAGTTAGATAAATGAGTTTTCCAATCATAGATTTATACAATGTCTTATCAACTACTGTGGAATCATCATGTTTTGAAAGCTTTCTTCCTGTTATCATAGGGGTGCATACTGGTTTACAGTCTTCCATCTTAAAGGTCTTCAATATTTCCTTCACATATTTTGACTGATTAATGAATATACCTTTATCTATCTGCTTTACATTCAGTCCCAAAAACTATTTTATAGGACCAATCATGCTCATTTCAAATTCATTCTGCATTTCTTTTGCAAATGTTGTACTAAGCTTGTCATTGCCTCCAAAGATAATGTCATCAACAAATATAGAAACTAGTAGTAATCCATCAGGTGTCTCTCTTGTGAATAGGTTACAATCTACTGCTCCTTTCTTGAATCCAATCTTGGTAAGATAACCATCCAATCTCTCATACCAAGCTATTGGGGCCTGTTTAAGACCATAGAGTGCTTTCTTCAATCTGCATACCATGTCTAGTTTATCTGAAACATTAAATCCTTTAGGTTATTCTATGTAGACTTCTTCCTTCAAGTCACCATTCATAAAATCTAATTTTACATCCATTTGATAAAATTTCAAGTCTTTGAATGTTGCATAGGCCAAGAACAATTTAATGGCTTCCAGTCTACTCACTGGGGCAAATGTATCAGTGTAGTCTATTCATTCTCTCTATGCATATCCTTTACATACCAATGTTGCTTTGTTTCTAACTACTATACCATCTTCATTCATCTTTTTTCTGAATACCCATTTTGTTCTAATCACATTTTTGTCACTGGGTCTAGGGACCAATTCCCATGTATCATTTTTAATTATCTGAGCTAATTCTTCTTTCATTGCATTCTTCCAATCAGAATCATTACAAGCATCTTCAACACTTAAAGGTTCAATCTGTGAAAGTAAACATACCTCTTCATCCATTGCTATACTTTTTTCTTTTGATATGGTCAAAACACTGCTTCTCTAATCTCCAATGATATCATCTTTAGAGTGGTATCTAGATGTGAATTTTGGAACCTTACGTGTGACTTCTTCTTCTGTAATTTGTGATTCTTGTTTTCTTGATTTAGGGTCATTGCATGAGACATCAATGCAATCAAACATTTCCTCAATAAAAATATCTTTTCTACTAGGCCTAGATTCATCTTCAATCATAGGTGCATATTCATAGTACCTCTCTTGAACCATAAACTTCTCATCAATTTTTACATGAGTACTTTCAATTATCTTTTTCAATCTCAAATTAAAATATCTATATTCTTTGATTTTTGTAGAGTAACCAAGGAAAATACCTTCATCACTTCTAGCATCAAACTTACCAACACCATCATCTATCTTGATGTAGCACTTGCTTCCAAAGATTCTGAAATACTTTAATGAAGGTACATTACCAAACCAAAGTTCATAGGGTGTCTTATCTGCGCTCGGCCTCAATTGAGTTATGTTGGTAGTATAGACTGTTGTATTCACTGCATCTCTCTAGTATGTGTGCGCAACTTTTCCTTCAATCATCATAGTATGCGCTATATCAAGTATAATCTTGTTCCTCCTTTATGCTATCCCATTCTATTGAGGGGTTCTAGGTGCACTCAACTGTCTTTTAATTCCATGTTCTTCACAATAGCCATAAAACTGATCAGAGGTGAACTCTCCTCCTCTATCTGATCTCAGACATTTTAGTTTTAATCCAGATTCATTTTTAACCTTAGATTTGAATATTTTGAACTTCTCAAAGGCTTCATGTTTCTCCTTTAAGAATGCAACCAAGATCATCCTAGAAAAATCATCAACAAACAAAATGAAATACCTTTCTCCGTAGTATGATATTGTTTGGGTAGGACCACATAAATCTATATGCACTAGGTCCAATTTGTTTTCAGCTGAGTTCTGATTGCTTCTGAAAGAACTCCTTACATGCTTTCACATAACACATTCCCTGCATATTGTGTCAACCGGTCTTGCAATACTAGGAAGGTTTCTGACTGCCTTGACATTACTTATCTTTACTATGTTATCAAAATTTATATGACAGAGTCTCTTGTGCCATAACCAACTGTCATCCACTTTTGCAACAAAATAACTTACATCAGAATTGAGCTAAAAAACACTACCTTTTATTTTGGAGCCTTATGCAATCATGTCTCCATCCTTGTTTTTAAAGATGCATTTGTTGTCTTTGAATTCCAAATGATAACCTTTGTCAAGTAGCTGTCCAACACTTAGCAATTTATGATGTAATCCATCAACATATAGAATATCATCTGCCTTGTTCTTTTCATCCATAGTGATAGAACCTCTGCCTATGATAGGTTTAGGAGTGTTATCTCCAAATCTAACCATACCACCTTTGTATTTTTCTAAATGAACAAATCTGTCTTTGTCACCTCTCATATGGTGAGAGCAACCACTATCAATGATCCAATCAGTTCTGATGTTTGCTTTGAAAACTAGGGCTAACTCTTGTTCTTCCTTTTTATCTTCAATGTCCATTTCCTCGAGCATCCTTTCCATGTCTCTAAGGGAAATGAATCCAATTTCATCTTCTCCTGAATCTTCCTCAGTTACACCTTCTTCAGCATGGTAACATTCCTTCTTATATTTGGGTTTGTAATCAGATCTGAACTTCTTGACTCTTATGGGACACTTAGATGAAAAGTGACCAATCTTGTTGCATGAAAAATATTTGAATAGAAGTTTTCCTTCATATTTTCCTTTTCCTTTCTTTTCTCTTTTAGCAATCATAGCGATGATTTCTTCTAGTTCTTCATAAACTTCTTCTTTCTCATTATGGCTAGAGATGTGCAAGGATTTCTTACCATGGACTGAGGCTTTGAAAGCTATTTCACTTTTAGGTTTAGTTTTCAATCTTGATATCTCAAATGTAGAGATTTTGCTAATCAAAGTCTCTCTCTTGAAGTCTTGTGAGAATTGCATGGTTTCCTCTAGAATACTTATCTTGTTTTCATAGTCTGATGTTAAAGTAGTTAGCAGCTTGTCCATTATGTCTTCTTCTGATATTTCTCCACCTTTGTTTCTGATTCCAGAGACTGCTTCATTTATCCTTTGATTGTAGGATCTAATATTGTCTTCAGGTAA
Organism: Thuja plicata; assembly: GCA_018584345.1. Classification (NCBI taxonomy): domain Eukaryota; kingdom Viridiplantae; phylum Streptophyta; class Pinopsida; order Cupressales; family Cupressaceae; genus Thuja; species Thuja plicata. The sequence goes on along the minus strand of MU226071.1, from coordinate 4,412,572 downwards.
CATCTCAAGACTATTGTATTTCTTTTTCTATGTCTTTGTGCGCGCATTCTTTGCTTGAATATCTCCTTCAAACATATCTTCTAAATACTTCCATATGGTGTATGCTCTGTTAATTTTCTTGATCTCAGAAAATTCACTATCGAATAGGGCACTGATTAGGGATTCTTTAGCAATTTCATTATTGGTAAATGTTTCCTTTTGTCTATTAGTGGCATCATCCTTTGTAATTTCTTTCAAAGATGGAATAACAACTTCTTTGTAGCTATCTCAAAGATCTCAAAGGCAACACACTGTAGATGTGTTATCATTTTGTTTTTCCAATCCAGATAATTTTCTCCATCGAACTTAGGGCTTTCTTTTATGAAGTAAGACATCTGATCTACCTTAAGCTGTTAGGCTTCTTCTCCAAGATACTTGGCTCTGATACCAATTGTTATAATAGTCCCAAAGGATAACTAAGAGGGGGGGGGGGGGGTTAATAAGTTATCATTAACTNATAACTAAGAGGGGGGGGGGGGTGTTAATAAGTTATCATTAACTCTAGTTCTTTTACTTCCTTAACTTTAGAATACAATAAAGTAAATGCTTAATCAGATAACATAGTACACAACACACAATTTGATTACGGGGAAACCAAATGGTAAAGACCCTGGTGGGAATTAGCACCGATAATGAACTATACTTGTTTATAGTAATCCCTGTTAAAAGATATTTCAACCCTATTAGGAGTTGTACTTTACAATACAATAAGTATAGTGACCTGGTTAAGGGTCAGACCCTGTTAGGAGTCTTTTACAATAACCCTGTTAGGGGTGGTGGACTCACTGTCCAAAAGCTCACTGCTTCAATGGTGAAGGCTACAACCTTCTGTATAACAGATATGTACTATATTTGATGATGAACTATAGAGTAGACCTGTTGTCTTGATTAGTTCCAGTGTATTACAATCTTTCACTTCTTCTTCACATAGACTATTGATGAATGAACCACATCTGATATTTTACTCTGTACATCTTTTGTCTCTTTTCGTATCATTCACACTTAGCGTATCACAAATGACTTGCTATAATTATCTTCCTCAAAGTATAAGATCATGGGACCTGTAAGACAACTCTTCATAACATCCTTGTCGGCTCTACTAAGCATGCAAACAATATTAAGTCCACACAACACAAACTGAATAGACGTAATGCTTCACTAAGTCGTCCTCACCAAATCATCTCTAAATTTGCAATCTTCTTGAAACACATTTGGAACCTTTAGATAACTATCATCAACTCATAACTAATCATGAATATACACACGCATATCCTGAAGATAGGCACAAATCAAGAAAAATGGTACATACGTTGGCTCTAAACAGATACTCTTCCAGAACTATAACTACTAATAACATAATTACTCAACTTGACTAAAACATCATATTTGGATCTACGTGTATGAACATAACATAATAAACATGTCTAAAAAATGTATCTAACCATGAAATTCTTCATGTCATCATTCTGATAGGTACATACAAAATCACTATTGTGTATTATATGTTGTCATCAATGACAAACATACAATCAATCAACTGAACAGAAACAAATCTCCAATAGTTGGATATCATAGTCCTCTGGTAGGTAGTTTTCTTTCACCTTAGCCACCATAGCTTTCCAATTTTCTATTGGCTTCTTCCCTTCTTTCTCTGTTTCTTGTTGCAAAAACTTCCACTAATTTAGTGCTTGTCCTCTTAGCCTTAATTTGGATATCTTCACCTTCTGTGCCTCTATGATTCCATCATATTTGAAATGGTTCTCCATACCCTCAATCCATTCTATAACCATCTCTACATCCATCTTACTAGAGAACACTAGAATGCCTTCTAGGGTCTTGCCACTTAATGCCTTGAGGGCCTTGAGTAATGGTTCCTCAGGTAGAGGAGGTTCTAGTTTTTCCTCCTCTTCAACTTTTTTCTTTCCCTTATCTTTATCTTGACTCATCTATTCTTTCATCTTACTAGTTGTCTCTACTACTTCTGCCAACTCCAAATTCATTTCTTCCATAGCTTCTGATTGCTTATTATAAAGGCTCAGAAAATAGGTATAATCCTTTAACTTAGGGATTAGACATCCAACTAAGCACTTCATCCACTTTATAAGAAACTCATTTAATATGTCAAACCCAGGGACGTGTTACTTGAAATGGGATAGAAAAATATATGCACCAAGCAGTTTCTCAACTAGTCATTCTATAATTGCTGCAAGAAATAAATTTTGGAAAGGAACTATTCTATGGCTGTAGGAAATAAATGCTTTCGAAAGGAAACTATACTATTGCTTCATGAAATGAAAAATCAAAGGAAAGCTAAACTATTTCTGTGAAAGTAGATGCTTGAAAGTAAATGATGGAAATGAATGTTTCTAGCAGGCTAGAAGAGTGCACAAAAATAGCTATAATTCCTTAGTTACTCTGTCACTTGGCTGCAGGAAGCAGTAGTTGTCTTGTGGCTTTGGCTGCAGGAGCTATTTAGCATAGGAACTGAAATAACAGAAATGTAGGAAAGAAAACTAAACAAGAATAAATATAACTATGGATTCCTCACCAAGTGGCCCCCCTTGGGTGAGTACCTACAACACTCAATTACACAGAATTAATATCAAAACTTCATTTTCTCATTAAATTGAATAACAGAGTACAAAAATTCTCCTCAATAGTAAAATAACACAATTGAACTATATTGCAACTATCATAATAATACTACTGTTTCCCTCTTTCTCATGTAGGAGTGGGAATTTATTTAAAGGAAAAAACATCTAACTGCTAAACTCCACATGCCGTAAGAAAAGGTGGAGCTTTTATTACAACCAACTAACAGAAAGGAAAACTAGAAAACATGATATAGAATCGGTCTAGAAAAGAGGAAAGAACTATGTAGACAATAGATCTAACTTCTCACTCTCTCCAAGATTTCATCAAGGAAATTATTTCACTCACCAATTCTTACCTCAACCATCTCCACCTGGATTAATCCTGTAACCTTCCACCACTATTACGTCGATGTTTCATCCGTGCGCGTCTGTTGTAGGACCGAGTCAAGCAACCAGCACATAGACGTGCTCACCTGAACAAGATGGCAGTTTCTATTTTAATGGGATGCATTAAAACTATTAGGATAAAATAATTCATGGCAACAATCATTCAAATTACATATGCATTATCTATTGCTCAAACAGTAAATCCATTCATAAAACATGATCATAATTTCATAGCAATAAATAGAGCATATTCATCTCGATAAAGCATATTAAGTAGCATATGTCCATGGCATAGGTTCAATGGTTGACTACCACATATTAACATTTTTAGAGAATAAATTCTTTGAGTAATAAAAATAAAACATAGCAAAAGACCTAGCAAAAGTCCTTCTAAGGTATCTAAAGTATACCATTAAAATGACCTATCATTTTTCCCCTACAAAGACTAGTGATGGTTCTCAGGCACTGAGACATTACAGATCTTGGAAAGAACCCCAAGGTCTCCTTCCCATGTTTCTTTGATCATGGAGGTTCCCACTCGCTAGTAGAATCCATTTGTGCAGTCCACTTTCACTCGTCTGCTCAGTTCTTGTTGCTCATCTATTTCATCATCCACATAGTTGTACAATGGCCATAAAAGCAGGGGAGGTGGGAAGGTGAGTGGAAACTATTTCTCAGGCCATGGTTATCTTCCCTAGCATATATACCAAATAACATGCTGCATTGTATCCCTCAATTTAACCAGACTGTGTGGCTCTACCTTCTTAAGTGCCAGGGTGAGTCCCTCCCATCTCTGCCTTAATCCTTCAGCTGCCCTGTCCCCACCTGATAATGATAATCTTTCAAATGCTAAGAAAAATTCCTCGTGGATTTTCAAAATTTGTTTCCTGGGTGCAGATTCATGAAATCCAGAAATAATTTTCATCCATTCGCAGTAAAGCTGTCATGGTGACAAACTTTCAAGATGAAGGGGCAATGAAATGGACTTTTCCAAGATTATGTACTTATGTAATTTCTCACCATAATTTTTTTTCATTTTGAATCCAAGAAAGCAGGGCACACAGATGTATATCAGCAATAAAAATAATGGGATTCCAATAAGTATTAAAAGGAATAGCATAATTGTGCATGTATAACTCACATAGAAAATTCTGGACATAATCAACTGATTTGTTGTATGCAGCCACAAATTCCTTTGGGGTTTCTATGCCTGAGTTAAGATCCTAAAAGAACTCTCATTAATTTAAACAAAAAAAATTTCTACTTGAGGCATAGGGTATAAACCCATGGTGGTGGTCAGCATTCTATCAATTCTGGAATTATATCTGTAATGTTATTTACCTTATTCTATAGGAATTCAATTTCTTGTTTTTTTTTTCTTTCAAGCTCCCTTCTTAATTTTGTCTTTTCCAATTCCCACATCAATTTTTGATATTGCATTACATTGAAATAGTCAACCAAGAGAGCATGAATAGTCACTTCCTCAGGTTACTGGTGTGGGACCACCCTGGCTGCTTGTGGGTCTTCCTCTTTCTTTGGACAAAATGAGACATTTTGTAGAACAAGGGGCCTTTCCCCGTGATTGCCTTCCTGTAGAGAAGAAGATTCTCTTCCGGTTCCTTTAGGCTCTGACACTTTTGGTATTACACACTCTGATTCTAGAATCACCTCAGTAGCTACATGATCCTTTTCCATCATACCCTGGGATTCTACAATAGGACTTCCTGTTTGCAGCTATTCTTGTAAAGGCTCCTTAGAGGAGAAATGAAAATGATCAATCGTAATAGGGGAATCCTTGTTGTCTGGTTGTGCAGTGTTCAAACAAACACTTCTATGCAATGGAGTATCAGTAGAGGCTACAGGTTGCTTGTGTGAAATTTTTATTTTCTTGGTAGGTGTAGCTGTAGGAGAAACAATAGAAATAGGAACATTTTGACTCATATATTCTATTTTTTTGGCTTTTCCCTTGCCCTTTTTATCTTTTTTCCGAGAAAGTGTGGGAACCTTGGTTTCTCTGCTCCCTGAGGTAGGGTTTGGATGGTCATATGGCACATTCTCCACATTAATTCCTGAAGGAGAAGGATTCCTCAAAGGCTCATCTTTCTCAACCAATTCTTCTTCCTCATCAGGATTATTTCCCTATTCTTATTGAATCTTGGGTTGTGGCCCTTCTCCATGCAATTGAACATGAGGTGCCACAATAAATCTATCCTAGGACATGGGAGAGACATCCCTCAGTGACCTTTCCACCAACAGTTTGATTAAACCATGGTGGATCACTACATTCTTCCGCCCCTTCCATACCTCTTCAGCACTTAAATTCAAAAGGGCGTAAATAAAATTGGGAACATTTACTAAATGGTTATTGAAAGGAAACTAAGTATGCGAAAAATAGTTCCCTATGCTAAACTCCCGAGAAGAGGATCATGAAAATTCAGATTTAACCCTTATCAATTACAGAATGATAATACAATAACATGCATACATAGAAAAATGAGAATGACACAATGATTTACCCTGGGGAAAACCTTTCGCTAAAAAACCCTAGCACTCCAAAGCCTGCACAATGTATTAATAAAAACTATTGTTTTTTACAATACACTTGCAATGAAAGTTCTTTCAAGAGATAATCAACACTTGAAGACAAATCAAGAAGCATAACAACATTACAAAAATACACTAACTTCACCCTGCGATTTTCAACCCAGAAACACTTATATCATGCACTTCCTGTTTTAGGGAAGCTTCCAAAGATAACCGTATTAGGGTTTTACCATTCTCTCAAAAAATAGGTGATGTAACACACCTAGGATTTCTCTCTACCCTATTCTCCTTTAGGGTCTTCTTAGGCCAATTCAGTGACCTAGTAGGGTTCTATGCTCAACCCTACTCTCCTTAGGTGTCTTGACACAAGATCATAACCTTTCACCTAGTGTACACCAATAGGTCTTTCCTAGTCTCAATCTCCAAGAATTGTCTCAATTCCTCTTAGGAATTAGCTCCATTGAAGGATAGGTCATCAAGACCTCCACTGGTTCCATTTTAACCCCTACATACACCATTCACAAACATATATCAATCGAGTGCTTCCAAGTGCACCTTTCTCAACCAAAATAGGGCTACAAGCCAATTAAGCCTTTTTCCAGCCTTTGTGAAGATAACTTGAAATTTTCCCACACAAGCCTCCAAAAGGGTTTAGGATTCAAACATCCTTTATCAAGTACTTTGATATTTTTAAGATCTCCAATCCTCAAGTTGTCCGTACAACCCTTCCTATAGTCATGCCTAAAAAATAGGGTTTTAGGGCTTATTGACAGTCTAAAGACAAAAGTGTTCTTTCAACACACACAAAAACCCCTCCAACCTTCTCCTTCAAATTGGGGGTCTTTCCCACATTATTCTATCCCTCCATGAGCTGTGGTTGAAGCCACCAATGCATTCAACCCTCCTTGCATCACTTGCAATGTTTCTCAGTCCCTAGCCATGCACAGCAGGCTCGCCTAGGGAATCATTACAAAAATAGAAAAAATACCTTCTTGGGCCCCTCCTTTTGTAAAAATAATTTACATGGATTCTTATCACCCATGCCAAGAGCCCGTACAGAATCTACGGTGGCAAGTTGAGTTAAGACCCCATTTGTCCAACCTACCTGGTTCAGACCAGCGACAGGGTAAAACACAAAGAATTTAACTAAACCAATATAAACACTACAAATTAAAAAATAAACTCCACAAAAAATCTCAAATTAACCTACCCTAAATTAATCAGTGGATGCAAACTGAGATCTAATCCATCTAACTACTGTAAACAAGAAAACTCACTAAAATTGCTCTGAAAATGCACACACAGAAAATCTTGTATATTCAAAATGTTCACCAACCTTGCTTATAGTTTGAGGAAGGCCTCTTATACTTTTCCCCATATCTAATCTGATGGTTTTAGATAGTTACATTAACCATTTCATCAAAAATGTTCCTCTTGCACAATTGTTGTCAATGTTGTCAATGACAACATTGACAATTTTGACAACTTTCCACAATTTTAGGAAATCCACTCTAAACTTTGTTCTAAGACCATGAAAACATCATAATAGACTTAGGTATACCATGCTTACCTCTCTTAGGTCCTAAAACACTTTCTTTCTAAATTTGACCCCTGTGTGCTAGATTTACACCATTGCCACAACATTGGCAATTAGGGTCCAAATTGGCACTTGTTTCCTAAAAGACCAAAAAAACTTGAAAAGACCTTCCCTAAAGACCTAACACACACCTTAGGACACCTCTAGTCCTCTTATTAAACTAGTGGTTTGGCTATAACCACTACAAGCCAAAATAACTCTAGAAACCCTAGGTTACCAAACATCCTTACCTAGGTGCTCCCGCACCATACTCCCCCAAAAGGGAAAGTCAAGTCACTCCTGTAGACAATAAAGATTCAGGAATGCCTAGCTTCTTGAAGTCAGATTCTATAATCCATGAATCCTTTGATTCAGGTCTATCTTTCCACTTGATAAGGTGCTCCATATACACCTTGTGTCTAGTTGTCTTTTGCACTCTTGAATCCAATACTCCCTCAGCTCTCAATTGTTGTTTGGTAGACACCACATCAGGGTCTACATCACTTGGAACCCCTTGATTATGTTGAATGATCTCAGTCAATGGACCCTTAAATAGAACTAGGTCCTTCACATTGAAAGTAGAAGAGATATTCAAATCAGAAGGTAAGTCTATCTTGTAGGCATTAGCCCCATATTTAGCTAGGAATTTGCATGGTCCTATTATTTTCATATGGAACCTAGTAGGGAATCCCTTCTGCATTCTTGACTTGTTCAAATGAACCATAACATAGTCTCCTACTTGAAATTGGATATCTTTCCTCTTCTCATCCACTTTGCCCTTGAACTTTTGCTGACTATTCTGTAAAGTTTTCTTGACCTGCTCTTGGATCTCCTTCATAGTGTGGGTGAAGTCCTTAGCATGCCCACTATTGTACTCCCTTCCTCAAAGATCCCTAAGCTCACAAAATCCCCTAGGATGCCTTCCATAAACTATTTCAAATGGGCTTCTCCCTATCATCGTGTTCCTAATGTCATTATAGGCATACTCTTCTTGAGGTATGACTACATCCCATATCTGCCCATATTCTTTGGTTAGGAACCTCAATAGGTTACCTAACACCCTGTTGACCACCTCCATTTGACCATCAGTCTTAGGATGGTATGCTGACCCAAAAGATAAGTTTGTACCCAATCTGTTCCATAATGTTTTCCAAAAATGGCTCATGAACTTAACATCCCTATCAGATACAATGCTTAAGGGTAGTCCATGAATCCTTACAACTTCTTTAAAGAATAGATAAGCTATGTGACTAGCATCACTAGTAGTATTGCATGGAATGAAATGCCCCATCTTGCTCAATCAGTCAACTACTACATATATACTATCATAGCCTTTCTTAGTCTTTGGTATACCCACTATGAAGTCCATGCTCACACACTCCCAAGGTCTATTTGGGATAGGTAAGCGTTGATACAAGCCTGCATTGCTTCTACCTCAATTTGCCTTCATGCATACTACACACTGTTCCACATATTTAGTGACATTTTTTGTCAACTTAGGCCAATGATAAAACCTTTGTACTAACTCCAAGGTCTTGTTTACACCAAAGTGTCCACTCATAGATCCATTATGCTTTTCCTGTATGAGATTCATCCTCATAGAACCCCTTAGCACACATAACTTATTTCCTCTAAATAATAGTCCATTCTGCAATGTGAACTCAGAGATTTTTCTATGGAAGTGGTTCTAAAAATCATTGTACACTTGATATGCCTCACTAAAATCTTCATCTACTTGATAGAGGTCCTTGAAACTCTCTATGCCTATACTGTTCAACTGAACTTCTTGGACTGTCAAAAGTCTCCTACTCAATGCATCAGCAAATTTTTTCAACTGACCCTTTTTATGCTTGATGGTAAATGTAAAGGCTTGGAGATATTCCATCCATTTTAGATGCCTATTACTCAACTTCTCTAGTGTATTGATGTAGCTAAGGGACTAATTCTCAGTAAACACCACAAATTCCTTAGGTAAAAGATAGTGTCTCCACTTTCTTAATGACTTCACTAGAGCATATAATTATAGGTCATAAGAAGAGTATTTCTTCTTAGCTTCATTCATCTTCTCACTAAATAAGGCCACTAGTTTTCCCTCTTGACTTAACACACCTCCTACTGCTATGCCACTTGCATCACATTCAATAGTGAATAACTTATCAAAACTAGGCAATGTTAGGACAGGTTGTGTAGCTACTTTCCTTTTCAACATCTCAAATGACTTCTCAGCTTCTAAGTTCCATCTAAACTTAGCCTTACTTCCACCCTTAATAGTTTTCAACAATGGTGCACATATACCACTGAAATTCCTAATGAACTTCCTATAAAATTGAGCTAGGCCATGGAAACTCCTTACCTCAGTTGCTTATGTAGGTGGTGGCCAATTTAGTATAGCTAACACCTTGTCTTGGTCCATCCTCAAGGATCCCTTGGATACCACAAATCCCAAGTATACAAGCTCTTTCTTGAGAAACTCACACTTCTCCAGATTAATGGCTAGTTTCTCTTCATGCAACTTCTTCAACACTGACTCAATATGCTTGATGTTGTCTTCCTTTGTTCTTCTATAGATCAATATGTCACCAAGATAGACCACCAAAAACTTACCTATGAAGTCCTTAAGCACTTCATTCATGAGCCTCATGAATGTTCTAGGAGCATTGGTGAGGCAAAATGGAATCACAATCCATTCATACAACCCATCAATTATTTTGAATGTTGTCTTCCACTCATCTCCCTCCTTAACCCTTATCTGATGGTAACCACTTTTCAATTCCAACTTGGTAAAGTACATTTCCCCTCCAAGACAATCCATAAGATCCTCTATCTTGGGTATTGGAAACCTATATTTTATGGTGATTCTATTAATTTCCCTTGAATCAGTACATAGCCTCCATTTTCCACCTTTCTTTGATGCTAACACCACAGGGACTGCACATGGGCTGATACTCTTTTTAATCAAGCCTTGGTCAAATAGTTCTTGGACTTGTCTAGCTACCTCTAAATTTTGATCAGGGGTTAACTTATAAGATTCTTTATTATTTAATGAGGCTTCAGGTATGAATTCAATTTGATGACTAATCACTCTCTTAGGAGGCAAAGTTGTAGGAGTCCCATCACTGACTATATCACTGTATTTTTCAAGTAGAGTCTAAATCTCCTTGGGTACTATCTCCTTAAATGTCTTCTCTTCCTCCTTGGGCTTTAAAAAAATGGCATACCCTGTACTTGCCTCTTCCTTAATGTCTCTTCCAAACTCCTTTCCACTGCAAAATAGCACAATAGGAGTCTTAGACTGTGGCTCATCATCCTCCAATAAAGATTGTATTTTAAATGTCTTTCCATTCTTCTTAAAGGATATGGAATTATCCTTTCCATGATACACTACCTCTCTATCATATTTCTAGGGTCTTCCTAACAACAAGTGACAAGCATCCATTGGTAGGATGTCACAAAGTAATTTATCCTTGTAGCCTGCTATAGAGAACTCTACCCATGTTTGCTCATTTACTCGCACACTCTGTCCCTTATTAAGCCAAGTCACCTTGTAAGGGTTCACATGGGGTATCTTGGTTAATTTCATCTTAGTAACAACCTCCTCTGATATTATATTATCAGTAGATCCAGAGTCTACTATCACCTTGCAGACTTTTCCAAGGATCTTACATCTGATCCTAAACAATGCCCTCCTTTGCTTAGGCTCATCCTTCACTGGATGCCTGATTAATACAATTCTAAATATTAGATTCTCACCCATCGCAGAGTCTATATGATCAACATCAGGTGCCTTGACACTAGCAGTGTCTTATTGAACATAAGCTGCCCTCTTGTCACTATTAGATGCAGTAGGCTTATCAGGACACCTATACACTAGATGACCAGTCTATCCACAATTGTAGCACTTAATATTTTCAAAATAGGAGTTTCTTCTACCTCCTCTTCCCCTATTTGATCCAATCTAATTACCTTGACCTCTTCCATAACCACATCTTGGTGTGCATTCATTGGTGTGCTCTATCAATATGTTTTCACCTTGGCTTCTTTGTTCACTGCCCCTGCCTTGGTAACCTCCTCTCTGTCCTCTTTGGTCTCTCCCTCTACCTCTACCCTTCAGATTAGAGTCACTCTTCTTCCTATTCTTCTCTTCAACCTTGAGAGCTAGCTATTGACATCTTTGAATAGTCTTCAACCTTGAGAGCTAGTTGTTGACATCTTTGAATAGTAGTGGGGGTCCACAAGCTAATCTCTTTTTGGATGTTCCACTTCAACCCACCTAGATACCTAGCCACTCTAATTGGTTCTTCTTCTTTTTTCTTTGACCTAAGACATAGTCTTTGAGATTCCTCTGTATAGGAGGCTACATCCATATCTTTCTACTTCAATCCTTGTCTCCTTCTATGGAGTTGGGTCTCATAGTCTTCTGGTAAAAATTTCTCTTTCATCTTAGTTACCATTGCTTGCCAATTTGATATAGGTTGCTTCCCAAGTCTGACTATTTCATCCTGTAGATACTTCCACCATGTTAGGGATGATACCCTAAGCCTTGACTTAGCCACCTTAACCTTTTGTGCATCTGTTATTCCTTCACACTCAAAGTGATTCTCCATCCCTTCAATCCACTCCAATACAATTTCAATGTCCATTTTCCCACTAAACAATGGGATTCCTTCTAAGGATTTACCACCCAATTCCTTGATGGCTTTCAAGAATGGTTCCTGCTCCATCACAGGGTCTATTTCAGGGATAATATCATCCTCTTCAACCTTCTACTTCCCTCTATCACTTGTTTCACCTTCTCTACCTTGGTATCTTGCATCCACTACTTCTTGTAGTTTTAGCTTCATCTCTGCTAGGGCCTCTTCAAGGAGTCTATTCCTCTCATTTTTCTCATCCATGTCCCTAGACAACTCTACATTTTTTACCATGTCTGTGGAGCCACAATATTCCACCTCTGACATATACAATCCCAAATCTTTTGGGGCTCTGATACCACTCTGATGTAACACACCTAGGCTTTCTCTCTACCCTATTCTCCTCTAGGGTCTTCTTAGGCCAATTCAGTGACCTAGTAGTGTTCTATGCTTGACCCTACTCTCCTTAGGTATCCTAACATAAGATCCTAACCTTTCACCTAGTGTACACCAATAGTACTAATGAAAAATACTCCATTCTGCAACACAAGCTAACGAGGTCTTTCCTAGTCTCAATCTCCAAGAATTGTCTCAATTCCTCTTAGGACATAGATCCATGGAAGGATAGGTCATCAAGACCTCCACTGGTTCCATTTGTACCCTTGTATACACCATACAAAAACATATATCAATCGAGTGCTTCCAAGTGCACCTTTCTCAACCCAAATAGGGCTACAAGAAAATTAGGCCTTTTTCAAGCCTTTTTGAAGATAACTTGAAATTTTCCCACACAAGCCTCCAAAAGGGTTTACGATTCAAACACCCTTTATCAAGTACTTTGAGATTTTCAAGATCTCCAATCCTCAAGTTGTTCGTACAACCCTTCCTACAATCATGCCTCAAAATTAGGGTTTTAGGGCTTATTGACAGTCTGAACACAAAAGTGTTCTTTCAACACACCAAACAAATCCTCCAACCTTCTCCTTTTAATTGGGGGTCTTTCACACATTATTCTATCCCTCCATGAGATTTTTTTTAAGCCACCAATGCATTCAACCCTCCTTGCATCACTTGCAATGTTTCTCAATCCCTAGCCATGCACAACAGGCTCGCCTAGGGAATCATTGCAAAAATAGAAAAAATAATTTCTTGGGCCCCTCCTATAAAATAATGTACATGGATTCTTCTCACCCATGCCAATATCCCGTACAGAATCTATGGTGGCAAGTTGAGTTAAGAGCTCATTTGTCCAACCTACCTGGTTCAGACCAACAACAGGGTAAAACACAAAGAATTTAACTAAACCAATATAAACACTACAAATTCACAAAATAAATCCACACATAATCTCAAACTAACCTACCCTACATTAATTAGTGGATGCAGAGTGAGATCTAATACATCTAACTACTGTAAACAAGAAAACTCACTAAAATTGCTCTGAAAATGCACACACAGAAAATCTTGTATATTAAAAATTTTCACCAACCTTGCATCATGTCGAGGAAGGCCTCTTATAATTTTTCCCATCCCTAATCCAATGGTTCTATATAGTTACAATAACCATTTCATCGAAAATGCTCTTCTTGCACAATTGTTGTCAATGTTGTCAATGACAACATTGACAATTTTGATAACTTTCCACAATTTTAGGAAATCCACTCTAAAATTTGTTCTAATACCATGAACACATCATAATAGACTTATTTATACCATTCTTACCTCTCTTAGGTCCTAAAACACTTTCTTTCTAAATTTGACCCCTATGTGCTTGATTTACACCATTGCCACAACATTGGCAATTAGGGTCCAAATTGGCACTTGTTTCCTAAAGGACAAAAAAAACTTGAAAAGACCTTCCCTATAGACCTAACACACACCTTAGGAAACCTCTAGTCCTATTATTCAACTAGTGGTTTGGCTAGAACCACTACAAGCTAAAAGAACTCTAGAAACCCTATGTTACCAAAGAGCCTTACCTAGGTGCTCCTGCACCAATAGGAACCCAAAAAAAATTTCAGGCAGAAGAGTGTACATTACTCAACATAATCAGTTGCCACATGTCTTGCATGTCTTCACCTATCACCAAATCTCTCACAATTAGCTCTTACAAATATTAATGACCGTCATAGGAATATGTCATAACCACTTTTGTCATGATTACCTTACTCATTGTCCAAAGTGCCAACATTTGGAAAATAACCTCTCCTCACCTAGACCAAGTTTGATCATCCTTGTCATCTTCCAAGTGGAGTGAAAACATAGTCCACTCAAGTAAAATACAAAATGGATATCAAACTTAAATACATTATTTGCAAACAACTAAATACAAAACAAATAATATCAAATGTAAGGAAATATACAAGGCTGAGACACCTTATTCCTAACATTCTACCACTTGTCAAACACCTTGTAAGAGCCAGAGGAAATAACAGGATTTAACTGCTATTGGCCGAGGGGCCCATAGACTTCAAACACCATCTTAACTTCTCTATGCCCACAGGTTTTTTCAATGCATCCACAACATTCTTTACTCTATCTACCTTCTCCAAACTTACCTCTCCATCCTCTACCATATTTCTCACAAAGTGAAATCACACATCAATGTGCTTGGTTCTTGCATGGAAAGTTGGATTCTTCACAAGGGAAATAGCACTCTAACTGTGGAAACAAATTATAATTTGTCATGCATCAACACCAACATCCGAACATAGTATCTTAAGCCAAATGGATTCCTTATAAGCATGAGTAGCTACCATGTACTCTCCTTCTCTCATGGACAAAGAGACCATAGGTTCTTTCTTACTAATCCAACTAATTGCACCACCAAACATAGTGATCACATAGGCACTGGTGGCTCTCCTACTGTCAATGTCACCTGTCCAATATGAATCCACAAACCCACAAATACAAACTAAATGTGGAGCTCCAAATGAGATTCCATGATAGCATATGGAATACTCTAATGTACCCTTCAAATATCTGAACACTCTCTTAACTGCATCCAAATGTACCCATCCAGGTTTAGCCATAAACTAACTCAGGACTCCCACTGCTTAGGCAATGTCTGGTCTAGTACAGACCATAGCATACATAAGGCTGCCAAATTCACTCTCATAAGGTACTTTTCTCATGTCCTCCACCTCACTAGGAGATTTTGGACAATCATCCAAAAATAACTTTGTTCCCATAGAAATAGGAACACACAATGGTCTATAGTCTGCCATGTTAAACTTGTACAACATAGACTTCACATACTTACTCTGACTCAACCAAAGTTTTCTGTTAGATCCATCTCTTCTGATTTCCATTCCCAAAATATACCTGGCTACCCCTAGATCTTTCATCTCAATTGTGGTGACAACTGAGACATTAAATCAAAAATCATACCCATACCCTTCCCAATTGACAACATATCATCAACATATAATGCAATAATAAGAAGGCAGTCATTGTCAACTTTGAAATAAACACAATGATCTGATCGATCTCAGAAAAAATCAATCAACAACACAAAGGCATCAAATTTAAGGTACCACATCCTAGGGGATTTTTTCAAACCATACAGAGACTTCTTTAATCTGTAAACCAAAGAAGTTTTACCTTTCTGAATATAGTGCTCAGACTGTGACATATAGTTCTCTTCCTCCAAATCACCATGAAGGAAAGTTGTCTTCACATCCATCTATTCTACCTCTAAATCATACAATGCTACTAGAGATAACATAAATCTAATGGATGTAACCTTTGTAAAAAGAGATAATATTTCACCATAATCAATTCCCTCCATGTGTGAATACCCCTTCGCAACCAATCTGGCCTTGTACCTCTCAACACTGCCATTTGCACAAAATTTCTTCTTAAACACCCATTTGCTTCCAACAAGTTTTCATCCTTTAGGAAAAGGTACTAGGTTCCAAGTTTTGTTCTTCTCCAATGAAGTCACCTCATCATCCATGGCCTCAATCTAGGAACCTACATCTTCCATACCTATAGCCTCTTTCACAGATCTAGGCTCATTAGTGTTTGTAATCAAGGCATAAGCACAACTGGAATCTAACATAGAAAATCCAAACCTCTCTGGCTGCTTTATTTCTCTCGTGGGTCTCCTCAATGGCTGAGGTTGAGGTTGTTCTACCTCTTTTTCTAAATTTTAAGATCTTCTAGAGCTCTCCTCATCATCAGATCCATCACGGTCTCTTTGTTCAATCTTCTCAGGGGTAGGAGCCAACTGAACAACATCTTCTTTTATTTCTTTTTCATCTGGCTATAGCATAATAGGAGAAGGCGTTAGCTCTCTAAAAATAAAATTTATTCTAAACAACACCTTACTAATCATAGGATCCCAAGGCTTGTATCCTTTTACACCAACACTGTAGCTGATGAAGATACATTTTACAACATTGTTTTCCAACTTAGATCTTTTGTCCTTAGGTACATGTGCATAAGCTTCACAACCAAAAAAATGAAGATGTATAACTAAAGGGTTCTTACCAAACCATACCTCCATGGGTGTCTTACCAAAAAGGGCTGATGTAGGAGATATCTTAACCATATAGAAAGAAGTGGCCACAACTTTAGCCCAAAACTTGTGTTTGAGGCTAGCTCCACTAAGCATACTCCTAGCCTTCTCCATCAGTGTCTTGTTCATTCTTTCTACAACTCCATTTTGTTGTGGAGTATAAGGAGTTGTCTTATGCCTCTCGATCCCTCATTGTTTACAAAACTATTCAAACTCTGCCAAATAAAACTCACCACCATTGTCAATTCTCACACACTTAATTCTTTTACCAGTCTGATTCTCTACAAGAGCTTTAAATTCCTTGAACCGATAGAAAAATTGTGTCTTGCTTTTAAGGAAATAAATCCATGTCCTTCTACTATAATCATCTATAAAAGATACAAAATATATAGATTTGGAGACTGAATGAACTTTAACAGGACCAAACACATCTGAATGGACAAGATCCAAAATACTAGAAGACTTTTGAGAAATGGAGTAAAACTGAACACAATTTTGCTTACCATAAACACAGTGTTCACAGAAGTTGAACTCGAGATTACAATCATTTATCTCCTCAATGAGGTTTTTATTTTTTAGGTTTCTAAGACCCTTCTCACCAATGTGGCCAAATCTCATATGCCATGACATTATCTTTTATGCAGGAAGTTATCCTTTCAAAGTGTTAGCACCCTTAGGTACACTTTCTGCACTACCATCGAAACCCATTACCACAGAATTCTTCACTGCTGGTTCAGATGGTGGAGATGAAGTGACTGTTGATCTATTCCTTGAGACAGAAGAAATGTTGCACTATGAAGTGCAAGCATCTAGTTGAAACAAAGTACTTCTCCTAGTACCTTTCGTGAGCACCATAGCTACTTTAATAATCTTGCATCCATCTTTCAAAAAAGTAACTTGCACACCTGCATCATTCAACATACTTATAGATAACAGGTTTCATCCCAAACCCAGGATGTGCATTACCCTGTTGATCCCCTTTACTCGTGCATCAGGGAATTTGATAGTGGCACTTCCTAATCCAACTATCTCTAGGTGATAATCATCACCCAGGTACACCTTCGCACCATCGAACTCCATGTACTTTGAGAACCAACTTCAATGAGAGGTCATGTGAAAATAATCACCTGACTCAATCTGCCACACATCATCAGATGCATGGGTGGCCAAGGCTGTGACAAAAGCATCAAAATCTTCTTAAGACTTATCAGAATCTAAATCATGGCTTTTCTTCTTCTTCTTTAGCTCTTTGCATTCCTTATGGAAGTGCCCAGACTTACCACAGTTCCAACATGTTGCCTTAGACTTTCCATGAGTCATAGATTTATAACAGGATTTGGATCTACCCTTTTCAGACTTGTTGTCATTTTTCTTTCCTCTATCTTTGGATCTACCATGAACAGCAAGGGCTTCCTTGGTTGAATCAGAGTTCTTTCTTCACATCTCCTCAGATAATAGTGAAGACACCACATCATCTATTTTGAAAGTGACAATAGTACTCACAAGGGCCATCACAAGATGGTCCCATGAATCGGGCAAGGAACATAACAGGTGTTAGGGATTTTTCTTGTATGAATCACAGTGCTTGAAATGTCTAAATGAATCCTGTACCTTTACTTCTGATTCAGAGAAAAGAAAAGCCTAATTGCTAAGGACTGGATAAGGTCCTTCTTCATTTTTGAGTTCCACAACTACTCAGGCAGGTTTTACCTTTAATGATGGCTGTTAACACAGTTTTTGTTAATGTGGACACTGATTTGTCATGTATCTCTATTGAACAAGCTTATAAAATACCTTGTAAATGACCAAGCATAATCATATA
>MU226071.1:4362796-4380599 GCA_018584345.1 Thuja plicata | reverse complement strand
GACCCTGGCAGCAGTTGCAAAAATTCGTCAGAGAAGCTAGGTTTTCCTTTAGGATCATCTCCACTGCCTCCACTAGTAGACGCCATGCTCATAGCAGTACTCATGTTTGCAAGCTTTTGAATCTCTGTTTGGACGATATTGAAACAAACCTAAGACCTCCTTCTTAGAATTTTCAATCACCTCAGAACACTGCTAAAGCTTTGAATATCACCTTTTTCTGAAACAACACTTAGCTCTGAAATCATAAACTCGGTGGATAGAAACGAGTGCACGATCCTCTATTTATAGCCATAAGGTTCAAAGTACATGGCTCAAAGTTCAGAAACGTTAGTTCTGCAATTAATTTGATATGCCATGAAACGTTCAAAAACCTAGCCATAGTTATGCGAGGTGACAGGAAATCAAATTTAAATCATGAGAATTTTGGCGCAATCACAAAACAGCTAAGACAGCTGACATGGCACTCTCTGATTCGCCTTCTGTCATACATCTCAGCTACCTTTTGTACACAGTAATAAAAAATTCTTATATCTGATTGGCCGCTGGCTTGATCTTCTCTGTCACGTCATCCACTTGGTGGCGCTTTTATAGATCCTGTTTATCTGGCAACCTCGCGACCTCATAAAGTCTCTTTTTCGTGAGTATTTTCTCTTAACCGTGGTATGATCTTCAGATTAGGCGACCACGTAATTCCTTTACCTCAGGTAACCCAAGTCTCTCCAGCGATCAGGTGACTATGTGAAAATCTAAGTCGCGCAGGGTTAACCTTAACTCAGTTTTCATCTCCAGACTACGCGACAAACTGTTGCACTTAACATTTCATAGAAAACGCCAAGTCGCTGGATCCTCATTTCTCTTTTCAAGATAACACGACAACCCTTTGGTTGCTGAGTCAGGTGATAAAATCAACTTAACTTTATTATATAGCACATGCCCTTTTCTGTTTATAGCGACCTCGTGACATACCTTAATCGCTTAGTCGGAAGGACTTTTTCCCTGGGGCACTTTTATCACGAGACTTAGCAACCACCGTCAGATCCTTTCATCTTTCCATCATACGGTTGTCATTTAATCGCTATACATTTCCTCATGCCCTTAAAATATCAAGAGACTTCGCGACCGAGGGTAAAATGACTTAGTCTCCTTATCGCTTGATCCCTTTTCTTTATCTAGCGACCTCTCGACAACCACTAGCTTTCTGACAGATGTCATCTTTTCTTTTGTCCTCTTTGTGCACACTGGGAATCTGAGTCATCACTCCTGTTCTGGTGACATCCCGACTAAAGGAAAACACTTAGCATGAAACTGTTAGTCGCTGAGTCGTGACTGTTATCCACTAACCGCCAAATATCACGAGACCACGTGACTGAAGAAAAGCCTTAACTGTTTGAATGTCCTGATCCAGCAATCATGCGACATGAAGTGAATCGTGAAGTCAGAAGATATTTCTTTGACCTGTTGACTCTTCTCGTGATCACCCGACTAAAGGTGGGTCCCATTCATTTTAAAGCTCATATCATGAGAATCAAGCGACAACCCGACCAAAGAAAGATCGCTAAGTCTCGAGACACTGATGGAATATTCGATTTCTTATCAAGACTACGTGACACAAAGGAAAATCAAAGTCGGGAGATGATTTGGAATATGCGCTCAAGGTAATGCGATCAAGCGACCTGACTTAACCTTTTATATAGCACATGCCTTTTGTGACTGAAAAAAGGTAATGAGGAAAAAGAAAGACATGGCTAAGGGTTTAAAATGTATCGTTTAATACTTGGTTGCTAGGGTTTATCAGGGTTTATCAGGATTTTGACAATTTGGAAAGGAAAAGGCATGAGCACCTAAAAATTTTCAGAGGGGAGGGCAAGGAACCAGGCATTTTAGCAAAAACATGAAATACAACCAACAACAGGGTCATACATCAATCCTCCTCCTCCAACTTGACACTGGTTGATGTCAATTGTGCAATCAACATGTTAAATGTATTCAGCTGATCTATAATAGATCCTCCTTCCTCCATTCTCAGATAATACAACTTCTTTCTTAGGAACAATATGTTCACCAAGGACTTGGCCTGATACACAGACCCAAGCCGTGTCCACAATTTTTTTGCGGTCTTCTCCTCGAGAACATTTAGGAGAACAAAATCTGCTAGACAGAGTCTAATGAGGCCGTTAGCTTTCTGATCCTTGAGATACCAATCTAATTGAGGCATGTTTACTAGTTTGATATCATTTGCAACTGCTTCCCATATATCATGGTCTATAAGCATGTCTTCCATCTTGAGTTTCCACAACTCAAAGTTTGTGTCACTGAACTTTTCCACCTCCATTCTACTATATGAAGAACCTGCCATCTCTTCCTATAATAAGGTTATGAATACTTTGCAACAATAATCCCACTAAACTGGAGATTAGCTCAAAAAACCTATACCCTAACAAATAGAACCAAAACTAACCAGGCTTTAATACCAACTAAAAGGAAACTAAGTATGGGGAAAATAGTTCCCTACGCTAAACTCCTGAGAAGAGGATCATGCAAATTCAGATTTAACCCTTATCAATTACAAAATGATAATACAATAACATGCATACATAGAAAAATGAGAATGACACAATGATTTACCCTAGGGAAAACCTTTCGGTAAAAAACCCCATCACTCCAAAACCTACACAATGTATTAATTAAAACTATTGCTGTTTACAGTACACTTGCAATGCAAGTTTTTTAAGGATATAATCAACACTTGAAGACAAATCTGGTAGCATAACAACATTCCAACAATACACTAACTTCACTCTGTGATTTTCAACCCAAAAATTCTTATATCATGCACTTCCCTTTTTAGGGAAACTTCCAAAGATAACGGTATTAGGGTTTTACTATTCTCTGGAAAAATTGGAACCCCATGCATTGTAGAAGGTTGTATAGTACTCAACATAATTAGTTGTCACATGTCTTTCATGTCTTCACCTATCATCGAATCTTTCATAATTAGCTCTTACAAATATTAATGTCCGTCATAGGAGTCTGTCATAACTTTTTCAGTCATGATTACCTTACACATTGTCCAAAGTACTGACATTTGGAAAATAACCTTTATTCACCTAGACCATGTTTGATCTTCCTTGTCATCTTCCAAGTGGAGTAAAAACACAACATGTCCACTCAACTAAATGATAGAATGAATATCAAAATTAAATACATTATTTGCAAATAATTAAATACAAAACAAATAATATCAAATGTAAGGAAATATACAAGGTTGAGACACCTTATTCCTAACAGTTATGCTGTAAATGGCTCAAAAAGTTAAATTGTACTACATGCAAGAAGGAAAACTAACCCTCATAGGTAATGTACCTGATAACATGAATTGCCAACTGAGGATAATTCCCTAGAAGAGATGTCCACTTTACACCTTGTTTACTGTAATCCATTGAGGCATCTACTGGCAACAAAAATTCTTCTCTAGCCATTCATGCATTGTGCCCATGTGGAAATGCTTCTCCTATAGAAGGAAGTCCAGAGAATTCAGCAATTCATACTTCACAAGCTTCAATTCGCAACCCTTTAACATATGCAACTTCATTGTTGTACATTCTAAATAATTCCAGTGGCGTATCTTTGTCATACCCATTTAACCTAACAGAATAGGTGAGCCACCCTACTCTGTTAAAAAACTGAATGTTGTCCTAGTCTTGTAACAATACCAGGTGGTTTTCTGGTTCATGCCATATAGGAGAACCACCCATTCTGCTGCCTTTAAATTCCAACAATGTCTGAAAAACTCAAAAATCTCCTTACTCCACTGATACTCTCTATTCTGTTTTCCTGAAAATGTCTCTGATGTGCCCAAAATTGGAATGAAAACTTTCTAGTGTTTTGGGGTAGACAAGACACAACATAAAATTTTGAAATAATGATGTGAAGCTAAGCTGAAATTTTTAGTTAAAAACAGGGCTGGTTTTGATAGTTTACACACAGTGATTGTCAAATCACAATTTTTGATATGACAACTTAGTACAATTGTGGTAGAAAAAATTAGTAATGACAAGGATTGGCAATAATGACTGTTGATTTGGAAATAACGTAAATTTTGAGCTGATGGGATATTTCATTTATTACACACAAACCCTATTTACTGCCCCCTATAAAAAGGTGACAAGTGTCCTCACTTACATGGAAAAGTACGGCAAGATCATGGATGAACCGCTATATTAATTACAATATGTCATAATCATATTAAATGAAGTAAAAAAACTTTTTGAGGCAATAAATTAATATATACCTTGGAATATTATACCGTGAAATGCCCAAATCCGTAAAGCATTAATGACCTAGGCAGAGTAAAAATTTGAGCTGGTGCAATAATGAGGTGATGTGAATGCGTTGATGGCAGAAAAAGGTGATGAAAAATCAGATGGGATGATGTTTTTATAATGGAAAAGAGATTTTTGTGGGAAACAAAAAATTTATTATGACTGCATGCAGAAATATTTCAAAGAGATGACCGGAGCAAATAATTACTTCGGTTGGCTGCAGGAATGCCCTCAGTAGGAAGAGGTCCTTCGGTTGTAGGAAAGTCTTCAGCTGCAGGAGGTCCTTCATCTGCCGTAAATTCTCTAGTAGGAGGAGGAGGTTCGTTGGCTACAGGAGGTTCTATGGGTGCAGGAGGTTTAGCTATGGCAGGAGGTTTAGCTGTGGCAGGAGAGATCTCAAACTGCCGTAGGAAATTGACCTTTGTCTATGGTTTTTGGTACAGGCAAAGCCTATGACCATTCACCAGTAACTTGAAACGTATAGGGTCAGTGGTGGATAGCTGAACTTCTCTATTAGAATAAACATGAATAATCTCATAAGGGCCAATCCAATCTCTTCTAAGCTTACCTTGGTTTTCTTGGAATCTTGAGTCATACAAAAGAGCCTAGTCGCTAGGTGAAAACTATTTCGAAAGGATGTGAGAATCATGCCACTTTTTCCACTGTGTCTGAACTAATTTTGTGTGTTGCAGGGTGGCCTTCCTTATCTCATCTAGTTGGTTAAGCTATAGGATCCTATCACATTGTGCCTCGGTAAGATCAATTTTTACCTACAATGCAGTTTGTAAAGTCTTATGTTCAAGCTCAATTGGCTTCATGGCTATTTTTCCATATACCAACTCAAAAGGGGTAAACCTTGTTGTGGTTTTCTATTTAGTTTGGTAGGCCCATACTTCTTCTTGGAGGTGACTACTCAAATATTTCTTTTTCAACTGACCTATCTTTGTGAGGATAGCTTCTCTCTCCCTGTTAGTGATTTATTCCTGGCCATTTGCCTGTGGGTGATAGGGGCTTTATTTTTGGTAGAAAATATTATACTCGTTCATCAGAGCAGTAATCAATGTAAAGGTAAATTGATTTCCTTGATCAGTGGCTAACTCATGGGGTACACTGTAGTGCATGAATATCTCCTGATATAGAAATTGTGCAACTCTGTTATCCCTGGCATGCTTCATGGCTCTAACCTCCACCCACTTGGTTACATAATTAGTACATACAAGTATGTACCAATTATCATCAGATGCAGGCATGATGGGACCAACAAAATTGATTCCCCATTTATTAAATGGAGTCACTACAACCTAAGGAAAGAGTGGAATTTCATCAAATTTAGTAGGCCACCCCATCCTCTGGAATTAATCACACTTCCTAGTATAATTGGTTGAATCCTTGTAGAGGGATGGCTAGTAGTAACTAGTATTAAGTACCTTCATGGATGTCCTTTTGGCAGAAAAATTTCCTCCATAGGGCTCATCATGACAATCCCAGAGGATGTCATAAGTTTCATCCTCTCAAATGCATCTTCTCAATACTTGGTTAGGCCCAGTATAGAATAAACAATCAACAATCCATGAAAAGTTGAAAGTTTTCTCTATTAGTAACCGCTTTTCCTTTGAAGAGAAGTGTGGAGGTACCTTTTGTAAAACCAGATAGTTAGCAATATCAGCATACGAGGGTGCTTTTTCTATAATGGAGAATAGTTGGTCGTCAGGTAAAGTGTCATCAATTTCCATAGGTTCATCAGCATTCTACAGGCGTGAGAGAAAATTGACCACCACATTTGATATGCCTAGCTTATCTATCATGGTAATATCAAACTCTTGTAGCAGCAACAACCATCTAGCTAACCTTCTTGTTATGGTAGGTTTGTAAGCTAAGTATTTAATAGATACATGGTCCCTATGCACAAAGATTTGGTATCCTGTGACATAGTGCCAGAATTTGTTCAAAGCATACATAACAACCAATAGCTCATTTTTCATAACCGTGTAGTTCAACTTAGCTCCTTGAATATTTTTTTTAATAAAATAAATAGCATGTTCTTGTGTACCTTCCTTCTATCCAAGAACTTGTCCAATGACATGATCAAAGGCATCTATATGTATGTGGAATGGGAGTTCCCAATTACGACCTCGTAGGATAGGTGCATGAGTGAGTACAAACTTTAGCTATAGGAAAGCTCCATCATAGTCTGATGTCCAGATAAATTCATCATCTTTAGTGAGAAGTGAATACATAGGGTTGGCCATCTTGCTAAAGTCGTTTATGAATATTTTGTAATACCTAGTGTGACCAAGAAATCTTCTGACATCCTTTTGTTTGTTTGGGGTGGGAAGATTCACAATGACTTCAATTTTTGTCGAGTCTACCTGAATGCCAAGAGAAGAAATGTAGTGATCAAGCACTACTCCTTCCTGTATCATCATAAAACACTTCTCATTTTTCAAAGATAGGTTATGTTATTTTCACCTGGTGAGGACTTTTTCCATAATTTCCAACACTTCCTCATGGGTTTTGCCATAAGTTGTAAATTCGTCCATGTAGATCTCCATACATTCATGGGAAATATTAGCAACAATGCTGATAACCACCCACTGAAAAGTAGCAGGGGAATTGCAAAGGCCAAATGGAAAAAATGAATAAGAGAAATTCCCCCATGGGCAGGTGAATGTGGTCTTTTCCTGATCCTCGGGAAGAATCCAAATATGATTGTATCCACTGTACCCATCCAAGAAAGAAAAGTATTTCTTTCCTGCTAGAGAGTCGAGAACCTGGTCAATGAATGGAAGAGGGAAATGGTCCTTTTTAGTGGCATTGTTAAGCTCTTTGTAGTCCACACATACTCTCCACTTTCCACCTTTTTTAGGA
The DNA here is from genome assembly GCA_018584345.1 of Thuja plicata. Classification (NCBI taxonomy): domain Eukaryota; kingdom Viridiplantae; phylum Streptophyta; class Pinopsida; order Cupressales; family Cupressaceae; genus Thuja; species Thuja plicata. Next base: position 4,373,409 of record MU226071.1, on the reverse strand, counting down.
ACTATGACCAATGGGAAAACCCACTGGCTATCTGATATAGGATATATGAAACTGGCTATAAGGAGTTTTTGGAGTTTGGCGTTGACTATCTCATGAAGGGAAAGGTTGACATGTCTTTGAAATTGTCTTACTGGGGGTTTATCCTCCTTTAGGAAAATCCTATGAGTACATAACTTCAGGTCTAGACCTTTCATATTAGGTTAATCTCATGCAAAAGCTATAGCATGGTTTTTCAGTAACTTGGTCAACGATGTTTGCTACTAAGGAGTAAGTTTTCTATTAATGTTCAAGAAACATCCAGGGGAAACTTCTAGTTGCTTAGTGAACTCGACCATAGATGCATCAGTTAATGAAGGTAATTGGATCTCGTAGGGAAGCATTTAGCAATACAGCTGGTTGGATACATGGGAGGATATTTGGTAATCAGAGTACAATAGCTGCAGGGAGTAGTTTTGGAAGGAAATATCCAAAGGGTCTAATTTTAATCCATACTAGTTATGCATGATGTTGGTGATTACTTTATCTTCCCCCTGAAGCAATAGGAAGAGATCCCTTGTTAACATCATTGATTGGGAGACTGAATTAATAACTTCATCTTCCTCTCCTACATCTAGCCGTATGGGAGAGGCTAATTCCATCTAAGGTTGAGAAGGAGGATCCAAGGCCAAATTTTTGGTGTGCTGGCCATCAGAAATTGTCATATCTCTTGACCAAAAACTGATGTAGGCATCAGCAGTAGCTAGCCAAGGACATCCCAGACTAATTAGATAGCCTCCTAGGGTAGCTCTTTGTGAGAGGATCATGAAATTTGTAGGGTAGTACCAAGACTCAAGGTCAACCACAATGTCCTCCAGCACTCCAGTAGGCTTTAGAATTGAACTATCTGCAAGCTACAGAATAGTAGGTGTATTGCGGAGGTTGGTGATACCAAGGCTTTACATAATTTCCTTGGTCTTGACATTAATGGTGGCTCCAAGATCAATCAAGGCATTTTTATAGCATTCCCATTAATAATGACCTTGACAATAAGCCTGCCAGGGTCAGAATATTTTGTGATGGTAAGCTTCCCTAACATGATGTCTACAAGTTTTTCCAGGACATGGATAGTCTGGGGATCCTTGTTCTTGCGGCCAGAATTTTTAAAGAAAGATTCCTTGATGGATTTTGCATATGTGGGAAAATCTTTCATTTCCTGGAAAAGGGGAATTTGGACGCTGACATTCTTTAGTTGGTCAAGGATATTGAAAGCTGCTTCATCAGTGGTCTTTGGATTGCTCTGCTATAATCTTTGTGGGAAAGGAGGAATTGTAGGCTGGTTGGACTTAGTTGGTGATGCATGGGCTACTAGATTAGATGAATTTTTAGGTTGATTGGGTTCCTTAAGAGGCTTTTCAGTAATTAATGGAGGCTCAGGTGCAGGCAGAGTGGTACCAGACCACAGGTGAATATCATCGAGGTTGATTGCATACGCAGGGTATTGCATGGGATACTGCAACTAGTCTGTAGCATACACATTTTTTTACGGTGGACAAGGTTGATTGTTGGGGTTTGGCTGTGGCTGTGTTGGTAATTGAGTAGGATTAGGAGGCATATTAGTAGCTGTAGGAGGTGGAAAAAGTGTTTGGTGCTATGGAGGCTGCATAGGTGGTGGAAAAAATCCTTGTGGTTAATTTCACCATTGCTAGCTGCTTTGACACTGTGGGTTTTTCTTCCAATTACCTTGTGGTGGCTTCCATGCCCCTTGATGTTGTTACCAACCTCCTTGAGGGTTTGGCCACTATGGATTGGGGTAATTCTTCCACTGATTCTGGGAATTATTCCAGGGAGGATTTTGGTAATTCATGGGGTGTTTCCATTGATTATTATATTTAAAGGACCACTAAATGAAAGAGGGTCCTGAGGCATACCTTGTCTCTGTACCCATGGTCTTCACTGAGTGATGAAGAATAGATTCTCTTCCTCTAGTTCAACTAGTTTGTAATTAGTCAACATTTCTGTAGTCTCCATGTTAGCAACCAGTTTGCATCTACAGTCTCTCTTGTTTTGTCTACAATGTGGACAAAATTATGCTAGCATGGCCTCTACTTCCTCATGTTTCTTTTTAGCCTGCATGGTGTCTAGCTAGGTGGCCATGTTGTTATTTATATATTTCTTAAAATTGGACAAGAGATTGGTTATCTCTGTCTGTAAAGCACCAACACTATTGGACCTCCCAAGAGTAGACCTGTATCCTCTTCCTTTCTTAATAGAAGCTCTTGAGTACTTAAGGCAGATATTCCAGATATCATCCCATGATGCCTGGGTGATATCTCCTATGGCCATTAGTTCTAGTGCCTCTATGCATCAATCATGAATGCCTCGTAAAAAGAGAAACTTCTAAGATTCTTCATTGAGCTCATGCTGAGTACTCTTCTGCAAACTAAACATGAACCTTGAGACATAATCCTCAAGACTCTCATCCTCCTTCTGTGAAATCTTAAATATGTCATCCTATCGCATATCATTCACTCGATAGTACTCCTTATATTTCAACAATAAAGCTTCCTTCATTTCATCCAAATTGTGGACAACATCCAGTCCTAAGCCCATAAACCATCGCAATGCAGACTCTTTAAGTCTTGCAAGAAAGAGCTTAATCCTGTGGGCATTGGTGGTGTAGTCACATCTCCTACAAAGGATATCAAACTCAAAGAGAATGGTATCTGGGTCCTCTGTGACAAGGTCGTAGAATTTTGGAAGAGCAGAAGAGGGAATATTTTTGAGGTTGTTATTATCTCGCTGGTCGAAGATGGGGAAAGGAAATGTAGTAGGATTCGCCATCCTTCATTGTTTCTGAGGTGGATTTTGAGGTGCGTTCTAAGGTTTGTAGATGACTAACTTCCAAGTATTTTCTTCTCAAGGATTCTGGAGTTCTAGATTGGCAAAGGCTTTAATGAATAGATTGGCTTCTAGTTTTTCCTGGAAGAACCCACGAATGTCACCCTCAAAAGATGAGGATGATGAAGGGGCTTAATGAAGCTCAACAATAGCATCAACAAATTGGTTTTCTTCCTCAAATAGGTTGTGGGATGGATTTGGAAAGTACCTTCCTTGGGCATCTCTTCAACTATTATGCATGTAGATAGTATGGAATGATGTGAATAGAAGTTTTCTTTTTCAAGATAAGGCTTAATCTACTTAAAGAAGGGAATGAGAACATGAAAAAAAATCCTAGGAATGGTTGAATAAGAACCAAGCTTGGCACCATCCCTGGAAACAACACCAAAAATGATCGATTATTATAAAGGCTCAGAAACTAGGCATAATCCTTTAACTCAGGGATTGGACATCCAACTTAGCACTTCATCCACTTTATAAGAAACTCATTTAATATGTCAAAATGAGGGAAGTGTTACTTGAAAAAAACCAGCAAAATATATGCACCAAGCACTTTCTCAACCAATCATTCTATAATTGCTGCAAGAAATAAATGATGGGAAGGAACTATTCTATGGCTGCAGGAAATAAATGCTTTTGAAAGGAAACTATACTATTGCTACATGGAATGAATACTCAAAGGAAAGCTAAACTATTATTTTGAACGTAGATGCTTGAAATTAAATTATGGAAATGAATGCTTCTAGTAGGCTAGAAGAGTGCACAAAAATAACTATAATGCCTTAGTTACTCTATTGCTCGGCCCTAGGAAGTGGTAGCTATCCTGTGGCTTTGGCTACAGGAGTTGTTCAACATAGGAACTGAAATAACAAAAATGCAGTAAAGAGAACTAAACTAGAATGAATCTAACTATGGATTTCTCACCAAGTGGCCCCCCTTGGGTGAGTACCCACAACACTCAATTACACAAAATTAAACTTAAAACTTCATTTTCTCATTAAATTGAATAACAAAGTACAAAAATTCTCCTCAACAGTAAAATAACATAATTGAACTATATTGGAAATATTATAATAATACTACTGCTTCCCTCCTTCTCATGCAAGAGCAGGGATTTATTTAAAGAGAAAAACATCTAACTGCTAAACTCCACAGACCCTAAGAAAAGGTAGAGCTTTTATTACAACCAGCTAACGAAAAGGAAAACTACAAAATAGGAAATAGAATCGGTCCATACAAGAGGAAAGAACTGTAAAGACAACTGATCTAATTTCCCACTCTCTCCTAAATTTCATCAAGGAAATTATTGTACTTGCCAAGTCTTTGCTCAACCGTCTCCACTTGGATTAATCCAGAAACCTTCCACCATTGTTACGCTAATGTTTCATCTGTGCGCATCTTCTGTAAGACCGAGTCAAGCAACCAACACATAGACATGCTCACCTGAACAAGATGATAGTTTCTATTTTGATGCGCTGCATTAAAAATGTTAGGATAAAAGCATTCATGGAAACAATCATTCAAATTACATATGCAATATCTATTTCTCAAACAGTAAATTTGTTCATAAAACCTGATCATAATTCATAGCAATAAATAGATCATATTCATCCCGATAAAGCATATTAAGTATCATATTTCCATGGCATAGATTTAGTGGTTGACTACCACATATTAACATTTTTAGAGCATAAATTCTTGAAGTAATATAAATGAAACATAGGAAAAGACCTAGAAAAAGTTCTTCTAAGGTATCTAAAGTATGCCATTAAAATGGCCTATCAGCTTTTTCAAGAAGCCTATTCTTGTCTTTCTTCTTTGACAAGTCCCTTTCCAATTCTTCATTGGTCATCATGGTGCTTTCTCCTACGGATTCAATTCCCTCTTACATACATTGATCAATTCCCAAGCCTTTCAATGGCTCTGATACCAATTCGATGGGGAGCTCACTCTCAAGATCACTCTTGCTCCAATAAAGACCTCTCCTTGGGCCTTCTTAGGTTATCCTACTCTACCCTATCTAAAGGATAACTCTATGATCCTCTTACTCACTTTGAACTCTCCACCAACTTCAAAATCCTCCCCTATTTCATTCTCCATTCAACTATGCACCCAAAGACTTACCTTAGCCACTTTCTCTCCAAACTTTCCTTGCCTATGGAAATAGGTTTCCTGACCATCCTTAGGTCTCTTTTGATAGAACTTGATCCATTTTAATAATATCTCCATGAAAATTCCTATGGGTCCTTAATTTTCAAGGTTTTATGCCTTGTAGCCTTTTTAGGCCTAATCAACCCTCCTACACACTGTAATCTTGGCTTTACTCACAAAATCCCTTAACACCCCTATGAATCAATGGAGATTCCTTGTAAGACTATCCTAGGCTCTAGGATTTTCAAGGTTTTAGAACCCCACCCTGTCTGTACATAGGACTTTCAAGAAACCCCTATTTTTAAGGGTTTTGGGAACATGTACACCAGTCTGTATTCTTGGCTTAAACTAGGTGATCTATTCAACTCCTCTAATCATCTGCTTGCATAAAATTATCAAGGAATCTCCCCTCTACATGCTCCCACCAATAATTGGGTCCACCCAATCCATTTAGAAATCTTTCTTGTTACTGTATCATTCATGCTCCTAACCATAATGCACTGGCACTCGCCTAGGGCTTGAGGTTAAAAAATCTTCCCCAGCACAAAAAAAATGCACAAGATATATATATAGTGTACATGGAGTCCCCTACTTGAATCCAAGAGGCCATAAATATTTGACCTTGAGAATTCAAGTGGGATGCATATTTACATGAATGGCTCAAAACCAGACAGCGAACCAGAAGAAAAGAAAGAATTTACCAAAGCTTAACCAGTAACACTAAAAAATTAAACCAATGCCACAAAAATTAGAAACATGCCCAAAAAAAAATCTCAATGAATTAATTCATCACTTTCAATCCATTAAATAACTAGATCGAAGCTCTGTTACAAATAAAGTCCTAGATTCTCCATCACAATGCTCAGTCCATACATAATGACAACTAACTCTCAAATTAGGGTTTTATCCACCTTATATACCATATTCCCACATGTCTCGACCCTCATGTCAGGATTTGGGCATCATTAAAGCCCTTTCCTAGATTTTAGGAAATGTTGTCATGACAACTTTTCAAAATTGAAAAGTTGTCATGAGCAACTTTTATAAATTTTAGAATTTCATCAAACCACTATGTGTAATAACCCAAATTGACTTCAAATAATCATATAAGACCTTCAAACACCTAAAAACATCAAAATCCCAAATTTCACTCTATTTTGGGATCACAACCGAAGTTTGACCACTTGGTTGACCTCCTAGGTCTTAAACACCTAGATCCTTTTTGATATCATCAAACACTAAACCCTAATCACTCCTAATTCTAGAGTCTAGACATACACAAAACACACTTGAGACTTCATATTTATTCCTTATTCACTTTGGTGGTTGGAAAAACCAACCTACAAGCCAAAATGCTTTAAGGATCTAACAAGACCTTAAGGTGCTCCTGCACCACAATTTCTCCAAATTTTCAAGGAGGGATATGTTAGAAGTTAGATTTAATTGTAGTAAAAATGTTTGAAGAAATGAAAGAGATCTCATTCAAATTGCAGGGATTTTCATTAGAAGCAATCCAATCTCTAAAAATTTTACCCTCCTCTATCTAATCACTCCCTTTTATCTGTAGAATAATTTTACCCTCTTCCGAGATGCAGTTGAAATAGAGAAAGAGAACACTGTGCATGCAACTGAATAAAGGGAAGATCCCATTTTTATTAGCATTTAGGACCATGATATCTAGTGGTTAAGGTGATGCCTACAATCATAAGTTGAAAAAATAACTAAATGGATATATTGCAGATGGTAAATTTATGGTTAAAGATTCATGTACGCATTCTCCTTTTATTTTGCGGTTCAAAGTCAATATGTTTAGAAAATTGGTGGAGAAATTTGCTGGCACTTTTGAGGACTTCTTTTTATCCTAGGAAGATAGATATGATTCCTTTAGGGAGAAACCATTGACCAAAAAACTATCTCACACTCCTTCCCAGTGCCAATGAAAATTATCAAGTCAAGTTTCAAATAACAATTGTCATTTTTAAAATTGCAGCCATGAAACTTGCACGCTATGTTTTCCATCAAGCCATTACTGGGTGCTCTCAAATTTTACTCAATATATTTTGAACATAATGCTACTAATTCAAAACTATGCTGAACAATAATCTAAGTATAAAAAGATTTGCACAGTATTAAACACAGAGTAATGGAGTGAAATCCACAAGAGAAAATACATATGATTAGGCATGAATAATGCCCAAAGAGGAAGATGTATACACATACATTCAATCTAAACAAAGTTTAGTGCCTCCAAAGAAAATACCCCCAAAAATGACTTCAAGCACCTAGAAAGATAAGCATGGCAAGCATGAGGGTTCAAATATCCAAATAAATTTAAGATGCCATAAAACTAATAAAAATTATAGAGATGAATCATTTCCTAATGACTATTTACACGGAAAACTAGGAATTTGATCATAGCAGAGCGTCTTGTAACCACCACCACCCCAAAAGTCACCCTTTGTGGAACACTTCAACCGAGAACCTTACACCACCTGCCACTTATGATAACTATCTTGCAATATCTGATTTGTGTTGTAATCTGTTAGCATAATTGGCGGCCAACCTTTCATCCTTGCACCTTTATTAGGGTAAAAATTATGTTTTCTTTTTTATTTCATGGAAATTATAGTTAGTTATACTAATACATGTTCTATTAAATATTGTTATAAGTGTAGTGAAAGGCCCATGAAAAAGTTCTTTTATTTTAGATTTTAATTTTCCATTTCTAGAATCATGGTAACGTATCACATAATTTTTCAAAACAAACAATAAGTATTTCAAAATAAAAGCTTATTTTTAAAATTTATTTAACATTAATAATTTAAATTAATTAAACTATAATTTTTTTAACAAAGTGAATAAAATAAAAAAATATTAACTTAAAATCTCAAATCATAATTCTTTAGATTGAAGTTTTTTAATATGTCCATGAAATTACAAATAAAAAGGTAAGACTACTAGAAATAGAAATTGAAACTCATCAATAAATTTTAATAAAAACTTAATGTTATAAATTAAACTAATATATTAAATTATTCTTTCTAATATATTAACTTATACATAATTTTCTATTGGCTAACCCTTGCACCACTTTTTGTTGCAAGCGCTAGTCTACTCCACCCCCATGCCATCCCTGAACACATTTATTTCTTGAACATTTTCTTATTGCTCTTATTTATGGGATAAATTTAGTGTATATATGCAAAGGTGCAATGCATAAATCATTTAGCTTTTGAGTCCTTTCAAAGACTAGTATAAATCTACATTCATTTATGGTCAATATTTATGATGTGAAGTATTTGTTATCTTCATTAAGAAACTTAAAATTCTGGTAAATGTGTTCAAGTTTTTTTTTGATAAAAATGGACATTGACATTATATTATATTATTATTTTAATCTACTTCAGAGAGGCTCTAGGAGGAAAGAAGCAGTAAGAAAACCTCTTTTCCTTGTCATGATACAATATAGAAATCCTTTAATTCAAATAGCATATTAACCCAAAAAGTGTCTTTGTCTTACACCATACAACTGAGAATCATAGAATGGTAGTATTAAACCCCTGAGACCCTAACCCACAATATAAAAGCTATATATTTCATAGATACCGACATTCATTTGGAATATTACTTGAAAAAAACATAAGTATCGCAACCCCAGAAAACCCCATAAGGTCTAACCCATCAGCTCCTTGGCTTGACCAAACCATTGCAATGACATGGGCATTAACAAACATTTCTAGAAGACACCGAATCAACTACCAAATACTAGGAATTCAAAGAACCCTTTGAGGTCCTTGCATTTGGGTTGGAGGAGGAAGCAAGTCTGTCATTGTTGGAAAATGCCAAGATGGTAGCCATATTGTCAAAGAGTTTGTAAGAATTCACCATTATTTGCAATGGGATGAAATCTAACAACAGCTCTGTGTTCTTTCAAAAAGATATTGAGTCCCTTCCAATAATTCCTAGCTTAAAAGGATCATAAAGCTTTACAAATTCCATTTCCTTCTTAATATGGCTCAAAGGGAAAGGGCTTCCAACCTAGGCCTGCGAGCCCCTCAGGCTATATCTTATAACTGAATGATGGATACTATCTATTAGCACAAAGTATAGTCTGACCACCTTGTCCACCATTTCCATAAAAGGAATATAATCTTGCATAAAGTCATTAAAGTTAAAAATGAAAAGAGACAACTCCCAAGAATGAAATATGTTGCGAGGAGAGGAGGGAAGTAATACGTTCTCACCAATGACACTCCAAACAGTATCAACCACTTCGTCCAACAGTATGTTGAAAACAACATTCATAAGGTGATGCAAGTAATCATCTAGAGTCGGGCACTCCCAGTGATGAATTGGTAGATGAATCCACAGGTTTAGGTCTTTATACTCCATGAAATCCCAAAACCGAAACCCACCTAGGTGAGCTCAAAGACACTTTCAAATTGCAGCTAATTTGGGCCAAACACTAGTTATCCAAATACCTAGAGTTGGAAGAATGAAATCTATAGAGACGTTGTGTGAATATAAAGGAAGGCCATCTGCTATGTTAATGTGATTACCAATCATTTACACACGTGGATAGATGTCAATCTATATTTGAGAGCCTCATGGCCAAGTGATCGATTCCCAAGATAACACCTCAGCTTGAAGAATTAATCCAGTGTCAGAAAACGGAATAAATATCCTAAAAAATGTAACACCTCACACACCAAAGTGATACCTTGTACCCAGAAACCCGCTGTGGGAAGAAACAAAAACATGCAATTTTTGATGAGCCAAATTAGGATTAAATCTGTTATTAGTGCCATCTGATGTCATCCTCCTTGGGATAGTAAAAATATGTCGATGATCACCTGTGATGGCATATTCCTACGCGAGCACACCTCATACAATCTCTATTTATTAAGAATCCATACGAAAGACCATTTCTCTCTCCACCCAGTCTACTCCCTTATCTAAAATTAGGGAAATTACTAGGGGTTCATAGTCCCACACAATTGAGCCACTATCCAAATCGACAGCTTTGTTGGCTAACCAGTCTGCTAACCCATTTGCCTCCCTGAAGCAATGTGAGATTTTAAATTCTACAAATTTTGAGAGAAGCTTCTTAGCAACGTTGAGGATGTATTGGATCTCCCAGCTTGGTGATCTTTGGAGAGAGAGGGAATATATAATGATCTGAGAGTCCCCCTAAATGTGGATATACTGACTCCTTGTGAGACAACAAAAGATAGGCCCAAAAATAGAGCCCTAGCTTCCGCAATGTTATTAGAGCCATTTGGTATATTTTTACTAGCCTCTCTAAGTACTTTAAAATTTTATTCCTTCAAGATGTAACCAACTCCTGAGGCCCTTGGATTTCCCTTTGAAGCCCCGTCAAATTTGAGTTTATAATATTGTGTTCAAGTTTTTAATATTGTATAATTTTTTTTATTTTTTCAGTATTTATAATAAATTATTAGCAATATGATTATTCTAAAATATACTAGAAATGGATTGGTTTAACATGAGATAATCCATTTATAGAGGTTAATGTGCTTCTTGTTTGAATGAATTTAGAATAACTCAGGGGGGGGGGGGGGGGG
>MU226071.1:4349714-4362788 GCA_018584345.1 Thuja plicata | reverse complement strand
GGGGAATCAGTTATCCTCAGGTCTAGAAGTACCAATTGAAATGTTATATCACTTTAAACAACTCAAATCTGCTCGGTAGCAATAGCATAAGTCAACAACATAAATATGTAGTTTAATGTTCAAATGTAATCAGCTTGTAGAAACTTAACAGTAAAACACAACATAAGCATTCACACAAGTTGACACCAGTATTTAACGTGGAAACCCAAATTGGAAAAAACCACTAGTAACATGCTAGCAATTTTTCACTCTTCTGAAGTGAGCTCTGTTAGGAGCCAACCCTGTTAAAGGTTACAAAACATATTGCTAAATGTGACCTAGTTAAAGGATTTAAACACCCTATTAGGAGTGGCCTTGTTATAGGTCTTAGAACATTCCACATGAATGTCACCTTGCTCAAAGGATTTATACAATGACTATTAGGTCAACCTCGTTATAGTATTTTGACTGATACAATGGTTAGAAAGTAATCAGTAGGTGTGATCTGATACATACTACTTACTTTGAAAATCCAGATCTAATTCAACTCTTACGCTAATTCACTGTGTGGCCTATATTCTCATGTCAATCTTTAGGTCTTCTTGGAAATCCGTCAAGCAATCACTTTCACAACTCTCTGCTTCTTTATTCATCCTTCTTTGCTAGATCATGCCAATCAATCAATTAACCATGCAATTCTCTTGCATACACTTTTCACATACATACATCTCTTTGAATAACCCCTTATGGTTATCTTATACCTCTTCATCTAGGTAAAATAAATCTTTTTCGCTTAATCAATATCGTAGATCTTAGGTTAGGTCAAATCAAACATATATTTCCATCATTTACATTTAATTTACTTCTCCAAAGTAATCATTAATTAAATCTTGGATCCATGCAATAATAACGGTTACCCATGCATTAAAATAGTGTGGACCAATCGTGATTACCCTTAAATAACTTTACATATTCCAATAAATTCAATTATGTCAGCCAGAGATCTCTAATCTCAACAATTACCAAAATACTGTTGCTCAACGAACACTGTTCTCTTCCACTCGGTCATCACTATTTTCCTTGGCAATTTACTGGCGCTTATTTGATACTAAGAAATTATGCTCGACATACATTGGTTCTCGGTCGACACAAAATTCACTCAGCATATATTGTTCCCAGTAAACTAACATCTTGACTTAGTGTAATGGATAAACAACACATTACTTTGCCAATGTGCCAACTGATCAAGTACCCTTCTAATTTCTCATAACTCAACCATTTCTCTCTGTATTCTTGTTATCATTGCCTTCAAATCTTCTTTAACAATCAATAGATATGGTACCCAAACATATAGCAATAGTCTCACCAGTTAAGGTTTGAGATCAATAAAAAAACAACAATTGTTTACATTGTAGCTTTCCAAAAATCTCCCTCTTTGGCATTGATGGCAACACTAATTAATAAAATAATAATTTTACAAACATAGTTACCATACAATCCAAAAAAGTCTGCATGTGTTCCTTGATATGAACAAATCTTCATTAATGTCTTTAGCTTTATTCTAATTCTCATCTTGTAAAACATTTATCACTCTATGTATGTAATCACATTGAAATCTTTCTATTTATGTTCAACTATAGACTCTCTCTTTCAGTAAACTCTCCCTTTTTCTCTAAGTATAGTAAATTCTCCCTCTTTCAATAAACTCTCCCTCTTTGACAACAATGCCAAAGACATTGACATCTTTATCATGCAGATTCTTTTGTTCTAACTCAGTATCATCTTTCTTATGACTGATCCTTTTTTCTGTCCTTTTCTTTCTTTCACAGCTTTAGGCAGCATCCTAAAGTGTGACTTCCTGTGCATCAATGTGTCAAATATTATGAATATAAAATTTGATGCAATAGTTCCATTCTTAACTAATTAGCCTTAGTTAGGGGAATCACCCCTAATTTACCTCACAGATACTCATGAGCATTCTTAGGTAGTTCTTTTGTAAATATGTCTGCTAACTGATCCTTAGTATGCACATGTTACAGTATCACTTCCTTGTTTTGAACTAGCTCCCTCAAGTAATGATACTTGATAGCTATATGCTTTGTCTTAAAGTGCATTACAGGGTTCTTAGAAATATTGATGGCACTCGTGTTATCACAATATATAAAAAATCATTTTGTGATCACTTCTTTCATACCTTTTAGTAGTATCTTCAACCACACAATATTAGAGTAGTTAACTATTTCTGCCACATACTCAGCTTCGACTGTAGATTGTGAGGTGCAATTCTATTTCTTTCTTGTCCATGAAATCATTCTCTTTCCTAGAAGAAATGCGTCACATATGGTTCTTTTCTTGTCATCCACATTTCCAGCCCAATCAGAGTCAGTGTAAACTCTGAGCTCAAACTTATCATTCTTTTTGTAATACAGACCATATTCATTTGTTCCTTTCAAATATCTTAGAATTCTTTTTACTGCCATCATATGAATTTCTTTGGGATTGGCATAAAATCTTGCAACAATTCCAACAACCAGAGAAATATCAGGTCTGTTGTGTACAACATATTGCATCTTTCCAATCATTGACCTGTAAAGGGTTTGATTCAATTCTTTTGTATCATTATTTTTGGTTAACTTTTGTCCAGTAGCCATGGGTGTACTCACTATTTTTTATTCTTCCATTCCAAAAAAATTTAGTATCTCCTTGACATATTTTGATTGAGTAATATAGATATCATTCTTCATTTGATATATTTGCAAGCCAACAAAGAATTTTATTTCACCAAACATAGACATCTCAAATTTAGTTTGCATCTCTTTTGCAAATGTTTGGCATAACGCATCTTGTCCACCAAATATAATGTCATCAAGAAAATTTCAGCTTATAAAGTACCTCTATTTTGTTCTTTCTTCAAATACATATTGTTGTTTTCATTGGTTCTTGCAAATCCAATCTTTATCAAGTAATTGTGCAATCTCTCATACCATGCTCTTGGTGCTTGCTTCAGTCTATATAGTGCCTTTTGGAATCTGCAAACCATGTTCCTCTTGCTTGGTTCAACAAATCCATAAGCTTGTTCAATGTACACTTCTTCTTCTAATATTCCATTTAGAAATGCTGACTTTACATCCATCTAATAAAATTTAAAACCTTTGTAGGCTGCATATGTAAGTAAGGTTCTGAATCCTTCCAATCTTGCAACTGGGGTGAATTTTTCTCCATAATCAATTCCTTCCTCTTGTGCATAACCCTTGCATACCAATCTAGCTTTATTCCCTGTTACTTCTCCATGTCCATTCAGCTTATTTCTGAATACCCACTTAGTACCAATTACATTTTTGTCATTCAGTCTAGGTACAAGTGTCCAAGTCTTATTCTTCAAAATTTGTTCAATCTCTTCATTCATGGCTTGTATCTAGTCTTCATTTTCTAAGGCATCTTTTACTATTTTAGGCTCAAAATCACATAACAAGCATGTACCATCTCTTAGCTTACTTCTTGTCATAACTGCAGAATCCTTTGATCTTATGATTTGATTAGGTTTGTGGTGCCTCCTTACATACTTTTCTAGAGTAGGTTCTTTCTTTTCTTTAGATTCATTGTTCTCATTCAACTCAGGTTGATTCTGTGTCTCGACATCTTCATCAGATAGCTTGGAAATTGCCTCATATTGTTCGGAAACCTCATTTTGTGACTCGGTAGGTGCTAGCTGTTGCTCAAAAACCTCATTCTTAAGTTTAGGTAATACATTAGAATCTTCCTCATCTAGATAGACAAATGATTTATAACTTTTAGGTTCCTGTGTGCTTTCTGCTTCATTTCTTTCTACATATTCATCAATTCTAACATTTGCACTTTCCACAATTTTGTTAGTGTTATAATTCAAACACTTATATGCTTTACTTGTAGTTGAATATCCAAGAAATATGTCTTCCTCACCTTTAGCATCAAGTTTCTTATTTATTTTATCCTTCAGTATAAAACATTTGCTTCCAAAAACTTTGAAATATCTTACATTAGGTGCATATCCATACCATATCTCGTAAGGTGGAGCATTAGTACCTTTCTTGACTTGTACACTGTTCAGGGTATAGACTGTTGTTCTTACAGATTCTCTCAAATATTTCTATGTAGCATTCTTCTCCATCATTAGTGTTTTGGTATAGTCCATGATAGATCTATTTCTTCTTTTAGCAATACCATTATGTGGTGGTGTCGTAGGTGCAGAAAAATGTCTTTTTATACCTCAGTCATTGCAGAACATGTTAAACTCATTAGAAATAAACTTTCCTCCTTGGTCAGATCTCAAGCATTTTAGACTTTTTCCTATCTCCTTTTTAACTTTTGCAAAGTACCACTTAAATAACTAGAATGCATCATATTTTTCCTTAAGAAACATAACAATCATTATTCTAGAGTAATCATCAACAAATAGAATAAAATATCTATCTCCACAGTAACTTTTCTCACCAATGGGACCACAAAGGTCAGTATGAACCAATTCTAGAATTTCGTTATAATTATGAGTCTTTCTTTTGAAACTAGATTTAGTCATTTTATCCAATTGGAATTGCTTACACATTGCATTTTTAGGTTTCTTTAACTTAGGAAACCCTCTAACCTTTTTCAATTTTCTTATGCTTACCAAGTTATCAATGTTTACATGACACAACCTATTATGACATAACCAAACATCATTATATTGTGAAAACAAGCATGTCTCATAAACTAAGTCCAAATAGAACAAGTTACCTTTTGTTTTCTCTCCACTTCCAACTAGTTCTACAATGGTATCATAGATCTTTGCCTTCTTGTGATGGAATTCAACTTTGTAACCAGAAGTATTTAGTTGTGCAACACTCAATAAATTATAGTTAAGATCATCAACCCAATATAAATTTTCAAATCTAATTTTGTTAGTCAAGTAAATTGATCGTTTCCCTTTAACAAGACATGGTGCATCATTACAAAATTTAACATAACCACCATTGCACTAATCTAAGGTTTCAAATTTATCCTTGTCACCATTCATGTGATGTGAAAAAACCACTGTCAATAATCCAATGGTCACCTTTACTCATATAAGAAATTATTGGAGTTCTCTCATCATCATCAGAATCATCTTTCATAGCAACATACACAACTTCTATATCATTTTCATCAGAATTATCAGTTCCACTATCAGAAGCTTCTTCGGCTATATATCAAGATTTCTTACCTTTGTCTTTGTAATCCTTTTACTTTCTAAAGTCTCAGTCATCCTTTCTATGTTTGTACTTGGTGTACCTTCTTTCATCTTTGTCATTCTTATCAGGACATCTAGCAGCAATATGACCAACTTTGTTACATGAAAAATAAATGATATGAAGTTTACCTTTGAATTTTCCTTTTCCTCTAGATAGTATTCTTGCCATAAGTGCCTCAAGTTCTTCCAGATCATCATCTATAGTGTCGCTATCACTGTTTATACATTTCTTTCCTTTCTTTGATTTGTTAAGGACCAAATGGGATCTGAATGCAGAATCAATAGCTTGTGGAGTGTAGTTATCAAAATTTGACATCTCAAATGCAGTAAGTCTTCCTACCAGACCTTCTAAACTCAAATTGTTATTAGGTGTACATCTTAATTCTTGAATTGCAAAGACTGTAATAGTATATAATGAAAAAATATTTCTCAGTACCTTTCTTATAATTGTGTTATCATCAATGGTTCCATTAGCTCCTCTAATAGCATTCACAACTTCTTTTATCCTACCACAATATTGAACTATATTTTCTCCTTCTTACATTTTCATTTCATCAAACTTACCTCTTAAACTTTCAGATTTGGCTCTCATCACATTTGTATCTCCTACATAGATGGTTGCTAGGGTATCCCACATCTGCTTTGCATTTGTAAATTTCTTTATGTCTTCAAACTCAGGATAGCTCAAGGATGATGCAATCTCCAACATTGCTTGATTGTGTTCATGCTTTTCTCTTAACTGTTCAGTGGTGAGAGGTGTTTTTGGAACTACAAAGTCATGTTCAATATAGCACTTAGCAGCATCACCAATACCAACCAGATGCAATTTCATCAAACTCTACCATGCAAGGAAGTTATCTTTTTTCAACTTCGGTACCTCCTTTTTATACATCTTGGTCTTTTGCTCCAAGTACCTTCAAACTATTTTCAAGAGACAAAATATCTGATACCAATTGTTAGAATGAATTTAGAATAACTGAGGTGGGGGAATCAGTTATCCTCAGGTCTAGATGTACCAATTGAAACTTTATAGCACTTTAAACAAATTAGATCTGCTTGGCAGCAATAACATAAGTCAACAACATAAATAAGTAGTTTACTATTCAAATGTAATTAGATTGTAGAAACTTAACACTAAAACAAAACATAAACATTCACACAAGTTGACACTAGTATTTAACATGGAAACCCAAATTGGGAAAATCCACCAGTAACATGCTACCAAGTTTTCATTCTTCTGAAATAACTGCTGCTAGGAGCCAACCCTGTTAAATGTTACAAAACACATTGCTAAATATGACCTGGTTAAAGGATTTAAACACCCTGTCAAGAGTGGCCTTGTTAGAGGTCTTAGAACATTCCACATAAATGTCACCTTGCTCAAACAATTTATACAATGACTTTTAGGTCAACCTATTTAAAGGATTTTGACCGATGCAATGGTTAGAAAGTAATCAGTAGGTCTGATCTGATACATACAACTTACTTTGCAAATCTAGATCCAATTCATCTCTTTTGCTAATTCACTTAGTAGCCTCCATTCTCATGTCAATCTTCAGATCTTCTTCGCAATCTGTCAAGAAATCACTTTCACAACTCTCTGCTTCTCTATTCTGCCTTCCTTGCTAGATCATGCCAATCAGTCAATTAACCATGCAATTATCTTGCATACACTTTTCACATACATACATCTCTTTTAATAACCCCTTGAGGTTATCTTATACCTCTTAATCTAGGTAAAATAAATCTTTGTCGCTTAATCAAAATCGTAGATCTTAGGTTAGGTCAGATCCAATGGATCTTTCCATCATTTACATTTAATTTACTTCTCCAAAGTAATCATTAATTAAATCTTGGATCCATGCATTAATTACAGTTACCCATGCATTTAAATAGTGTGGACCAATCATGCTTATCCTTATTTAACTTTACATATCCCAATAAATTCAATTATGTCGGCCAGAGATCTCTAATCTCAACAATTACCAAAATATTGCTACTCGGTCAACACTCTATTCTTCCACTCGGTCATCACTATTTTCCTCGGCAATTTATTGGCGATCGATCGATACTAAGAAATTATTCTTGGCATACACTGGTGCTCAATCGACACAAACTTCACTCGGTATATATTGTTCCCAGTAAACTAACATCTTGAATTAGTGTAATGGATAAACAACACATTACTTTGCCAATGTGCCAACTGATCAAGTACCCTTGTAATTTCTCATAACTCAACCATTTCACTCAGTCTTCTTGTTATCCTTGCCTTCAAATATTCTTTAACAATTAATAGATATGTTACTCAAACATATAGCAATAGTCTCACCAGTTAAGGTTTGAGATCAATGAGAAAACAACAATTGTTTACATTGTAGCTTTCCAACAATTCTTTCACTCTTATATTTAAATAATATATATATCATATATGATAATTTGTAAATGTTTTTGTTTTTAATAAATACAATTATAATTTATAAACATAGCATTGATTAATACTCTACAATATATTTATTTCTTAAAGTGTAGTTGAGGAATGAAAGTTATTCATGCTACTCTTTTTGCTTATTTTGTGGAAAAATTTGGTTGCACTTACTATATTGAGGGAATCCTCTTAACACTAAGTTATCTCTTGGTTTCACTCCTCAAGTGAGAATTCTATTAATTTGTCCAAAAGGTATGACATGTCTTAACATGATATGTATATATTGACATCAAATAAATTCATCGCAACTCACTAGATGGACAAAGCCATTTTTTTAAAATATGTTAAATACAAAAGATATATAAAATAATAATAGAAAATAAAAAAATAAGGGTTGTGAAAGCTATCCTTGTTCACATAAAATATGTCAAGTCTATAGTAAAATTCTTATGAATTATGGAGGAACATTGGTCTAGAGATGAAGATGATAATGACTCAAATTAAAAAAAATTGTTCCTAGCTATAAAGGATGGCAACAAAGAAATAATTGCAAGACAAAAAGTGAAGATGAGTGCACTACATGCTAAAGTGGGACCTAGTCAAAAAAGGTAATTGAATAGTTAGGAAAATTGATTGAATAGTCAGATAGAGACATAGTGTTTTTTATTAGAGGTAAACATTTTTTACAAGGACCAAAAATGAAAAGTTTACAAAATAAAAGGGTTCATCCTGTGCAACAGATAAAACAAGATGCAAACCAAATAGGACCTATATGTGAATGAAAAGTCAAAAATAGGGTAAAAAAACCCCTAAAACCTACAAGCATTTATCCAAAGATTGTTTCTTCCTTGTCATATCTGCATTTATGTCTCTAACCTTCCTAACAATACTATCTAAAGGAGTAGCATTGTTATCCTTACTCCTTAGGCGCATGGTTTAGCCATCTCTGGTCTCAAGGCCTACAATCTCCTTTAACCCCTCCACATCTTTTTCCTCCACTCCGTTCTACTTCTTCACATAGAAATAGTCACTATCAAGTAAATAATATTTAGAACTTGATGTGGGAGAGTTACCTTTAGAAAGATGGTGAACCACTTTAGCATTATTATTGTTTGAAGTCCTTCACTTTTATCTAGCAGTGCTAATGTGCTAACATTGACAACTTTATTTAGTGAAGACTGAACACCAATAACCCTTTCTTCCAGATTCCAAATTGTCTTTTCATGATTTTTTTGAGATTACTAATACCATTCATCAAATTACGTGTGCTAGCAATAATATCATCAAAAATTTTGGTATTGGTAGAACCATGTTTAATGTCTTTTTACTCTGAAATAATTTCCAATTAAAAATGTCCTCTTGGATGGCCAGGAAATTAGTCAAAAATTTGCCAACAGAAGCATCATCCTTGCAAGAAGAACCCTTTTCAATAGGGGTTTTCTTTCCAACCTCCAGTAAAATGTCAATTCAAATGTCCTTCTCCTTACCAACCATGAAAAATCTAGTAAAGGGTCCTTGATAGTAGGCTCGAAGCTTTTCTTTTTGGGTGAGGATTTCATTGTGCTAGAAGGGGACCCACGAGATTTAGAACTGCATTTAGCTTTTGGTGCAGGAGCACCTATGGTAGAAGCCCTAGTTTCTGGTTGTGATGAAGAACTTAATTTTAGTTAAGTATGTCTAGGAAAGTCTAGGATAATCTTGATTTGATCTAGGAGAAAGTGTGTTAAGTTGTGTATGGGTTTGATCCAATTGACCTTTACAAGGTCCTAATAACCAAAATTGGTCAAATTATGTGTTTGGTATTAAAATTCCTTAGAAGGATATTTTTGAGGTGTTTAGGGTCCAAGGACATGTTTTAGGACCTTCTAGTGACCAACCAAGTCATTGAAATAAGAAGAGAGAAAAAATGTAAAAAATTGCAAAAGTTGCAACTTTGTAACTTTTAAATGTTGCTCGACAACATTTTGCAAAAAGTTGTAAAACCACCCAAAGGTAGTTATGGATCAGTTTAGAAAGTTCCAATTGGTTGTACAGACATATTTAAGAGCCTTGGATACCATTTAATGAGGTTGGCTACCATTTGGCATAATTTACTAAGAAATTGGAAGGAACAACACTTCTATTTTTTGGATTTTCTATCTTAAGCTTGGTTTAATGGATTGAATTACTTATTGTTTCATTGTAATTAGGAACTACTAGTTTATTTACCTTTCTATTGAAGTAGGTTAGTGCAGAGGCTATATATTTTTCATTGAATGTAAATAACATCCCTGCTCTATGTTCTCTGGACAAGACAAGGTTGTACATAGTAAACTGGCTCTGTATGCATTTCTACCCGTGGCAACCTAATGAGCTATAACTGGTTAAATGTTTGAAGATAATAAGTTGATGATCACTGAGCTACAGCAAGTAAATGCAAGACGTTAAATTAGTTAATGTATTCTATTTTTGTTGATGTCAAATTAATATGTTATGATTTCTCATACACATATTGACACAACACTTGAAGATCTAAAGAGACAAATTTTTTGTTGTCGGTAAAGGTATACACCAAGTGACAGTGTTACCCAAGAACAGTGAACTCTGAGAAGTTCCCAGTGTTTCCCAATGAATAGACAACACCGATAGATAGTGTTACTCAAGAGGACAGTGTTACCCAAGATCAGTAGTACCCAAGCAAGTGTTACCAAGCAAACTGAGAGTTGATGACCGAAAGCAACTAGAGTTAGAAAATGACAAAAATACTTAGCTAGCAGAGCTATATTTAGAGTTAACTGATTGATTGATTTTCTTTCATTGACTAGTTGAGCTAAGGATAAGATAAAGATTTAAAGCTACTTTTATTCACAGTTGTCAAGGAGAAATCTATAGAATAAAATTAAAAGCAAATATTTAATGATTAAAGCAATGCATGGCATGATTTATGGATCAAGAAGCAATCTACGTCAACAAAAAGAAAGACAAGGAGATAAAATGATGAAATCATGTCTATATAAAGGGAAAAGTAATGCATTATGAAAGAAGAGGAATTCTGAATATAATTATTGTGAAGATAGAAGTCTTCATGCAGATCTAATTATATAGGTTGAAGAACAGAACCAAGAATTCTACAGACACTGAGCAACAGTAGCAAGAACATTCATCGAGTAGAAAAGAAAGGGGAGCAATGGAATTAAAGAGTATATTGATTAGAGAGGTATTATGGACTAACAATAGATCTAAAAATGTGCAAAGTAAAATTTTTATTATTGAATAGATCATTTACTATTTCAGTTTAATCATTGATTTAGAAAATCTCTTAGCCGAGTGGGATTTAAGTCCTTAATGTATTGAGATACTCAAGAGTATCAAAAGTTTTTTCTTGTTGACAACATAGTGAATGCCTAAGGTCAAAAGATAAACCAATGGTTTTAAATACTCTAACAAGGTCACACTTAATAGTGTGTTTGTAACCTTTAATAGGGTTGGCTCTTCACCGAGCTCACTTCTGAAGAGTGAAGTAGTTTTTCTCTTAACGGGGTTTCCACATTAAAAATCCATCTGTAAAATGTGTATATGGTTCATTGCTTTTGTGTTTTTCTTTACACATTACTAAAACAGGATTGGTCAGTAAACACTAAGTTTAATTGTTGTTATTCGGTAAAGCTTAGAAAGAGATAAACAATATATTCACTGAGCAATATATATATTTATTAAGAATACTTAAAGACATACAACTTGTAAGACTGACTTATAACTAAAGGTATTATGTTTGTGATATAAGTTCAGGTTGGATTATTGGATTAATTTTTGAGTCCACTAATTCACCCCCTCTTAATTATTCTAACAATTGGCATCAGAGTTTTGGTGCTTGGAAGAGAGTTTCAAGAATTGAGCTAAAGATCACAAGATGAGTAAAAGGGATGTTCCTAAGTTGAATAAAGACAAATTTGCAACATGGAAAAGTAGCATAATACTCCATCTGTCAGATATTAGAAATGATGTCACACAATACTTAGATACTAAATTTGTTATACCTACTAGACCTCTGATAGTTGATCAATTAAGAGAGAAACAAGAACACAATTCTATGATTATAGAACTTGCTTCTTCACTCACCAATGCTAAATTTGAAGATGTCAAAACATGCACCACTGAAAATAAAATGTGGGACAAACTCAAGCTAGTACACAGAGGAGATACGAATGTGCTAAGGACTAAAGGTGAAAGCCTAAGAGAAAATTTTGATAACCTTAGAATGAAACAAGGAGAGAACATCACTTAGTGCAGTAGTGGATTCAAAGGGGTTGGTAATGCTATTCATGGAGTAGGAGGACTACTTGAGGAAGAAACAATGGTAAGTAAAATTCAGAGAACCTTAGTACCTGTTTATGCTATTAGAGTATTGACAATTCAATAAATGAGAGAAGTAGAAAATAACAATTTTACTCTTGATAGTTTGATTGGTAGACTTATTTCATTTGAAATGAACAACAATGAGAACAATGTCTTGCCAACTATTGAGTCTGCATTCAAATCTTCTCTAAAAATATGCAAATATAGTCATAAATACAGTATGAGAAATCATAGTGAAAGTGATAGTTATGAACAATAACTTGATGAAATTGAAGCACTTATGGCTAGAAGATTTCAAAGAGGCAAAGGTAGATACAAAGGTAAATTACCATTGGTCTTTTTTAATTGCAAAGAAATTGGACACTTTGCTGCTAGATGCCCTAAAAAGAAAAAGGATGAAAGAAATAATGACAGATCTTATGAAAATAAGTTTGATAGAAGTGATGACCGAGACTACAGAAGCAACCAAAAATCTAAGATAAGAGATAACCAAGACTATAATGTGAGGCCTCATCCTGACCCATCATAGCTTCATTTTTTTTATCACACTTTGACACTTTATGTTTCGATACATCGATACACTTTTTTTTATCCCGACAGGGACTCATGATATTATGATGTGATGATGATTATATTGTGTGGATTACATTTTGATATGGATTAGACCTAGAACAGGTGGTTGACTTTGATTATATATGGTTAGATCAATGAATTGATGAGAAGACTGAATTATGATTTGACTTGACTACTGTATGAATGTTTATGTCATTGTGATTAAGGAATTCTTATGTTTTAAACATTTATGTATGAAAATTTCAATTAGAGGCTTAATTATGCTTATAGATTAATGTTGCAAATTATAATTTGAAAATATATATTGCATGTAATTTTATCATCTTGGACTACTAATGCTCGAAGTTTAGTGTACAAAAATGGGAACCATGGAAATTTTCAGAGAATCAGGGCTAAACACATGTAAATTGAGTAAGCCAAGGTTTAATCCAATAAGGGATTGAAACCTTGATTGTAATGTGACCCTTGTGTAAATGTAATCTAAATGTGTGTTAATAGTTTTAATTTATGTTGTTAT
>MU226071.1:4304417-4321206 GCA_018584345.1 Thuja plicata | reverse complement strand
TAACATACAGATCCAAAACCCTAACCTAAGCCTAATCATCCTAATGTAGGATGAGTTTCAGTATGACTACCTTATCCGGATTTGTCTAGGTTGACAGAATTCGAATACCCTCTCTCTTGTGTTTGTGTCTGTATTGCTTGATTATGTTTTCAGGTGATTTTTGGAATAATGAGTGTTTTTCCATATTCTGTGATTTAATGGATTATAGTTGAATTAATGATTTAATCATATCCTAAGTTTATTTTAAATAATTAATTAAATTGAAATATTTGAATATTATGATTTAATTAAATATTTAATTGAAAAAACTATATTGTATGTGATTATATGATTAATTAAATAATTAAATATTTGGTTGCATGCATTATTGTGACATAAATATTTAATCTATTTAATTAAATATTTTATTAATGACATGTGCATAATTATGTTGAAAAAGTATTTCAAATTCAAAAAGATCTTAACTTGTAATTAGGAGTCTAATTTGAGTTGTGGCAATAAAAGATATTTTATTTAATTAATTGGATTTACTTTCAATTTTAAAGTTGAGTTAAACTAGGGTTTGACTTGAGAGTTGTCATTCACCTTTGCATGTTTTGGGGAATTTGGATCTCTTTAGGGGGAATTGGTCATTCATTCTCTCATAACAGGTTTTTGGAGAATTGGAGAGCTTTTGGTGATTTGGGGATTTTTGAGGAATTGTGGATTGTTGTGGATCTTGGTTGCTTCAAGGTTTCAGGTTTTCTATTGCTTGTGTGTGTGTGTGTTCGAATCTACGTTGTGCCAGATCGGTGGTTGAATTGAGCTGAAGGGTTTAAGATCTACTTTCATTTTCCAAGCTACATTCTTCCGTTTCTTGCATTGGATTAAAGGTAGGTTTCATTGGCCTTGCATGGATTCAATTTCATAGATCAGAGGTTTTCTGTGATTGTTATAATGCTTGTTCTTAAAATTGGTTTTAAATGGCTTATAGATGTTTTCTATGTTTTCGGGTGTGTCTAGAAACCCTAGATCTCTATTTATTTCATTCTTTATAATCTTAGCATTGTAGGGTTACGCTGTCAAAATTTTGAGAAGAAATTCCCTCTAGATCTCTTAGAAAACAAAAAAATTAAACTCCCTATATAGTTACACTATAGAAGAAAATTAAATTTGTGGTAGATTGATGTTTTGATATCTTCAGGGTTTAGGGGGAGCCCAGATCTGTTATTTTCATGTTTGTATTTATCTTGGCACAGTACCCTTATACTGTCAAAAATTTCGTGTTTATATCTCTTCTAGATCATCTATAAATCGAAAATTAAATCCTGCCTATAGTTTAAACTATATGAAGAAATAAAATATTTAGTTCCTTGATATTTACTTTGAAAATTAAATCCATTAGAAAAAAAAAAAACTCACTCTCTGTAAAAGTACAGACTGGTGAGAAAATTTCCTAGAATGGAAAAAGTAAAAAAAAAAAAACCTAAACCTTTTTCTTATTTCTTTCCGTTTTCGGAAATGTGTTTAATAAAAAAAAAAGGTAAAGAAAAAACCCCTTTTTGGGGGATGCGAATTTTATTTATATTAAAAAAAAATGCTTTAGAAAATTTTTTAACTAGCGCATAGCGCTTTTGTTAGTTTTGTTTTATTTAAACAAAATTTTTTTTATTAAAAATGCATTGGGCGGTGGGGGAGCGGTGGGCTCCACCCACCCACCCGTAGGGGTGTCGGGCCCGCGGCAGTCGGCATTGCCGTAAGGCAGGCCGGACTGCCAGCGGCAGACCCAGTCTTGCCGCGGTCGGGTACCGCTGAGTCAGGGGGGTGGGGACCACGGGATCCCCCCCAAAATGTTAATTATTATTTTTTATTTATTTATTTTGTTTTTTGTTTTAAAAGTTTTTTTTTGTAGTTTAAATTTTTATTTAAATTTAATTTAGTTAATTTTAAATTTAGTTAAATTTTAACTGATTTAATTTATTAAGTTAATTGATGTATTAATTAGAAGTTCTAAATTTAATATGTTGGTTATTAATTGAATAATATTTAAATTATTGATTTAAATTAATAGGTTTATTATTATTTTTGAATTGATATATTAGGTATTAGTACAATTAATTTATTGACATATTTTATTAACTATTTTAATGGAATGGTTAATTGTTTAAAATTAAAATATTAATAATTGATTTAATTTCTGCATGTTGTAGTCAATTAGTAGATGGAAGGATTTATGTTATAATTGATTTATAATAAGGGTATTATGGATTAGCAATTATGAATGCTAGTTATACTGGATTTGATAACTATGTTATTAAATTTTGTAGTTCAATTAACATTCTTATTTGGATAACTATAATTATTTATATGTTTATGTTCATTTTTCAGTCCTTTAGGACGTTTTATTTCCTATGCATCTGAATAGATCTCTTTTGCTTGAATGTGTTACTGTTGTTATCTTTGGGGGCATTAAACGACCTAGGATGTATACAGAGACTAGGGGGTGTGTTTATCTTTTCTGTTACTTTATGGCGTGTGTGCTCTATGCTATTACCCTAAACTGACCATGATGACCCTTTCGATTATGTATCTGTGTGTGTACCTATGTGTGACTGTTCCTATTGTATGGGATACCGATTTGGGTTACACTAGGGTTGTGACCTATGCTAGATTTGTTGGAATTTCTGAGCCTAGGGTAGGTTACCTAGATGCGTAGTAGGAGGTGGCTTGCAATAAGTTCCGTGTCTGCAAGAGACTACTGGGGATGCTTATTGTAGAATTTCTTAATAAGTGATAATTAAAGACATATTTGAGAGATTAAAATGTATTATTAAGATATGTCCTCACCCATGCTTGAGTGCTAGTATAGGCTAAGATGGTTTGGAGAAGATGTTAGTTTCCCTGTGAGGTATCTGACATAGTTAGTGGGCCTTGTCAGTATGAGAGGACATTAGCTCCGTGTATGGTCACTTGGGTGCCGAAATCTGTTGTGATTATCTAGGCTGAACTTAAGGGTAGACCTACATGATGACACCTTCCTATACACATGCTAGATTTCCTACATTATCAGTTGCCTCTGGATTAGTGAGTCTTACCTTTTGTGATGATTAGTACACCGGATTAGAGAGCTATCAGGATCCTTTGCTTAGTGGTTATGCCTTGTTGGTTTTGGATATCCGATTGGGATCTGTTGTTATCTCCTCAGCATGGTGGGGTAGACCTTTGTGGTTCCACATGGACGGGTGGTAGTGATTCTTTATCCATTGAGATTCGACGTCCTTGTACCAGGTGCTTGATGGTTCTTTGCAAATGAGCTCTTTATGTTCCTTCATCATTATTTATGTATTTGATTGTTGTAATTCTGTATTAGAGTATCACATGTGATACCTAATCTGAAAATTGTAATAGTAAGTATATTAGAGTGATTACCACATACCCTGTGACATGTGCAGTGGATGTGAGTTTATAGTAGTTTCATGGTTATCAATGAGGTTTGTAATTATGGTTATGTAAGTTGTATTTGTTATGTTTAATCAGATGAAATCTTTTGTTATTATGTTAGTTGTGTTTTTCTTCAAGTAATTCAATGTCATGGGACCCTTGATTCGTGTAATCTATGTGAGTGTAAGACATGTGTATAAATGGTAATCACTTCCGCATGATTGTATGTTTCTTTATGTTAACTTTAAAAAAAAAAATTATTCAGCACACGTAGTGACATGTTTAGGTTAATCTCTCTTGGGTTCCCTGCAGGGCATTACAATTCACTTTTGATTTTAGCAATGGCGAGAGTTTGAGCTAACATTGATAGAATTCCTATGCATTCACATTGATTCGAGCACTCCCGACAACACGACCAGCCACCGGAGTATGACTCACCTGTACGTAATAGAAACATTATCCTGCATTTCAAATTTTATCAAATTTCAGATCATTTTTAGCATGTTTTAGAGCTTTTTAGGTCTGTCGCATCATATTTCATGTGAGGAAATAGTTCCCTCGCACCAGCTAAGGTCACTCCTCGTGCAAGAAATTAGATTCCTCGCGCGGGTTAGGGCTTCCTCGCACATGACCCTTCCCCGTGCTCACACGAAGTGCGCACCAATGTCGTGCGAGATTTCATCACATGTGATGGAATCTTGCGCGAGAAGAGATCCTGTCTCACACAAGGCAGAAATCTAACGCAGGAAAAGAGTTTCCTCACATGGGAATCCTTCTCAGTCTAGAAATTTTTCATCTTCGATGTCGCAGAGTCAGCCAATTAGAATGCCGCAAAACTATTTTTAGGATAGATATATAGCTGCATTTGTTGTCATTGATTTGAAACACCATCATGTCGAGATACTGATCAAATGTAATTGCTTGGTTTGCAAGTTAACTTCCCTGATATCGTGTTCTAGTCTCATTATCTTGTCATGGGTGAGCTGCTATGGAGACTGTCAGATGTTGATGGTGCCCATCTCGATAGGCTAGGTTTATCATATTTTCTTAATGCACCCAATATTTGGGTAAATCATGGTCTATTGGGTGCCCTTGTCGAGCATTTCCATTCAGAGATGAACACATTCCACTTGCCACAGGGGAGATGATGGTCACTCCTGAGGACATATACAGGATACTGAGAGTACCATTCCATGGGGCTCACATGGAGTATGACACCCAGCCGAGGACAGGTACACTAGCGCTAAGGGCAATCTTCCAGGATGATCTAGTGATGGGTCGAGCTATCTCCTGGGAGGATTTTACGAGTAGGTATAGTGTAGATCATACACTGGCAATTTTTTTGGCGCTGTTCCTGAGTTGCTACCTGGTACCGAATCGAGGTCAGCACAGATTGGAGTGCGGCTGGGGGATCATGCTATAGAGGATGTTAGCTACACCAGTAGTGAGATTTGGATGGGGTGAGTGTATGCTCACATAGATGTATCACGAGATGCATGAGATAGTATACTGGGGTGCACAGACTATGGTGACAGGAGTTGTCATTCTTCAGATTTTGTCCTGGGAGCACCTTCCCGTATGTTGGCCAATTTTCCATGATACTCGATAGCCCTTGGAGCCATATATATATAGAAATGTAGGTCCCATGACTCAGCCAGTGCTGGGTAAGACAAATCAATGGTGAGCTCAGCTGGATGACATGGTAGCAGTAATATGGTGGCCCTCGATAGCCACCAAGGTTTGAGATGATGCACAACATGAGTTGCCACATATGTTCTATTCACGTCCTTTGATCGGGTGCACCATCAGCATTATTAAACACTTCCTATTGACACGAGTCTTGTGAAAGTTTTGGATACCTCACGATGTCTCATAGGAGTATTGTACATATGCCCTATTCGTCGATGAGACAAAGAAGGGCTGGCAGAGATAGTTAGACCGAGGCAGGAGCATGATAGACACTCGGGTACCACCATCCAGGTGGGATTACTTAGCAAGGGTGATGAATGCAGGGATGACACCTGCATATAGGCATCATATTTTAGCACACCCCTTCCCTAGATTTTTAGATCCTGTGGGCATGGGCCCACATGTACAAAAGGTGGTACATCCACCACCACAGCAGCAGGCACAACAGCCACCACTACAGCAGTAGGCACAACAGCCACCACTACAGCAGCAGGTGCAGCAGCCACAAATACAGTAGGAGAGGATAATACGGTCAAGGACTGTGTAAATTTACATTCCTTCTAGACCTATGGGATCATATGCGGGTATAGGGAGCAGTGGTACTCAGGAGAGGGCCACTGAGTAGGGAGAGGACACCATTATGGTTGATACTATCACAGCTGATCCACCAATTGGATAGGTAGCACAGCTATAGGAGGCTCTCAGGAGGAGTTGAGAGAGAGTGAGACAAGCACAGAGGGAGCAATATGACTTCTGTATAGAGGTGGTAGTCCAGGAGACCCAAGTGGCTGAGCGAGACTGAGAGATTTGGGAATTATAGGAGGCACTAGCTAGATCTCAGATAGAGATGAGATATGAGGCTACTCAGTTAGCCTTTTATTATGTAGCATACACCATCGCAGTTCCTGAGGTAGTGGAGCAGGTTCCACTCTTTTCAGAGTATGCTGGGGCACGAGCCGCTCTACAGGCACCACCACAGGCACCTCCTCAGTAGCAGGGCATGCCACCTCCTCCACCTCCTCTAGGTGGGGGTGGCTAGATGAGATATATGATATACATTGTTGTACAACCATTTTTATATACTGTGCTCGAGTAGCACCCTTGTACATTTGACCAATCGATATATATATATATATATATATATATATATATATGTAAGAGCTCAATTTTGGAATAATTGTACTTGTTTATATATTGCATCAAACTTGTATGTCTTGTGAGATGTTTCCTATATGATTAGATGTATGGATTATAAATGTATGCCATAGATAAATATGCAAATGTTTATGCACATGTTTTATTGATGTATGAATGAATATAATGCAATGATAGATGTTAGATGGATAAATGCTATGTATGATTTGATTTATGCTTATAATGGACACATATGCTTATGGATATGTAAATGTAAATGAATGTATGGAAATGCAATGCTACTAATCATCTCATGCAGGATATTGCAATATATGACATGTACTAACCAAAACAATATGAATGAAGATCAAGAGCGAGTACTAGACACTTGTGCAGTCAAGAGGAATCCAGGACAAAAGATGGGGACCTTCGAAGAATGAGAAGATAATGAAGAGAGCACCAAAACTATCACGATGCAAGCTTAAAATGCGAATGGAAGCCTAAGCTAAATGCAACCCTAGGACTTGGTTATTGGACTCATCACATAATTATCATCATCGAGTATTTTGGAACATTGGAGTCAATACAATCCTTACTAGTGCCATTGCAACCATAAGAATATGAATATGACATTCATTGGATAAAATGTAGGAAACAAGCATAAGCACCAGGGCACAAAAGCCAAGATGACCTAAACATTTTTTCTAGTTTGATACAGTAAGAGTACATAAGTAAACAAATAGAGCAATAACAATCAAGGAGATAGTTCCAACCTCCCCTTGGTATACAAATAAACAAGATCGATGGATGTGAGGATTTTCCACCTTAATGCAGAAGCTCTTATCACATACACCCTGTTTATTTGATGCTGTCAGATCATTGAAACCACACCCATAGGCAATAGACCAAGAAAATATGAATGAAATTCATGAGAACAGACAACATTTTGAAAAAGATTCAATCACAGCTCAGCACATTTCAAAGTTTACGAATGTGCCTATGTTTGGGGTGTTGAAAAACACTGTTGTGCTTGTGAGTGCATTGTGTTTGATTGCTATCGAGAGATGTTTACGGTTGTGAGATATCCAATCTGTTGAAAATCACAGACGTGTCCAAAGAGAGTGTTGAAGAACACTATTTGATTAGGGTGCTGAGAAACACCAATTTGTGCCAGCAGATAGTTGTCCTTTAGAACTGACAAGATTACTGCCTCGAGTGTAAACCGAAGATGTGATCAAAGTGGGGAGCCATGCCCCCAAGTAATGAATGGATTGATGTCAAATATGTAGATAGCAAGTTGATGTAAGGAATCTCAGAAGTAGAGTGATAATAGGCAGACACAGTGAGAACCACTGGTGACTGATGCGGGATAGATTCTCAAACATAAAGATCAATGTGAGATCTAGGCATCAGTAGGAAGACTCAGTGAGAACCACTGGTGACTGTTGCAAAGAGGAGAGAGAATCCAAAAGATAGGACAATGCCCCCTAGACTAGGAAGATGCCCCCGAGTGTGACTAGTTTCAATCCATGTGAAGTTGAGAAAAAAATCTTGAAAACAACTAAGAGAGAATGTATGAGTGAGAAAACTAAAGCAGGCAAGCAAACTAAAGAAGGAAAGCAAACTAAAGCAGGAAAGCAGGAGAGAAGATTGCAAGAAAGCCAAGAGATACCGTGATTGATAGAGCATTGCAGAACAAGAGGCGCCTGTTTACCAGGTTTTCACCATCTTGGCAAAAATTCTATTTTTTTTTACCATGACGCCTGTTTACCAGGTTTTCATCAATGACACATTTTCCTCTTTTTCTTTTTTTTTGTATTTTCCATTTTTTCAATTTTTTTAATAATTTTTCTTTTTTTTTAAAATTGGTTTGTATTTTTTCATTTTTCAATTTTTGTGGTATTATCAAGGTGCCTGTTTAACAGGTTTTCACTAGGACAATAGATACATCAAAGCACCTATTTTCTAGGTTTTCACTAAGATGATCATTTTTTCAGGACATTTTGCAATTTTTAGGATTTGCTTAGAATAAAGTATGTACATGAGCATTCAGAAGACATCTCAACTGTCAAAATTCTTCAGATGAAGAGCATTGACAGGCTCTTTGAGTTGTTCTTCCTCTATGGTAGAAAGCTGGTAAGCGCTAGACCCAAATACTACAGTAATAGCATACAAACCAAGCCAGTTTGGTTCAAATTTTCCTTTCTGGACCTACTGCTATTGATTCTTGGGATTCTCTCTCAGGACAAGATCACCCACTTGGAATTCCCTTGGTCTAACCTTCTTGTTATAGCTTTTAGATATTCTCTTCTGATATGCTCGAAGATGATCAAAAACCACTTTTTGACATTCATCCAGTAGTTCAAGCTCTTGTAGCCAAGATATTATTATATCATCGTTAATAATGAGGCCCTTTAGAGAGACTCACAAGGTAGGAATCTCAACCTCAATAGGAAGTACTGCATCTGCACCATAAACTAGAGAAAAGGGCGTAGCCCCTGTTGGTGTCTGTATACTGGTACAGTAAGCCCATAAAGCCAAATTAATCTAGAGATGCCAGTCTCATCCAGAATTGTGTACTGTGTGGTGTAAGATCTTGAGAATGGTGTTATTTGAAGCTTCCACCTATCCATTACCCTGGGGGTAATAGATAGAAGACCAGTGCTGAATGATTCTGAACTTATTACATAAATATGTTAGATCCTTATTCTTAAATTTCCCCCATTGTCAGTGATTATTAATGAGAGTACACCATATCAACAGATGATGTAATTCAGTATAAACATAGCCATAGACTTACCATCAACTATAATGAGAGGCACTGCCTCAACCCACTTGGTAAAGTAATCCATAACAGTGATGATGTATTTATGTCCCCTTAAAGAAGACGGATGTATCTGACCCACTAAGTCAAAGGCCCATTGCTGAAATGGACAAAAGCTGACAAAAGGAATGAGCTCCTTGGCAGGAGCATGGATCAGGTTTCCATGAAGCTGGCATTGTTTGCAAGATTTAGCAAATTCTATAGCTTCTTTCTCCATATCCGGCCAATAGTAACCAGCTCTAATAAGTTTACAAGCTAGTGTCAGTCTGTTTGAGTGAGATCCGTAGATGCCTTCATACACCTCTACTAACACACGCTTAGACTCATCAGGTTCTAAACACCTAAGGAGGGTACCATCTAAACCTCATTTATATAATTTGTTAGCTACAGTGACAAACCATGAAGCACTGTAGATTAAGTGATGTTTCTCATTTCAGGTGTAAGTGTCAAGAATGATATGGTCACAAAGGTAGGAGTAAATATGATGGTAGTGAGATGAGTCATGTCCAATGATTGAACATATCATCCAAGATTCAGGGGAATTATAGGCAGGGTCGTGTAACATCTCCACTAGGAATTCGTGTCTAAAGTCATTTTTTGGCATTTGTAACATGGAAGCTAGAGTAGCCATGGCGTCAACTGCTTTATTATCTGCCCTTGGAATTTTATAGAAAGTAACATGTGAAAAGTATTTTTTAAGACCATCAACCATCTTTTTATAAGGCACTAGTTGTTCATCTTTTGTTTGATAGATGTCATTCACCTAATTGATAACCAACTGTGAATCTCCAAAGACCTTCATCTCATTGACACACCATTCAATAGAAATATTTAATCCATTAATCAAAGCTTCATACTCATCAGTTTTATTGGTGCAAGGGAACATCATTTTGTAAGTTTTGGGTAATGAATATCGCTGAGGTGTAATGAACAAGATTTCGGCGCCTGACCCATGCTAGGTGAATGATCCATCAAAGAACATGGTCCATGACTATTGTGTGAGAAGCATGATGGACTCATCTGGGAATTCAATCCTTAATGGTTGATGATCTGTAATAGGTGCCTCAACTAACTGATCTACAATTTCTTTCCCTTTGATAGCTTTTCTCTAGACATATTCAATATCAAATTCACTAAGGAGCATGACCCATTTAGCTAGTCTACCTATGAGGGTAGCTTTACTGAGTAAGTACTTTAATGGATCAATTTTTTCAATGAGCCTTGTAGTGTGAGAAAGCATGTAGTTTCGTAACTTCTAGGAAGTGAACACCACTGCTAGGCAAGCTTTCTCAATTACATAATAATTCATTTCATAAGAGACCAATGTTCTACTGATGTAATAGATCACTCTTTCTTTATTGTTTTAATCTTCTTGAGCCAATAGAGAATCCAGAGATGTTTTTGTAGCTGAGATGTATAAGATTAATGGCTTCCCATGAATAGGAGGCATTACTATAGGTGGATTGGCCAGATATTGTTTGATTTTTTGAAAGCCTTATTCACATTTTGTGTTCCATTCATAGGTCACACCTTTATGTAGAGTTTTAGTAAATGGTTGTGACTTGTCAGCTAGCTGTGAGATGAAGCGCTAGATAGATTGAAGCTGACCTTGAAGACCTCTAATTTGTTTGATATTATGAGGTGGAGGTATTTCCATGATAGCTTGCACCTTTGCAGGATCCACCTCGATTCCTTTTGCGGAGATGATATAACCAAGCAATTTTCCTGAAGTTACTCCAAATGCACATTTCTTAGGATTAAGACACAGTCTGAATTTTTCCATATGGTCTAGTATAGGGCCTAGATTAGTTAGATTGTCCTTCCTTTCCATGCTTTAGCAAGGGTGTCATCAACATATTCCTCCATTGTTTTGTGCATCATGTCATGAAATAGGGTAGTGGCTACTCTCTGATACGTGGCTCCAGCATTCTTAAGACCAAAAGGCATAACCTTACAATAGAAAGTACCTCATGCATAAGTAAAAGCAGTCTTCTCTTGATCCTCTGGTGCAATTTTGATTTGGTTGTAGCCAGAGAAGTTGTCCATTAGGGAGTACATTTCATATCTTGTTGTCATGTCCACAATAATATCAATGTTGGGTAATGGAAAATCATCTTTTGGACATGCCTTATTTAAGTCCCTAAAGTCTGTGCAGACCCTAATAGATTTTTCATGCTTCGATACTGGAACTATGTTGGAGATCCATTCTGCATAATCAATGGCTCTAATAAACCCAACTTTCAGAAGTTTCTCCAACTCTGCCTTGACAAGTAAAGCCACATGTAGATGCATCTTTCTTAGTTTTTTCTTGACTGGTTTTATACCTAGAGCTATTGACAAGTGGTGCATGATAAGATCAGGATCTACCCTAGGCATGTCAAAGTATGTCCATGCAAAATTTATCTTTTTCTCCTTGAAGAAGTTTGTGAATTCTTTGAGTTCTTTTGTAGATAATGATTTGGCCACATGAATAATGTGTGGATGTTCTTCTGTACCCAGATTTATCGGTTGAGTTGGCTCAATTAGCACCAATGAGTGTTCCTAGAAATAACTTGGAAGCACATCAAGTATCTCATCCTCAGGCACCTCAAAGAGGTTTTCAGCTTTGGATACATCTATTCTTTTTACTTTATTTTGGCTCTGACACTGCCAAAATGTGGTTTTCACCAACAGAGCACCTATTTTTTCTTCTTTTAATTTTATGACTAAGATACTTTATATCAGCCTCGGTCATGTTGATACTTTCTTCACTAGTGGAGGACGTTATAGGTTCAACAACGTGAAGATAGCAGGCTAGAGCATAGTCATTCTAGAATGTAAGGACTTCATTAGATGAGGAAGGGGAATTCTAGTCTATTAGCTTGGGATGTTGGAGTGAGAGAGAAGTGATGGGTTCAAGTGCATTCATGGTATAGTCATCAAAAGCACTGACTAGTAAGCTGAGACCTAGAGTGATCTCATCCAAAGCTATATTCAAATCCTTTTGACTCCTAGCAACCGTAATAGAATACACATTAATATTTATGGACTCAGACTCATTAGACCTTTCACTAGACCCTTCACCTATGTCAAGAAGCTTTTCATAGGATCCTTTTGAAAGACTATCGAACTCATATTCATGGGAATCTATGTTTGAACTCTCATTGGGATGTTTGCACCATGAAGGTTTGGGAGTTCTTGTGACACCTTCCTATTCTTCTGCCAACTGCTCTTAAAACTCTGGTGGTACGTATCATTCACCTTGGAAACTAGGATATTGTAACACTTTCCATTATTCATAGGTTAATGCATCAAATGGAGTGGTTTTATTAGAATCGTTGTCAGTCTTGAATGTACTAACATGTGGTACAAAATTATCTGGTTCAGCAAATAATGTTTCCAGGTATGGAGGAATGGGATAAGGAAAGCAATCCTCATTAGAGCTATCCTCTACAATGTCAACGGTAGCTGTGCCTTTAGGTTCTGGTGAAGGATCCAATTTTGGCACAAATTTGTTAATCCCTAGATGGAACAGGATCTTCTTAAATCCTAAACCAGTTGTGTCTTTCATATTTTGACCCATAGCTTTAATAGCTTCAACTAACCCATTACCATTCACCCATATTGGGCCAGTCCCTTTGTATCCAAAGAATTTCATAATCTTAAGACCTTCACTATTGGGATTAAGTTCATGAGCTGGGGTAGTCTGTTCAGATATGTCCTTTAATTTTCAAAGCCAAGCTTTAATAGCTCTTTCCTCATCTTCATCTTCTAGTGGTGTTGAAGCTCATACAAAGACACCATCATAGAAAATTTCAAGGGGAGAAGTAGAAGATCTATAGTTCTCAGAAGGTCTCCCATAAGAACGAGGAGATGGAGGTAGAGCTGATAATGATAGCATAGGTTCTATTTGATACTCCCCATGCCTATGCCTTTTATTTTCAAGGTCTATTCCATGTCTCTAAGCTTGGCATCATAGAATTATATGTATTCTTTGTTAGTCAGAACAACACTATCAGCTGACTGTGTGAGCGCATTACAAGAAGAGCCCATACTAGCAGGAACTGTTATTTCTGTGCCTTAGAAAGGAAACTTAATGCACTGATGATACATAGAGGGAACTGCTTGCATTTCATGGATCTACGGTCTTTCTAGTAGGATTTTATAAGCAAGAGGAAGGTCCAGCACCTGACTTGTGACATCTCTTTCAACTGATCCAACTTGAATGGGTAGCACGACTAAACCTTTAGACTTTCTTTCTTCTTCATCATAGGCCTTGATAGTAATTCTCTTGCGGGAATCTATGTGATCTTCATCATAACCTAGCTAAGAGAGAAAGTGAGAAGAGAAAATATTGGGACCAACACCATTATCAATAAGGATGTAGCGGGCTAGTTGTTTTCCAATCATGACCTCTATATGCAAAGGAGCATTATGCGGGTGACTAATTGGGTGATCATCTTCTTCTGAGAAGGAAATTTAGTGTGGTGAAGTCAAGTTACCCACCATGGATTGAAACTGATTCAGATTGATGTCTTTGGGGATGTTAGCCTCTGCGAGGGCTTTATCTAGAATCTTCTTGTGTGTAGGCGAGATCTTCAACAACTCAAAGATGATTATTTGAGCATTGGTTCTTTGCATCTGGTCTAGAATGCTATAAATAGCAGTAGAAGGTGTGGGGACCACTTTTGTGGTCTTGTTGGCGGGACCAACAACATCTTTATCTATGGTTTGTTTTGGTGTGGATGTAGTAGCAGGAGGTTTAGGACCCTTAATAGTGATCTTAGCATGGGATCTAGTAACAATGTTTGTGCACTCCTGAGATGTTTTAGATTCAGACGAGCGAGACCCATGGGTGCTCAAGAAAAATGGGGTCTTAGGCTTAGGAACATCCCCACTCCCCTTAGTAGTAATCACACCACAATACTCCACTTCAATAGGTTCAATCATGTTGATGACATTGTCATAAGTGGCATGTGCATAGTTAACCTTGGCATTGTTGTTCTTAGCGTTGGAAGACTCACCTTTCTCATGACGAGGAAGGGATCTTTAAATTCCTGGTGATCCAAATTATTATTATGATTTTCCACAACAATAACCTCATTATCAATCAAATCTTGGAACTTATGACGCACCTGAAGACAAGTAGTAGTCTTATGACCCTTGTTTTGGTGATAGTCATAGTATGCATTGTTGTTCCACCAATGGGTTCATGGTTGCGGATCATATAGACATTTGTCCAAAGGAGTGAGAATTTGATTTTGCACCAAAGTCTTCAAAACCACATCAAGCAGTTCTTCGAAGGAAGTAAATTCACACTTGGGTCGAGGGGCCCAAGGTTTGTTGCCAGAGAATCTAGAAGGCGGTTGAGTATTTGTTGTAGACTTTTCAACAACTTTGGTCACTTGTAAACTAGAAGTGAGATTGAAGACCAGTTTTGAAGGATCTAGGGTCACATTATCAACTACTCTATCATTCACAACGTCCTTATTTTGTTGAAAAACTTCCCTTTATCTTTGTTGGAAGAGGAGGAACCTTGTTTGTTTTCTTTATACAAAGTCAATTCACCTTTCTTAACCATAAATGCCTCTATCCTCAAGCTTGCTTAATCATGCTGTCAAAATTAAGTGGACCTTGAAGTTGTACCTGATACCCAAAATCAGGAGTGATATTGTCCAAGAAGATATCGAGTTTCTAAGATTTGGGTATTTTGCAAGGATAATGTGTGAAAATTTGTCTCCATCTCTGGAGAAATATCATGATAGGCTCCCCTTGTCTTTGCTTGAGATTGCAAAGGTCCCTAATGTTGACGGGATGCTATATATTGTGAGAATAATGATGTATAAAGAGATTTGCAATTTCATCAAATGTCTTGATGTTGGTGGGTAGTCTAGAAAACCACTCCATGGCAGGTCCACCCAAAATTTAGGTAAAGAGATGCATCAAATAGGTTTGATCATGAATAAACTCCATAGATAGGGCCCCAAATTCTCTCAGATGGTCCTAAGGATCGGTGGTACCCAGGTACTTATCATACTTAGGGAGTTCTACACCTTTGGGAAAAGGTGGCATATGAAGACTTCTATCAAAATGAAAAGGACAGATACTCTTCATCATGAATTATTGTGTGGGTTTGTCCTTATCCTTCATAAGTTGGCTAATTTGAATTTTCATATCTTGAATTACCTTGTGCAATTTGGTAATCTCAGTCTCTTCTTCTTTAGCCATAAGTGTTTCCACTTGGAAGTTTGGGGGTAGCTTAACTCCTTGTTTTGCCAAATCTAGAAAATATTTATCTTTATCTTATGCAAGGAGAATTTCCATCTTCTTGATGAGAGCCTTATTAGATTTTGTAGCATCTATGTCAATTTGATTTATCGACTCATCATCATTACTGAGGATCTCATAAATGCTTTGACCCTGATCTTGACTCTGGTCATGTGGAGGAGGGCGATGTTGATGCTGCTCCTCTTATTGACCCTGCTAATCTTGAGATTGGTCATGGACCCCGCTATATTGACCTTGTAGGTAATCAAAAGGAGTTACCATGTCGTTGATGTGGGATTGTGTCATGTTCAGTATGAGTGTGAGTATTGAGCTAAGAATTCATGGTCAATGTAACTCTTGGCAGATCAAAAGGGTTGATAGGATCAAAAGGATTGATATGTTTAAAAGGATCACTAAGGAAATGAGGATCGTTTAATAGGGTCAATCCAAACAGGTGACTTTCTGAAGCTTTTTTGATCTGAAAGAAATGGATTTTGTTGATCTTGAAACAAAGGATTAGAGAAAAACTGGAACACTGGTTTCTGATTCAGACTGAAGTCTATGCTGAATGGGGAGGAGGAACATGAGGATCCCTCTTGACTATCAGATTGAACAATGGGTTCAAAATGACCTTTTCCTTGATTACGAGGTTTACTTCTACCTATTCCAGAACCACAAATGGGAAATATATTTTTTCTTCTAGTCATAACAGGCATAGACGAAGATGAAATGAGAGAAAACTTAGGATCCAACTCAGAACTCTGTCACTAGAAATAGCAAAAAGGAGGTAATAGGCTAGAACAGCCAAGATGTGAGATGCACCCTGTATAGTCATAAAATGGAAGCACTTCCATAGGAGACTAGTTTAGCCTTCTGAGTGAGTGGTTTGGGGTCATGACAAGTGCCTCTGAATGTGTTCCTGATCTTGACATGGCTTCCCCCCTGACCTGCCTTTCTAACCCCCATTTCCTGACCTGATTTCTGCATTCTGGGTCTTTGACCTATGATCCTGGGATCTGAGGATAGGGTCGACCTCCTAGGACAGGGTCGACCTTGACCTTGCCATAGGAAAGGGTCAACCTTGACCCTGTCCTAGGACACGGCTGAACTTGACCCTGTCCCAGGGTCCAAATCCTGGGAACTTTTGGTTTCCGGGATGTCGGTCTTAACAAATAGTTTTCTCCTGCTTTCGGGTCAGCTATTTTGAGTTTTGAATTGGTTGATTCCTAAATTATATTTAATTATCCTATGTAGGCCTCCTTATAAGATTGTTCCCTAATTTCATATAAAAGGGAGCCTTCTCCTCTCATTTTCTCTAAGCATGAAAAACCATAATCAAACATCATTAGGCAATTGAGAAGGATTTTCAAGTGCAATTCAAGCAAGCTAAGGAGAAAGATTTCAAGCAAGCATCCATCCATTCTCAAGCATTCAAGCATCCATTTTCATGAAGGAGGTCCATTGGAGGCCATTGAA
>MU226071.1:4252643-4300300 GCA_018584345.1 Thuja plicata | reverse complement strand
TCCCTCTTGCGAGTTGCCCACCTACCCTAAATAACATCAGCCAAGATGGGGAAGGTTGACAACATGCTTCATTGGCTCATCCTTTATGGTAGCCCTATTTGTGTTTATATGTTGTAATGTGCTTCCCTTGTAATGTCTTTCTAAATGTTTGTTAGATTCTTTTATACGACCCTTATTACTCTGTTGGTATAAGGTGATAAAAGAATCACAATTGTTGTTCCATTCTTCTATATGTATCTACATTCTTCTATATGTTATTTCATGTTATGTTGTACTTGTGCTATTGTTTGTAAATGTTTTCCTTGTACAATGTGCTTAGATCTGCGACATGGTAGCACTAATTCTTTTTGGTCTCCAGGTTGTGGTCTGAAAAGATCCGTCTTCGTAATTCTCAATTTTCTTTCCTCCTTTGTGATTATAGTTCTACTTTCTTTGGGGAATGATGTTAATTCATTTGCAATAATATCATATGTATATGTACATATTATCTTATGAATGTACTAACCCCACATTAGGTAGATCCCTTTTGTGTTTTGTTGACGGGGTTTTGCTGACCGGGTCTGCCAACAGTCATAAGTTGTCACTAGGTTCCGGGGATACCGGCCAACTCTGCCTACAAAGGTTGTCTAGGAGAATTATATTCTCTGGGCCTTCAAGCACCTGGGTGTTGCATCACGACAGTGCGGGGTTCGTTTGGGGAGAAGTGACTATTTTCAAGGGGGATAGCTGGTTTCTTCAACTCATTTCCTCCGGAGATTCAATAAAGTAAGGTTTTCCCCTAGCATTCTACACTTAGAAAATAAAGAGAAAAAGATCCTGCAAGGTTAGAAGTATTTCATCTAACTATAGTCATGCCGAAATGTCTGAGACATTGATAATACTCT
This sequence comes from Thuja plicata, assembly GCA_018584345.1. NCBI lineage: Eukaryota > Viridiplantae > Streptophyta > Pinopsida > Cupressales > Cupressaceae > Thuja > Thuja plicata. Next base: position 4,299,416 of record MU226071.1, on the reverse strand, counting down.
GATAGACTACACTAAATACCGAAGAAATACATAACCATCAGCTAGCATTATATCAGTAGTGGGAATAAAGAGGTCGTTAATCTTCTTTAACATATCAGAGTAGAAGACATAAAGAACATCAAAACATGAAATACCATTAACTCAAAAGCAGGAATTCCAACAACATCATTTCTGAGAATTCTTCCTTCTTTATTAATATTCATTCCAGCAAGCACCGGTGCGTGATACAATGGTGGCTCCAGGGGAGCGTCTAACTATTGAAAACAGAACAATGGATCATTGAGCTCTGCAAGTTGGAAAAGAGAAATCAGTTTGCTATTTCTATAGACAAAAAAATCATCAATTTTGCCGACCCTTGAAAATGGGCCAGTCTGCCTATTTATACAGCTCTCTTCTAACCCTAACCCTATTTACATCATGTTTCAATAAAATACAATATCTGGGGGCTGGTACTACCTGTGCCACCCTACAAAATACCTGGAGATGGAATAGGTCTACCATGTCAGAAGAATAAGATAAGAATGTACATCAGAAGAATTGGTCTCGAGAAGAGAGCCAGAAAGGAGAAAGAAGAAAGTAGGCCCCCAAGGGACTGAGGCTACATGCCTCATAAATGGGAAATGTGGCACCCTATCTCCAATGTTCCAGGTGTACCCTTGAGCGGCACCTCGAGAAGACCACCTTTTCAGAAAACCAACTGCAGAGCTGATGCCCCTTGATGTGGCCAACCACCTTCTGAAAACCTTTATTAACCACTTTTGAAACTGATCGGTCGGCCTCGGGGACTGAGACATGAATCACTTTAAAGAAAAAAAAAATTTGGTTCCAGGACTCCGGGATCCAGGAACTTACATCCCCAAAGAATAAAGAATGCTCAACACTTGAGTTCCTCGTGGCCCCCGAACAAAGCTCAAGGTTTCTTATTTTCATTGAAGGCCTGGAGCAGGCGGGAAATGCCATCTTCATCTATATCTTTTAGGCTGGCCCTTCTGTGCTTGGCCACTTCAACTTGTTCCCCCAGGTCCAGAACATTTTCTTTGAATTCATCTACCATCCTCGCTGCGTCATGACCCTTAAGTATCATGCTGGTTAATTTCGCTATCTGGGCCCCATCTATCCCCTCTGGGGATTGATACTAGGAGTTCATTATCTCATCAAAACTCCCCAAAACTAAATCTCCGGGGGTATATGTATCTGTGCTAAGGGGATCAGCCCCAGAAGCCTTTATTACAAAAGACCTGTATAAATTAGAAGAATATTTTATAGTATTTACCTTTTCTTGCAAGGACCCTACCAGTTGCTTGGTTACCTCTAATGTGAGGTCAAGTCTAGAGTGTTGGGTTCTTACAAAATCAAATGATTCCTCACCCAGAATTTTAGATTCATAAATCATATCTTCTCCCAAGGTAAGGAGCTCTTTGAGCTCCACCTTCCATGCTTGGTAATTTTTGGCATCACTCTCCCACTGCTCAATAAGTGCTTCTTCCTGATGAATAATTTATCGGGCTGTGTATAGATCTAGGAGGGTGGACGCTAGGAAACGTCGGGTGTTTCCTATCTGCAAGGTGACCCACTCGTCCACTGCTTAGGCTTTCTTTTTCATTACTCGCAGGGAGTCTATGTCACTTTGCGGTAGTTCTTCTGATGTGGAGGTCTCCGGAGGAGTGGCATTGATAGGTCAGGCTAGCTCAGTAAGCAATCCCATAAGGTTTGCATTCTTTTCCTTCTCAACCTTGAGCCTCTAGGCCTCTTTCTCATATCGGGCTTCCACTGCCCTTGCTGCCTCCTTTAGCAAGTCTACCTCACCTTGCTTTCCCCTTTTACCTAGGGACACCTCTGCAACATTGTAATCTATGGGGTCCATGGTTGCTTCATCGGCGTCTAGGGGAGGTGTCACCACAACGGTAATTGTTTCTCTGCCCGACCCAGTTTGAAGAGTGTGAACTGTCCAGGCTTTCTTTTCCTTTGGCGGGGCCTGAACTTGGGCCATCATTTCGGCTAGGGAGAGAGGACTCACAGGAGTGGACTGAGCTTTTCTTTTCCTGTTCTCTATCAGCCATTGAGGTGGTAAGGGTGGCCTTCCTGCCAGGGTTTGTTCTCCTGATTCTTTCCCAGTATCTGGTGGCTGTTGCTCCTTAGAAATATGGACCTCATCTGTTCCTCTCCCTGCCTCAACTTCTTCCATAGCAACATTCTCTTCAATCTCCATCTCCTCAGCCTCATCCTGTATATCTATCATTGGGTCTGGAACTTGGTAGGCTTCCTTAGGGATTTCTTCTTCAAGCTTCTCCTCTTTTTTCTCTTCTTCTTCTTGGGCTTCTTCTTCTATCGGCACCTCTTTCGGCAGTAGGGGAGGTGTTGGGCCAAGATTTAGAGTTTGGGCCACTGTGATCACCTACCCAAAAGAGGATCCCAAGAGTGGAACTTGGAACGTGGCGGCTGGGGTTACGGTTATTCCCAAAGGTCTGGTTCCCCCAGCGGATGCCATTCATTCACTTGGTTTATGTTGGTCCACTCCCAGACCTTGCATTTCTTGAGCCCCAGAGATAATCTCCAGTTTTGGCTCCTTTTCTTCTGCCTACTGCTCATGTCCCTGTGTAGGCTCTTGCCCAATATTTTCTTGTTCTGCAGCCCCTTGTTCCACCCCTGGGACTTCTGTCTCTACTTTTGCATCGTCCCCCTGCAAGTTTCCGAACTCATCAGCCGCAAATACATCAAATTCTTCTTCCAGAGGGGGACTGGCCAGGACCTCTACAAGTTTTGTTTCTTTTTTCTTGCCCCGGGGAACTGGAAGAAAGAATCTCCACTTCTCGGGGGAGGGACACCTCCGGCGCTGGTTTTGCCTTAAGCTTTTTTCTGAGCTTTTTCTTCTTCTTGGTAACTAGAGGAGGTCCCGCATCTCTTATTACCGCAACTTCCAAAAAATCCACCCCTATCGCCTTGACCATTAAGGCTGCCAATGACGGGGAGGAAGGAGGATGAAGTGGCCCGGTCATAAGTGGTGGGGTGGCCAGCTTCGTTATTAATTGCTCCCTCATTTGTTGGGAGGCCACCACTGACTATTTTATTTGTTCTGCAATGGGGACTTCTTACGCAGAAGGGGGTGTAGCTATTCTTTTTCCCTTATCTGCCCCTTGCGAAGAAGTCCCGGCCCCCGGGGTCATTTTAGGTACAGGCGACAGAGTTAACTTTGGCGCCGGCTAGGCTGCTCGGTGGGTACTCCCGGGGCACACCTTCTTGAAATAGGCGTGGCTTCTCTCGACCACTTCTCGAGTGAAGTATTCAATCGTGGGCTCCTCTTGGGTGGCCTAGTTTACTGGTGGAAGGGCTTTCTTATTGATCCCCTTTTCCTTGTACTGGGGATCGATGGTGGGGGCGACGTCAGAGAAATCTGCCAGGAACTTCCAGAGTTTCAATTTATGCATCATGTCAGCCGTCATTCTGATATAGTGTGGGCTTTGTACATCCACATCATCTTGGAAGTCTGCCTAGAAGTCCTCCATATGTATGCGATGGGGCTCTGAAGCCTGGGGCATTGCTGCTGCAATCTTGCCATGCGGATAAAAAAAATTTCGCGCTAGATAAAATTCTTGTAAGTTAAAAATTTTTAGTTCATTGTCTACCTCCTTTACGGTGGCTAGACTGCATGTGTAGTTCCCATAGGTGATTGGGAATGGGATGTTCGGGATCTTCTTGAGGGAAAAGAAGGCATGCACCTCCATTATTTTCCTACAATATTCCAGCAGCACGATCTTGTCCCCATAATGCCTAGGCAACAAGTAGGGTTTCTCAGAGAAGCCGGTGACCCTAATGTATGTATGCTGCTGGAACTGAATATAGTAATGTCCATAACTATGGACTAGCTTCATCGCCTCAGTGGATAGGTGGAATCCAGCATCCCAGGTGGGTGTGAGCAGGTGGTAGTAAACGAACGCATCGTTTACCCGATAGAAACTAGGGAAGCTAGCCTCCCATTGAATCTGTGGGAAATGGTCCCACGATGCTTTTTGTCCCGGGCCAATCCTGAGCATGCCATCAGTGAGTAGACCGTGGGAATGGGCCCTCTGGTGTGGCAGGACCCAGAAAACATAAGAAGACATATAGAAATTCTTCTTCCGGTTCAACTGCTGGAACTGAGAGTCGACATGGTTGGAGATTATTGTCACCCAGTCAAAGAATTCTCCCTTGGTAGAGATGTCGAGGAGGAAATAGTACATCCATTTGGAAAACTCCTAGGCGGAGGGTTGCGCAAAGACCTGGGCTAATGCTATCATTCCCATTTGGATGCTCTCCTTGAATTCAGAGCAGGGAATCTCTATCTTCATTCTCTTTGGGTCCCTCATTGGGGCCTTAACCCAGTGGCTATTCATATATACCCGGGAAGAATCCTCCAGTTGTGTTAACTGGGTCAAGGCATCGGTCGTTGTAACCACCATAGCCTTATCAAATTGTGGGATACCCAGGCTTGCCTGGAATGTGACTGGGTCGAGGGACACCAGTGGAGTGAGGTATCCCGTGGGTTCTGCAACTGTGAGCATGACAGCCCAGACAAAGGAGTTGTAGTTTCTCGCCAATGTTAGGATAAGCTCCAGAGATTACACGGAGCATAGGAAGCAGGCTGCCCGAAGGATTCCAGAGGCCCCGACGTTGATTGCTAGCTATTCTCCAGCCTGTTGCTGGATGTGCATTACCTTTACCAAGGCCTGCATTTCTGCCCAAGTTCTGACATTGGTGTCGGTCATCAATTTTACCTTGGACTCAATCTTTGAGCCCACAATGACATTATCCTGTACAAACTTCATGGTGAGGGGAAGCTTTTCCAGGGCCCTCTCCATCTTGGACTTTACGGCGGCCCTAGTCTCTTTTGCGGTTGGTAGTTCTAGGCTTCCAGGTGGAGATGACGCAGATGCCTTAGACATGTTTGGAAGCTAAACTCTGGGAACCTGCAAGGCAAAGTGACCGTCGGGACATATTTATCAAAATAATCATTTTGGGGTCTTGATATCTTACCACCGTGGTGTTTTCCTTCCTGAAAAGTTAGTATCATGCAAAGGTAACCAAAAAGAAAAACATATCATAAACTTAAAATCTTCATTACATATCCGGGCTGGGGAATTTTATCACACTTGGCAAAGATACAGGATGGATGGTGGTAAGAGGCCCGAGGCCCAGAGAAATGACCATTAGTGGGGACATGTAAAAAGCCAAGTCATCAAGCCCACGTGGGTGCCACATGCGGAGGTATTAAATGGAAGCTATGGCGATGACGGTGGAGCCAACTATTTGAATGCACGAAAAGGGAAAGCCACTTGGCTAGAATTGATTGTGCACATGGGACATAAATAAGGCTCTGACAGACTTCATGGAGGAGAGAGAAAACCACCTGTTTGAAACCGGCCGAGAGCCGAGTTTCAAACAGGTGGTTTTTTGCCTCGAAGCGAGTTCAGAGGCGGAAAACCAGAAACAGAGGTGACTCGACCTGCTTGTCAAGCCACCCAGAAGGATATACATGGAGCTGAGGGATATATACAAAAAAAAAGGAGATATATAGGGGTTATACATAGCTATACACATATATACATGAATATACACTGCGGGACGACGCCCACAGGAAAACTAGACAAGGCAAAAACACATATACACAACTATCTACATATTTACAAATAGACTACTTCTGCACAGAGGGAAGACAACCCTTTGGCAGAGCTGACCCACCAACGGGTGGCAGAAGCAGAAGACAATAGACCAGACAAGACAGAGAAACAAAACAAAACCAGACAAACAAAATGACATGAAACTGAGGAAAACTAGAGAGCGGAATCAAAGCAGAGAAGCGAGAAAGAAAAAACACCAACTTGAGAACGCAAAAGATGGAGGAAAAGGAGGATTTACCGTAGGAGCTCTGCAATAGCTTGAGTTGTCTAACGGTCAGAGTCACCACCACGAAGCACTTGTACTTGCCTGAGAATGACTGAAAATGTTAAGCGCTGATTACCATAAATTCTCTGCAAATGCTCTGTTAATCACTTTGAAATCACTTTCTAATTCACTCTAAGTGCTTGAAGATTTTAATCACGGTAAGTGTGAAAGTGACAGATGACTTCTATTTATACTTGCGGTAAAAGGTAATCCTCCTCTTTGTGGCAATCTCTGGACAAGCAAAACCTCTGGACTCCAGGCCCGGGGATTCCTCATGATGATATCTTTTAGGACATCACAACAAAGAATCCCAAAGTCTGGAATCCAGTTCCCAATGAAGGACAACCTCCGAGACCGGAGTCCTAGAGGTGAAAACCAAACAAACAAAATAGCACATCGGGGAAGAAAACCCCAGAGAAAGAAAACAAAAAGGGAAAGAAAGACAAGGCAAAGCCGCAAGCAAAAGCAAACAAAAATAAAAAGGGGGACCCAAAATTTTGCACACAAAATGTAGGGACGGGGATGCAGGGCATAAAAAATGGAAAATATTTGGGATGAATGCCCTAGCGCATTCGAGAACTATAGAATCCCTGGTTAGCAAAACTAGAACAAGTCACCCGCTAGGGCGTCTGACAGGCAAAGAGCAACATGTCTGAGGGAATCTGACCATATAGGAGTCAGTCCATAGTCCTTCATCAGTGGTGTCATGTGTGCTTTGGAAGGAAATTAAGCCGATGAACTCTGGGAGGAGAGAAGAGGTACTAATCACATCGAACCTGTCATCAATTAGCTCGCTTCCCCCGGAGACCAGAGTTTTATCCCGCTTTTCCTCTTATTATTCTGTTTGTTTCTGGATGGGTAAGACGGTACTTCTTTCACCATTAAGCTTAAGCTTAGCTAATTTTAATGGTGGTACTTCTTTCACCTGTCCACCTATATTTAGATGTTTTGAAGAGAGGATAAAGCTCCGGAACCGGGAAGAATTCTTTAAATTTTTAGACCTGGGTCAACCAATTAGTACAGCCGATCTACCCTCAGTGTGTCCGATTACTTGTCCCTTATATTATTTGTGTTCACTGATTGCTAGACTCTTGGAGACAACACCCAATAGAGATTGCTAAAAATGTGCCATAACCTGTAAAACAACCCCGGAGACCGGATCGACTCCATTCTTAAGATAGATTCTAAAGTTCACCATGCCGTAGACATTGCACTAGAGGCCAGAGTTATGCGAAGCATTCCAATTCTTGCAAGACAGGAAAAAATGTCGGGACCGAAAGAAAACCGAAAATGAAAACAAAAATAGCAAAAGAGGACTATCCCAGAGGACAGCTGACAAGACTATTTACAAGGAAGGGCACCTCGCAACGAGACACCCGAAAGAGATATTTACAAGCGGAAGGCTTTACATATAATACAACTTAGGATGAACTTACCCTAATTGAAATAGTGCTTGAGAAACTGCCCATTAGCGGGCAATGCGACAGTTTCCCGGGTCAAGGTGTTAAGGCGGTAAGTATTCACCCTGTAGATTTCTGAGATCAAGTATGGTTCGAGCCAGAGTCGATGGAACTTAGTATGCTTTCCTTTCTTCTCTCGGGCCTTGTCCCACAACAGGACCAGATCTGAGATCTAAAAAGCCTTATATTGGGCTCTTCTATCAAACCATCTTTTTACCACTGCTTGATGATGCACAAAATGTTCAAGAGTCGTGTCTCGTTGTTCCTCCATTCATACCAGATTTAAGAGCTGAGCCTCCACAATGTTGTCCCCGTTGCTAAATTCCTGCATAAGCCGTAAAACAGGGATTTGTAAATTGACTGGGAACAAAGGGTTCTGACCATAAACCAGATGGAATGGGGATGTTCCCAGGGTGGATTTGACACGAATGTGATCTGCCCAAAGGGATAATTTCAATTTTTGATGCCAATCCCAGGGATTTTTCTCTAACAGATGTTTGATCACTTCAAGCAGATTTTTATTTGTCGATTCAGCAACACCATTTCCCTAGGGGTAATAGTTGCTGGAGAAATTCAGTGTGATCTTTTGATTGTAGGTCCATTCGAGTAAGTGCGCTGAAGAAAATGCTGGACCATTATCACATACCAAAGCAAAGGGCATTCTGAACCTTGTGACGATGTTTTCTTCCAAGAACTTGATAACTACATCCGTCGTGTTGTTTTTGCAAGGTATAGCTTCAGACCACCGAGTGTAGTAATCAGTAGCAGTAAGGATGTATCAGTGGTTGGCAGATGAGTTGGGGTTGATTTCCTCGATGAAGTCAAATGCCTATTGGAAAAATGGCCTCGCTTCGTAGACTGGTTGTAGAGGCATAGCTGGGTTACATTCACGATGCGCTACAGTTTGACAAGTATGGCATTTCCTGACATGAGCGTGAACATCCTTGAATATATAGGGCCAATAATATCTAGCCTGAAGGATTTGATGGGAAGTGGCATCGGTTGAGCTATGCCCGGTTCCAAACTATCTGTGGAATTCATCAATCACTCTTACAGCCTGGTTTCTGTCGATGCACCGGAGGTATACTTCCTCATAGTTTCTGCGGTAAAGCGTAGAATTTTTGATCATGAAGTGGGCACTTTTCATCTGCAGGGCACGACGTTTGTGGGGAGGTAACCCCTCCGGGCATTTTTTGTTTAGTAGCAAGTATACCAAATCAGTGTACCATGGATCTTGGGTAATGGACTCCACCGTGTAAGTTTGGCATTCTATGCGGGGAGTCCCTTCTGCCATCGCTCGACTTAGTCCCTGGCCTCGGACTATCTTCATGGGCTGCATTTCTAAGTCATAATCCTGGAGGATGGCCATCCATTTCCCCCGTCTCTGACCCAATTCACTTTGCATCAATAGAGATTTGACGGCCTAGTCTAGAATGATAGCATGTACTTTGCTCCAGAGAATATAATGCCAGAATTTGGTCACGGCCTGAACTAGAGAAAAGGCCTATTTTTCTAGTGGTGAATACCAAACTTTGGCATTCTTGAAGGGGAAACACATGAAAGCTATTGGTCATTCCTCTCCTTCAACCTTTTGGGTCAACACTACCACAGCAGAATGCAGCCAAGCAAACGAGTAAATGTAAAATGGAAGGGAATAGTCTAGACTAGCCAGGACAGGTGGTTCCATTATTGTCTGTTTGATCTGGGCAAATGCCCGTTTTTCCTTAGGACTCCACTTAATTTTGGTATTTCATCATCTCGTTGAGCGGTTTGACTATCTCTGCGAATCCCGTAATGAACCGCCGGACGAAGTTGATCTTCCCGAAGAAGGATCGCATCTCTTTCTTACTGCTAGGAATTTGTAAATTTAGCAACGCTTCAACTCTATGAGAGTATATATATATACCCTTCTGAGAGACAATATGCCTAAGCAACTTCCCCTCGGTTACCCTAAATATGCACTTCTTGGGGTTGAGGGATATTCCATACCGGCGACATCTCTCACAGATCTGAGCGAGGTGAGCGAAATGATCATACTTGTCCTGGGAAAAGATGGTCAAATCATCCATGTAGATGATTATGCACCGATTCACAAGGCCCTTGAATGAAATGTCCATAGCCTTCTAAAATGTTTCCCCTACATTGATCAAACCAAAGGGCATTCTCCAATACGCAAATGTTCCCCACTTGGTGGTAAACATCGTTTTCTCTCTATCTTCGTATTTGACCATAACCTGGTTGTATCCCGAATATCCATCTAAGAAGGACATCATCTGGGATCCATTTACTATTTGCAACACCTCATCCAACAAAGGGAGAGGGTGATTATCTTTTTTAGATGCCTTTTTCAAATTTTGGAAATCCACGCAAAGGCAGATCTCACCGTTTTTCTTCCTGACAGGGACCAAGTTGGCTACCCACGTAGTGTGCTGGATTGGAAAGATTATATGGGCTAACAGTAGTTTTTCTACCTCTTGACAAATCAGAGGCTCTATCAGGGGGTTGACCGGTCTTTGCTTTTGTCGGAAGGGCTTAGCATCAGGCTTCAGGGGAATGGTATGGGTCATGATGGATGTATCATATGTCTTTAAGTCTTCATAACCCCAGGCAATTACGTCGATGTATTCTCAGAGAACCGTGAGAATCTTCTCCCTTTCCTCAGGGGAGTAGGAGGTACCTATGTGGATGATCTTCTCTTCACTAGGCTGGCCGATGTTAACCTTCTCAAATTTCCCTCCCTCGGGGGAGGATGACACCTTCTCACAGGCCTGAGGGTCCAAGTCAAAGATTTGTTCCAGTGCAACCATCCCCTTTGGGATGGTGTTAGTAGGAAAGTCCATGATCCCATCGTCTTCATCACTCTTCCCAGTATCGTCATGGTCTCGTTCCTCCACTATCTGATCCTCAAAGACACCAACATTCGCCATGAAAGACATGATATGCTGGTCATCCTCAAAAACCTAAAAGTGGGTGACATTGTCTGGGATGGACGGGGTAGGGACCATCTCAACCGAAAATCTCCAGAGTCGTGAGCCAGCCATTGGCTCTAGTGTGCTAGCAGAAACGGTGAGGGCATCTGGGACGTAGTTTCGCCATCGGGGAATGAGGTCAATGACAAAGGCATCAAAATATTTGATAAGGCTCCAAGCTCGGTTGCGGTATGCGGCCAGCCTTTTGTCATGACATGTGTATTGGCTCCAGACCTGTTTAACAATCAACTCTGAATCACCCAAAGCCCGGAGGTGGGTGATACCTTTGCTTAATGCAAATAAGAGTCCAAGAACCAAAGCCTCGTACTCTGTGACATTATTTGTACAGTTAAACTGCAGCCTGTAGGACACGAGGAAGGACTTCCCTCGTGGGTTGATTAACTCTACCCCATCCCCATAGCCTTGTTTGGATTGAGACCCATCGAACTTCAGGGTCCATAAGTCATTGTTTGTAATCTGGGGCTGGGGAGGGGGAGTTTTCTTTGGATTATTGTTGGGAGACCTAGGGATTCTTCCTGGGACTACCGGCATGAAAGTAGAATTTACCTTCGGAGGCGTTTTGACTTGGGATTTCCTGGGGAATGGCACTGAAGGAGTGCATCCCATAGGAGTACTGGGTCCCGGGGAATTAGTTATATGTTGATTCTGGAAGGTATCGAGTTGTCGGTTAGCGATCAAGAGACATGGCCCACACTCAAGTTCTGAATGTTTTTCATAGTGCACTCGGCACCAAGTGTCAGATAGGAGTGTGGAAAGAGTTGCTGTGGGGTTTTGAGAGTCTACCTCAGTTCTCATCTTTTCTTTGAGGTTTTGGGCTCTTTGTAGTACGGTAGGATCTTCTCCGGGGAAAAAATCAAATGTTAAGATTTCAAAAGGTCGATGCACCCCTAGAGAAGTCTCAGAGAAAAAGACCTCATTGACCCTCCTAACTTCAGTAAGGGCCTATTTCATCTGGGGCTCACTTTCAACCTGAATCTTATTGGATTCTCCCTCCCATGGAAGCCATAAGTGGGTGAAGTCGGTCGAAAAGTATCCATTCAAGGACTTAGACCAATTCCGACTTAGTAACATCCTGTAAGTCTTTGGGATGTCTACCAGTTGAATGTCAATGATGCTGGATATCCTGGGGTCCTGGATAAGATGTATTCGGATGTTCTTCAATTCCCCCACCATTTTTATAGCAGTCTTATCCAGCTGGATCACTGCGTCGTTAGATGGGGTGGGGTGGAATCTGAGCTTCTGACAAATAGACAAGGGCATGATGTTACCTGAAGCTCCAAAGTCTACTAGGAAATTGTGTATATTTTTTCCATGGATATTCAGGCCTAGTAGGAAGGGAGGATCCTCATTATTCCCTCAGAAGACAGCCGCATTAGCATCTTCGAAGGAGACATTCTTGGGTGGGCGGCTAACAGTTTCCAGGTTCCTTAAGAGCTTCAGAAGGGACTTCTTCTGCTCGGGACAATTTAGTAAAACCTCCATCAAGGTCATGGAGGTGGTGGTCTTCTCTAACACCTTCGTGATATCAAATCTTCCCCCCGAGAATGGGTGATTTTCCTCAGCGAGGTCCCTCGCTTGGTTAGGGTTAAGACCTTTTGGAGGGACGGGTTGATCAGTTGCATTATTTCGGTGAGGAGGAGCGTCTTTGATAGGAGGTGTGGGCGTGTAAGCTGGTCCTTTACCAACCTGGCTCTGAGTATGGTATGGAGTCCGCGGGTTAGTAAAGGCGTTGGCCTCAAAGGGCGGGATAGATTCATCAAAGCATCTCTGTAGTTCAGATTCTTCTTCATCCTCCTTGGAAGTTCCAAAGAAGATGGTATCATAAGTGAAGGCACTATGGGTTGGCTCTTGGACAGGGGGCTCTAGAGGAGCGGCATCGTGCAACTGCTGCCTGTCCAGCTGGGAGATCATGATGACCTTCTCCAAAGTGGCACAATTTACCTCGTTGTGGGAACTCATATCGTGTAGTCTACACCAGTTAGTCATGGGCTGGAAGTCTGCAACTGGTGTAAAATGTGATGGTCCAGCACCACTTTGGTTGGCATTTTGGTTTGGAGGTGGACCTCCAGTTTTCGCGTTATTATTCCATTGTTTTTGATTGGGCCTAGACCCATTGTTGAAGTTTCTTCCTTTGGCATTGTTGTTTCGTTGGCCGGAGAAAATATTTCCTCTCTAGGAATTTGAATTCTGGGGCGCATAAGACACCGCCTTTAGTTGGCCCATGTCCATAGTCAAAGTGGATAACATTCACCAAAGGGATTTGACCTCGGCGGTCAACTGAGTGTTAGCGTCACAATGTGACAGCTGTGGTTTTTGTTGGTTTCCCGGGAAGACGGTAGTATTAGCTGAAGTCGAGGGCGGAAATCCTCAAGCTGTGGACGACTGAAAGAAGGGCACTCCAGATGGTTTTGTTTGAGATTATTGTGCCTACTGCGGTTGATTCCAAGGAAAGACTTCCAGACCCAGTGTCATCTGGGTCTAGGCTGGGTAAACATACCGTGCCTGCTGGTCCATCAAGGGTGGCGGAGGATTCATCGCCATCAAGGGGGCACCTATTGCCAGATTGGGGTTGTATCCCCTGACATATGTAGTTCCATTGGAGATCATGTTGAAAGGCATGTTCTGCCCAATCCCGCCTGGGGATTTGTTGAGACCGCGGGACAGCTCTAGGGCTAGGTTGTAGACTTTTGCCAAGGTGTCCCAGTCGCCCGCGGCGGTTTTTCTCCAAAGGAGAGTGTCAATGAAAGGGTCCATCACGTTGAGGTAGGTCTGTATGGTTACCTCCAGGGATGGAATGAAGGGGCCCGTGCACCGCTTTAGAGTGCACTGGAACCTATGGTTGAATGCTGCAAGAGGTTCATTGGGTTCCTTCCTAATGGAGAAGAACTGGCTATGGGACCAAGCTGGGTCCACATGCACGTGAAAGGAAACCAAGAAGGCATCCTCCATGTCTTGCCAACTGTATATGGAGTTGGTAGGAAGGTTAAGGTACTAGTTCAACTCATCTTGCCCTAACGACAAGGGAAACATCCGAGTCACAACATCTTCATGTTGGATCCGGTGTCAGTTAGTGGCATCTTTATATGCCTGTAAGTGTTCTTCCACGGTCTGTGAGCCTAAGTGCTCATATCATGGGCAAATCTTCTCTGGGTGAGAGGGTAAGTCGTTGATTGTGCCCGAAAAAGTTCCCATTGGGGACCTAGTGTTTCTGAAATACGCGGCCATTGGAGAAACTATAGGTTGGGTAATTTGGGTACTGGTTCCCAGAATTATCTAAGGATTTTGGGTATTCAGAGGCATGGTAGATCCCCAAAAAATAGTGCTTGGTATGATTTTCGAGTTTCTCTTCTTTCGAGCAGGGGGCTCGAGTTTGACAAACCTCCTGGGATTCGGGGCAGACCTAAGGACTCTTCCAAACTTAGCTGGGGAGAAAGATCCAATCCCGTTGAAGGATTTCCTCTAAAGACTATGACTTGGGGAACCTTCAAGAGGTGTAAAATCAACAATCTTGGGAGGGGGATGAGTTCATGCCCTCCTTCTAGTGCCAGTTTCTGTTGATGGGGTTTTGCTGACCGGGTCTGCCAACAGTCATAAGTTGTCACCGGGTTCCGGGGATACTGGGAAAATCTACCTGCAAAGGTTGTCTGGGAGAATTATATTCTCCAGGCCTTCAAGCACCTGGGTGTCAGGTCATGACGGTGTGGGGCTCGATTGGGGAGAAGTGACTATTTTCGAGGGGGATAGCTGGTTTCTTCAACTCATTTCCTCCAGAGATTCAATAAAGTAAGGTTTTCCCCTAGCATTCTACACTTAGAAAATAAAACAAAAAATATCCTACAGGGTTAGAAGTATTTCATCTAACTATAGTCATGCCAAAATGTCTGGGACATCGATAATACTCTGATAGACTACACTAAATATCAAAGAAATACATAACCATCAGCTAGCATTATATCAGTAGCGGGAATAAAGAGGTCGTTAATCTGCTTTAACATATCAAAGTAGAAGACATAAAGAATATCAAAACATGAAATTCCATTAACTCAGAAGCAGGAATGCCAACAACATCATTGCCGACAATTCATCCTTCTTTATTAATATTCCTTCCAGCAAGCACCGGTGTGTGATACAATGGTGGCTCTAGGGGAGCATCTAACTATTGAAAATAGAACAATGGAGCATTGAGCTCTACAAATTGAAAAAGAGAAATCACTTTGCTATTGCTATGGACAACAAAATCATCAATTTTTCTAACCCTTGGAAATGGGCCAGTCTGCCTATTTATGCAGCTCTCTTCTAACTCTAACCCTATTTACATCATGTTTCAATAAAATATAATATCTAGGGGCCGATACTACCTGTGCCACCCTACAAAAGACCTGGAGACGGAATAGGTCTGCCATGTCAGAAGAATAAGAAGAGAATGTACATCAGAAGAATCGGTCTCGAGAAGAGAGCCAAAAAGGAGAAAGAAGAAAGTAGGCCCCTGGGGACTGAGACTACATGCCTCATAAATGGGAAATGCAGTGCCCTGTCTCCAATGTGCCATGTGTACCCTTGAGCGGCGCCTTGAGAAGACCACCTTGTCAGAAAACCAACTGCAAAGCCGACGCCCCTTGATGTGGCCAACCACCTTCTGACAGCCTTTATTAACCACTTTTGAAAGTGATCGGTCGGCCTCAGGGACTGAGACACGAATCACTTTAAAGAATACAAAATTTTGGATCCAGGACTCCGGGATCTGGGAACTTACATCCCCAAAGAATAAAGAATGCTCAACACTTGAGTTCCTCCCGGCCCCCAAAGAAATCTCAAGGTTTCTTATTGTCATTGAAGGCCTAGAGGAGGCAGGAAATGCCATCTTCATCTATATCTTTTAGGCTGGCCCTTCTGTGCTTGGCCACTTCAACTTGTTCCCCCAGGTCCAGAACATTTTCTTTGAATTCATCTTCCATCCTCACCGCGTCATGACCCTTAAGTATCATGATGGTTAATTTTTCCATCTGGGCCCCATCTATCCCCTCCGGGGATTGATACTGGGAGTTCATTATCTCATCAAAACTCCCCAAAACTGAATCTTCAGGAGTATATGTGTCTGTGCTAAGGGGATCAGCCCCAGAAGCCTTTATTACAAAAGACTTTTATAAATTAGAAGAATATTTTACAGTATTTACCTTTTCTTGCAAGGACCCTACCAGTTGCTTGGTTTCCTCCAATGTGAGGTCAAGTCTGGAGTGTTGGGTTCTTACAAAATCAAATGATTCCTCACCCAGAATTCCAGATTCAGAAATCATATCTTCTCCCAAGGTAAGGAGCTCTTCGAGCTCCACCTTCCATGCTTGGTAATTTTCAGCGTCACTCTCCCACTGCTCAATAAGCACTTCTGCCTGATGAATAATTTCTCAGGCTATGTATAGATCTGGGAGGGTGGATGTCAGGAAACGCCAGGTGTTTCCTATCTGCAGGGTGACCCACTCGTCCATTGCTTGGGCTTTCTTTTTCATTACTCACAGGGAGTCTATGTCACTCTACAGTAGTTCTTCTGATGTGGATGTCTCCGGAGGAGTGGCATTGATAGGTCAGGCCAGCTCAGTAAGCAATCCCATAAGGTTTGCATTCTTTTCCTTCTCAGCCTTGAGTCTCTGGGCCTCTTTCTCATATCGGGCTTCCACTGCCCTTTCTTCCTCCTTTAGCAAGTCTACCTCACCTTGCTTTCCCCTTTTTCCTAGGGACACCTCTGCAACATTGTAATCTGTGGGGTTCGTGGTTGCTTCATCGGCGTCTGGGGGAGGTGTCGCCATAATGACAACTGTTTCTCCGCCCGGCCTAGTTTGAAGAGTGTGAACTATCTGGGATTTATTTTCCTTTGGCGGGGCCTAAACTTGGGCCATCATTTTGGCCAGGGAGAGAGGGATCACAAGAGCGGACTGAGCTTTTCTTTTCCTATTCTCTATCAGCCATTGAGGTGGTAGGGGTGGCCTTCCTGCCAGGGTTTGTTCTCCTGATTCTTTCCTAGTATCTTGTGGTTGTTGCTCCTCAGCAACGTGGACCTCATCCATTCCTCTCCCTGCCTCAACTTCTTCCACAGCAACATTCTCTTCAATCTCCATCTCCTCAGCCTCGTCCTGTACATCTATCATTGGGTCTGGACCCTGGTAGGCTTCCTTGGGGATTTCTTCTTCAAGCTACTCCTCTTGTTTCTCTTCTTCAGCCGGGGCCTCTTCTACTGTCGGCACCTCTTTTGGCAGTAGGGGAGGTGTTGGGCCAAGATTTAGAGTTTGGACCGCTGTGATCACCTGCCCAAAAGAGGATCCCAGGAGTGGAACTTGGAACGTGGCGGCTGGGGTTATGGTTATTCCCAAAGGTCCGATTCCCCCAGAAGATGCTATTCATTCACTTGGTTTTTGTTTGTCCACTCCCAGACCTTGCATTGCTTGAGCCCCAAAGATAATCTCTAGTTCTGGATCCTTTTCTTCTGCCTGCTGCTCCTGTCCCTGTGCAGGCTCTTGCCCATTATTTTCTTGTTCTGCAACCCCTTGTTTCACCCCCGGGACTTCTATCTCTTCTTGTGCATCGTCCCCTTGCAAGTTTCCAAACTCATCAGCCACAAATACATGAAATTCTTCTTCTGGAGGGAGACTGGCTGGGACCTCTGCAGGTTCTATTTCTTTTTTCGGCTCTCAAGAACTGGAAGAAAGAATATCCACTTCTCAGGGGAGGGACACCTCCAGCGCTGGTTCCGCCTTAGGCTTTTTGCTGAGATTTTTCTTCCTCTGGGTAACCAAAGGAGGTCCCACATCTCTTATTTCTGCTGCCACCAGTGGATCCACCCCCGTCGCCTTGACCATTAAGGCTGCCAATGATGGGGAGGAAGGAGGACGAAGTGGCTCGGTCATAAGTGGTGGGGTGGCCAGCTTCATTATTAATTGCTCCCTCATTTTTTGGGAGGCCACCACCGACTATTTTATTTATTCTATGATGGGGACTTCTTGTGCAGAAGGGGGTGTAGCTATTCTTTTTCCCTTATCTACCCCCAGCAAAGAAGTCCCGGCCCCCGGGGTCATTTTAGGTACAGGCGGCGGAGTTAACTTTGGTGCCGGCTGGGCTGCTCGGTGGGTACTCCCGGGGCACACCTTCTTGAAATAGGCGTGGCTTCTCTTGACCACTTCTTCAGTGAAGTATTCAATCATGGGCTCCTCCTAGGTGGCCCAGTTTACTGGTGGAAGGGCCTTCTTATCGATCCCCTTTTCCTTGTACTAGGGATCGATGGTGGGGACGGCGTTAGAGAAATCTCCCGGGAACTTCCAGAGTTTCAATTTATGCATCATGCCGGCTGTCATTCTGATATAGTGCCAGCTCTGCACATCCACATCATCTTGACAGTCTTCCTAGAAGTCCTCCATATGTATGCGATGGGGCTCTGAAGCCCGGGGCATTGCCGCTACAATCTTCTCATGCAGATCAAAATTTTTCTGGGCTAGATAAAATTCTTGTAAGTTAAAACATTTCAGTTCATTGTCCGCCTCCTTTGCTGCGGCCAGACTGCATGTGTAGTTCCCACAGGTGATTTGGAATAGGATGTTTGGGATCTTCTTGAGGGTAAAGAAGGCATGCACCTCCATTATTTTCCTGTAATATTTCAGTAGCACGATCTTGTCCCCACAATGCCTGGGCAACAAGTAGGGTTTCCCAGAGAAGCCGGTGACCCTAATGTATGTATGCTGCTAGAACTGAATATAGTAATGTCCATAACTATGGACTAGCTTCATCACCTCAGTGGATAGGTAGAATGTGGCATCCTAGGTGGGTGTGAGTAGGTGGTAGTAAATGAACGCATCGTTTACCCAGCAGAAACTGGGAAAGCTGGCCTCCCATTGAATCTATGGGAAATGGTCCCATGGTTCTTTTTGTCCCAGGCCAATCCTGAGCACAC
This sequence comes from Thuja plicata, assembly GCA_018584345.1. Lineage (NCBI taxonomy): Eukaryota > Viridiplantae > Streptophyta > Pinopsida > Cupressales > Cupressaceae > Thuja > Thuja plicata. Next base: position 4,281,114 of record MU226071.1, on the reverse strand, counting down.
CGTCAGTGAGTAGGGCATGGGAATGGGGCCTCTACTGCGCCAAGGCCCAGAAAACATAAGAAGACATATAGAACTTCTTCTTCCGTTTCAACTGCTAGAATTGGGAGTCAACATGGTTGGAGATTATTGTCGCCCAGTCAAAGAATTCTCCCTTGGTGGAGATGTCGAGGAGGAAATAGAAAATCCATTTGGAAAACTCCTAGGCAGAGGGTTTCCCAAAGACCCAGGCTAATGCTATCATTCCCATTTGGATGCTCTCCTTGAATTCAGAGTGGGGAATCTCTATCTTCATTCTCTTTGGGTCCCTCTTTGGGGCCTTAAGCCAGTGGGTATTCATATATACCTGGGTAACATCCTCCAGTTGTGTAAAATGGGTCAAGGCATCGGTCCTTGTAACCACCGTAGCCCTATCAAATTGTGGGATACCTAGGCTTTCCTGGAATGTGACTGGGTCGAGGGACACCAGTGGAGTGGGGTATCCTGTGGGTTCTGTAGCTGCGAGCATGACGGCCCAGATAGAGGAGTCGTAGTTGCTCGCCAATGTTAGGATAAGCTTTAGAGATTGCACGGAGCATGGGAAGCAGGGTGTCCGGAGGATTCCAGAGCCCCCGACGTTGATCGCTAGCTGGTCTCCATCCTGTCGCTGGATGTGCATTACCTTTACCAAGGCCTGCATTTCTTCCCAAGTTCTGATGTTGGTGTCGGTCATTAGTTTTACCTTGGACTCAATCTTTGAGCCCACAATGACATTATCCTATACAAACTTCATGGTGAGGGGAAGTTTTTCTAGGGCCCTCTCCATCTTGGACTTTACAACGGCCCTAGTCTCTGTTGCAGTTGGTAGTTCTGGGCTTCCAGGCGGAGATGACACAGATGCCTCAGACATGTTTGGAAGCTGAACTCTGAGAACCTGCAAGGTAAAGCGACCATTAGGACATGTTTATCAAAATAATCATTCTGGGGTCTGGATATCTTACCACCATGGTGTTTTCCTTCCTGAAAAGTTAGTATCATGCAAAGGTAACCGAAAAGCAAAACATATCGTAAACTTAAAATCTTCATTACATATCTAGGTCTAGGGAATTTTATCACACTTGGCAAAGATACAGGATGGATGGTGGTAAGAGGACCAAGGCACGGAGAAATGACCATTAGTGGGGACGTGTAAAAAGCCAAGTCATCAAGCCCCATGGGCGCCACATGCGGAGGTATTAAATGGAAGCTATGGGGATGACGATGGAGCCAACTGTTCAAACATGTGAAAAGGGAAAGCCACTTGGCTGGAATTGATTGTACGCATGGGACATAAATATGGCTCTGAAAAACTTCATGGAGGAGAGAGAAAACTACCTTTTTAAAACTGGCCAAGAGCCGAGTTTTAAACAGGTGGTTTTCATCCTTGAAGCAAGTTCAGAGGTGGAAAACTAGAAACAGAGGTGACTCGACCAGCTTGTCAAGCCACCCAAAAGGATATACATGGAGCTGAGGGATATATACAAAGAAACAAGGAGATATACAGGGGTTACACATAGCTATACACATATATACATGAATATACACTGCAGGACGACGCCCACGGGAAAACCTTACAAGGTAGAAACACATATACATAGCTATCTACATATTTAAAAACAGACTACTTCTGCACAGAGGGTGGACAACCCTTTGGTAGAGCCGACCCACCAATGGGTGGCAGAACCAGAAGACAACAGACTAGACAAGATAGAGAAACAAAACAAAACCAGACAAATAAAATGAAATGAAACCGAGGAAAACCAGAGAGCGAAAGCAAAGCAGAGAAGTGAGAAAGTGGAAACACCAACCTGAGAACGTAGAAGATGGAGGAAAAGGAGGATTTACCGCAGGAGCTCTACAACAGCTCGAGTTGTCTAACGGTCAGAGTCACCACCACAAAGCACTTGTACTTGCCTGAGAATGACTGAAAATGTTAAGTGTTGATTACCATAAATTCTCTACAAATGCTCTGTTAATCGCTTTAAAATCGCTTTCTAATTCGCTCTAAGTGCTTGAAGGTTTTAATCATGGTAAGTGTTAAAGTGACAGATGACTTCTATTTATACTCACGGTAAAAGGTAATCCTCCTCCTTCTGGCAATCTCCGGACAAGTGAAACTTCCAGACTCCGGGCCTGGGGATTCCTTGTGATGATATCTTTAAGGACATCACGGCGAAGAATCCCAAAGTCCAGAATCCAGTTCCCAACGAAGGACAACTTCCAAGACCAGAGTCCGAGAGGCGAAAACCAAACAAACAAAATAGCACGCCGGGTAAGAAAACCCCCGAGAAAGAAAACAAAAAGGGAAAGAAAGGAAAGGCAAATCCGCAAGCAAAAGCAAACAAAAAAAAAAAGGGGGACCCAACATTTTGCACACAAAATGTAGGGATGAGGATGCAGGGCATAACATGTTCTTATGTATGTTTATGTTTTATTTCCTGTGACTTTTCCACTCTTGGGAGGCATCTCGCAATGGAAACGTAATTCGTAGAGTTGCTTGTGTTTCCGTTAAACTCATTGCTCCTGTTAAAGTGTTAGCAATGAATTTAACGTGGGGGCATACACTGTACTCACTTTTTGCACACACACAAATTTAAAATAGTTTTCAAAATATTTAAAGCTCTTTTCCCTTTATGGATTAAAAGAAACTAATCCTTAAAGCATGGACATATTTTTACATTTTTTTTTAGGATCTCTTGATCCCTCCAGTTTAAATTTACACGGATCTCTTGATCCCGCCAGTTTTCAATTTACAAATACTTTGATCCCTTTAAGAACGGATCTCCCTAATGGGTTGACTAGTGAGTAGCCACATTCACTAGGTGGTTCAACTCCATCTTTCCAGTTACACCTTTGTGTGGTTCACAATGGGACATAAGTTCTCATTGGGCGAGATAATTACACTCTTATTCTCCTTTCTTAACTAAGTGATGTCTCTCTTATCAGGATCTTAATGATGATAAGGAATTGAGTCCCTTGGGGGCTTGAGGTTTTCTTTATCCCTTTTGATTTTAATAACATTTTCTTTTCTATATGTTCTCCTTTACCAAGAGTTTGGGTTGAACTCATACTCTTGCTAAAGTGGCGGCTAAATGTATAGTCAGAAAATGGAAGCACTTCCATAGGAGACTAGTTGAGGATTTTGAGTGAGTGGTTTGGGGTCATGACAAGCACCTCTGAATGGGTTCCTGATCTTGACGTGGCTTCCCCCCTGACCTGCCTTTCTAACCCCCATTTCCTGACCTGATTTCTACATTCTAGGTCTCTGACCTGTGATCCTGGGATCTGAGGATAGGGTTGACCTCCTAGGATAGGGTCAACCTTGACCCTACCCTAGGAAAGGGTTGACCTTGACCCTGTCCTAGGATAGGGCTGACCTTGACCCTGTCCTAGGGTCCAAATCCTGGGAACTTTTGGTTTCCGGGATGTTGGTCTTCACAAAACGTTTTCTCCCGCTTCCGGGTCGGCTGTTTCGGGTTCCAAATTGGTTGATTCCTAAATTATATTTAATATAGTTCCTCTCCTATGGATAAAGGCTTAAATGATGATTTAATTATCCTATGTAGGCCTCCTTAGAAGATTATGCCCTAATTTCATATAAAAGGGAGCCTTCTCCTCTCATTTTGTCTAAGCATGAAAAACCATAATCAAACATCATTAGGAAATTGAGAAGGATTTTCAAGTGCAATTCAAGAAAGCTAAGGAGAAAGATGTCAAGCAAGCATCCATCCATTCTCAAGCATTCAAGCATCCATTTTCATGAAGGAGATCCATTGGAGGTCATTGAAGGATTCAAGCCAAGAAGTGCCCTTTTGGTGATCTCTCCATCCATCTTCTTCCAAATCCCTTGTTAAATTCAAGAACTCATTTAAGACTTGGTGTTGGAGATCTACAAGAAAGAGATTGAAGACATCCTTCCATTCTACATTCTATGTTTTGAAGCATACTTGTGGATCCACGAATTTGAATCTGCCACAAGGACATTACAAGAAAGGTGAATTTTATGCGTTTACTTTGTTTATCTTTGCAATTTCAATTATATTATACGGTTAATTCCAAAATTGGGGTTTGACCAAGGAAAACTCCTTTCCCCCAACAAACAAACATTTTTCTTACAGGTACAGGCTTGGGACTGTAAATCCGAGGCCAGATCTAGATACCCTTTTCAGATTTCTTTCAGACTGTGCGAACAGGGACACTTTTGGAGTTGAGTAGATCGAGTTGACAAAAGTGGTACAGGGTCAACCTTTACATATGAAAACATCATAATGGAAAAAGATTTCTAGTTTTTGTCTATCTCTCTGTTCCGGTTCGGTATCAACTGTCAGCATCTCCAGAAATAGTCTACAGATCTCAGAAAACAACAATATTTGATCTGCCACTTTGGAAGGTTGGTACTTTCTCCTATTCTTTTCAATTACTGTCATTAATCAATCAATTTATAGAATTTAAGATCCCCTTTCTTGGTCTCTTTCCAAATATTGGATTCATTTGTGTATTAACCCTTTTGGGGTTGATCAAAATTGGATCTCCTATTTATGTATTTGAGGGTGAAAGAAAGGAACATCTTATCCTCCTTTAATCACAATCACAATTGCAATATAAATAACAATTAACAATTCAAACCCTCTTAAACCACAATTCTCTCCTTTACATTTTGGTAACATAACAACATCAATAACAAATAAACTCCCAACACACATTTATTTTTTATGTTACACACCCAACATGAATCGTCAAGAGTATGGCTAGAACAGTCAAGATGTGACTATCACATCACTAGGTACAAAAGCACAGTAAGGTATGACATAGAGAAAAGTGACAAAATGAGTTTGAGAAAGAATTGATTGGTTCACAACTTGAGACAATCAGTTTGAGAATGCAGACAATAGGGAAATAGGCAATCAGATCCTAGAAAAAATTCAGATTAGGAAAAAAAATCACCAGTCAACAGGAAATAACTCGCTATTTTAGGACACCAGAGGATAGATTCACGTGAGAAAGTTTTGTTTTGGATGAGGAAACTTGTAACTGCGAGTGAGAAAATGAAAGCTCGAGCGAGGAAGTGCTCATTTTTTTTAAATCTCTCGTGAGAAAACTACAGATTTTGATAGACCAACTCAATTTTTGAGATAAAAATCAGATTTCAAGACATAGTTAGGACTGTTCTCTGACAAAATTTCCAAATTTGGGATAGTTTTATGATAGTGTAGATCAGCAAGCTCAGTTTGAATGTGAAAAGAAATCGTTAACAAGCACGAAGTTTTGATCAGACAATAGTGATGCAAGCAGTAGTTGCAAACACTTCAACCAAGGACAAAGAAACTTGGCAGAATCATGGGAGTCTTTGTTTAATCATGATTGGAAAATTTAAGACTTGAAACAAACACTTAGCTATCCCTACAAAAAAAATGGTAGAGAAGACAAAATATGTGCCTCGCTGTCTTATGTGTATGCGTGCACCTCACATAGCAGTGTCACCCCCGAGAGAGAGCCCGTGCTTTTGGTGTTTCCAAGGACTAAGTATATATGTTCAAAGGTTACCCTTAAAGTAGGGGCTAGTGTCATATACTACTTTACACATCTACTTGCATACCTATGTCATGAATCTAGGGGAGAGATTCTTCCCCTCCCTACGCACAGATTATGTCTTCTTTCAGAGGTGATCCAGGTAGGCATCTAACTAAGAAATTTTTTAGTGGGCTTCCATTCACAATAACCTTTGATGCCATTGATATAGGGCTGAGACCTCACAGCCACACCAACACTTGAAAGTCATACACCCCTGTAAGCAGGGCTGGGAGCGGCGCCGCTAAGTACAACAAGCAAGGCTTTCTCAAGATGATAGTCAAAATAATGAGAAAGAAGTTACCATGACTTTGGAGTCTTTGGACTCAACAAAGAAGACTTTATTATAGTGAGGTGGAATCACCGACGATAGGTTTGTACTCACTTGGGTCATTCCCAGAGGTTCAACTTCTGGTAGGCCCTCTAAAGGAGACACAAAACTTGGCTTGGATTCGAGGGTCTGATTTTTTTATTCTCTCAAAGAGAGAAGAGAATACTTATCTACCTCTTCACCTTACCCAAACATGCAAGACATATTCATAACTAAGATAAGTCTCCTCCAACCAATTCACAAGCCTTTGAGTTTTTCATTTTCTCAAAGAGAGAAGAGCATAATACCCTAACAAGTGAACATGCTAAAGGTTCATTGATCTTTCCTTGCTTCCCTAGGTCTCCATCATGCTAGCAATGTCTGGGTCTCAAATTCATCCATGGGCATCACTTCCATGTAATGAAGAGCCTATTCCCCTATTTTTTTATCAAGATACCTAAGAAATTTTAACAAGGCCCTATTTATGCGATGTGAAGAAAGCAAAAAAACAAGCACAATGTTTTTAGAATAATCTTTGAAAATCGTCCTACAAGCAAACCGTTAGCAAGTGTCTATCTTTGTCAAGCGACCTGCAGCCCACTGTTATGCTGTCAGAAAAATTTGAAAAATAAGAAACAAAAGCATGTTAGAATGGTCAGAAAAATAGAAACTATACTTGCAAAACAATAAAAAATTTAAAAAACTGGCCCTGAGTCTTGCGTGAGGAAGTACCAGACTTCCCGTGAGGAATTGCAAGGCTTCACATGAGGAAGTGCAAACCTTCGCGTGACCTGCTCATAATTCTTGCGTGAGATTCCGTACACAGACAAGTATGGCAGAACACATAATTGTATCATAAAAATCTTGAGAGTGAGGCCAGAAATCAATTTTCTTCCCCATGGTGGGCGCATAAATGTGTGTGCTTGAAAGTGACATCTAAATCAGGCACAAACTCAACATAGTCTTTCCTTAATCATCGAATTTGAAAAGATGAACATGAATTGTCCATTTCACAAATTTGTTTGAATCGCCCAATTGCCTCCTATTTATTTGGGGTGTCAAATTTACTCTCAGAACGAGAGCCAACAACCATGAGCATTGCTAAAATGGAGGATTTGAAAGCATTATAAAAACTGAAATACTATGTATTCTATATGAGATGGAATTACATTTTAAGAATGGAAATACATTTTTTAATCTAAGGACGTGAAAAGATGATAGAATTAAACTATTAGATACATAAGAAAACTAAGTTAATATGAAAAGTGCCATTACTCTAAATGAAATTATGCTAATTATGTAACAAAAAGCTTAGAAATGAGAGAAAATTGAGACTAGAAATCGCTATAATTTTGATACTCTAAAAGATTGCCTCTCAAATGAAGAAAAAGATGTCCATAATATAGAAGAGCCTAGAAAGAGGATGAAGAGTTTCTTGGAAAGAAATAGTTGACTCTTCATTTCCATGGAGGGAGATGAGACAAAATTGAGAGAATTATTTAATTAAATGAAGGAATTATTTCCACATAAGTGACTCTTCATCTTGAATTATGAAAATTTATTTGAGGATAATTCATCCTAATAACCAAATAATTATTAATTCCTTTTGATGTGTATTAGCTAAATGGGGTGGAATTAAAATAATTTAAAAGTACTTAGAACTTTACAATTAAATTAATTAATCCTAGGGATTTTTAGCTAATAAATAATGAAAAATTAGGAATTAAATATAGTGTGAGATTTATGCAAATTCAAGTTTTCTGCATTTGAGACTAAGTCAATTAGAGACAATTAGGAAGAAGAATTTGCCTAGTATAATAGGACTTCGATGATGAGAAAATGCACCAAAATTGATTAGAATTGTAAGGTGCCAATTTTGGGGTGTTACACAAGCTTAGACAATAGAGGCAAGTGAAAAGGTGATCCGGGAAACAGAAGGAAAATGGAAGTTAGTGGAAGAAGAAGATACAATGCCAGATCTTGATCAAGTAATACAAGACGAGAAATTACTTTAGGTTTTAAAAGGACATGAGTGGAAATTAATTAGAAGGTGTACCATATTCATTGGTAAGATGAAACTAGAAGTGGTCATGGAATGGTTAGAAGGAGTAGAAAACCATTTTGAATGTGACAGTGTGACAGAGAAACAAAAAGTTCTAGTAGAAAAAAATAGGTTGAGAGGGACATCCCTCACACGGTGGAAATTTGGACAAGATGAGAGGGTTAAGGAAGGATAGAATCCAATTACAAGTTGGAAAGGCATGGTGGAAAATATTAGGGAGATGTACTTGTCAGGTGACTATGAAGTGTAGTTGCAAAAAAAGACACAGAACCTTAGACAAAAATATCTTAAAGTGAGTGTTTATACAAAAGAGTTCCATAAAATTTGTCTGAGATCCCATGTCATAGAGGATGAAATCCTAAAGGTGAATAGATACCTAAATGGGTGAAGGTGGAATATCCAAGAGGAGATAATCCTCTTGAGCCCGAGGAAAGTTCAACAAAGTTATCAACTTTTCCTCAAGGTAGAAGAAAAACTCAAATGGAAGCATGACTCAAGAAGTAGGGGCAGAGGTAGAGGAGGAGATGGTAGAGTTCATAGAGGAGGATTTGGAGGAATAAAGTTTGAATCTACTAGCCAAGGAGAGTCTAAAATCCCTAAGAAACAAAGAGACAAACAATAACACAGGTGGTTATAATAGAGGCAAAGGATTTAACAATAACTCAAGAGGAAGATCAAGTAGCCAGGGAAGAGGAATTACTTCTCTTCTATGAAATTTTATAACTATCACCAATATGGGCATCCTTCCTATAGGTATCCTTAAAAGATCTCATCATCACAAGGTGGAGAGAAAATGATAAACTATGTGCAAGAAGAATCTTCTAGTGGTAAGACAATATAGGAGGAATTGGATTCTGAGATAGGAGAGAATTTAATTATCAGAAGAACACTTATCAAAGATCTAATCAAAGGAGAACTAAGTCAAAGGAGATCTTTGTTCAGAGTCAAATGCAAGATTCTAGGTAAGGTTTTTAAAGTTATCATAGACTCTAGTTCTACTAATAACATTATTTATATGGAAGCCATTGAAAAACTTAAATAAAAATAATTCCTCAGAATAACCCTTATAGAGTCACTTGGTTAAATAAAGATCAACATGTATTAGTTAATGAGAAAGCTTGGGTAGAATTCTTAATAGGTAGATATAAGGATATATTTTTGTGTGATTTATTAAATATGGATGCTTGTCATCTCTTGTCGGGAAGACCTTGGCATTTTGACAAATCTTCTTTGCATCATGGAGCTAAGAACTATTCATTCAAGAAGGATGGAGTCACATCCAAGATTGAATCAATCTTGGAAGGAGAAGTGAAGATAGTGGGTCCCAATGTACTCTTAGTGGGGGGAAAAGGATTTCTTAAACACACTTGATGAGGGAGATGGAGTGGGTTTTGCCTTAGTGTTGAAACCTAAGGGGGAGAATATGGACAATAAAGAGGAGTTTCCCATAGAGATAAAAGAGTTAATAAACCAATACAAGGACATAGTTAGTGATGGTCAACAAGACACCTTACCACCTAAGAGAGCTATTATCCATAAAATTAACTTTATCCCTGGAGCCTCACTCCCTAAAAAATCTTCCTATATAATGACCCCACAACGGAATGTAAAGATTGCTAAACAAATTCAAGAGTGATCAAGGCCTAATTAGGAAAATTACAAGCCCTTGTGTTGTTCCCACTGCCATAGCACCAAAGAAAGGTGGTACTTGGAGATCATGTACACATTATAGAGCCATTAATAGAATTACAATTAGATATAGGTTCCCAATCCCAAGGATAGAAGACTTAATGGATTGTCTAGGGGGGGCCAAGTATTTTACTAAAATGGAATTAAAGAATGGTTATAACCAAATTAGAATGAAGGAAGGGGAATAATGGGAGATGAAATTTAAGACCACATAAGGCCTATATGAGTGGTTAGTCATGCCATTTGGGTTTTCTAATGCCCAAAGCACTTTTATGAGGCTAATGAGCGAAGAGTTGATTGAATTCATAGGTAAGTGGGTTCTGGTGTACCTAGATGATACCTTGGTGTTCAATAAAACAAAAGAAGACCACATTAAGCATTTGTAGATGGTTCTACAAATAATGCATTAGGAGAAGTTGAAAATCAACCTAGATAAGTGTGAGTTCATGAAACAAGACTTAGTGTACCTTGGGTTTGTAATCTCTCAAGGGAATTCGAAAATGGACACTAGTAATGTGGACGCAATTATAAATTGGCCTACACCTAATTCTACTATAGAGGAAAGGATCTTCCATGGTTTAGCATAGTTTTATAGGAATTTCATTAGACAATTTAGTGAGCTATGTGAACCTCTCGTAGGGATGAATAAATGGGCTATGAAAAATAAATTCTAGTGGAATGAGCAAGCTAACTAGGGATTTAAGACCTTGAAGAGGCGGATATCCAAACAACCAATCTTGACACTTCCTAGCTTTGGGAAGTTTTTTACACTAGAGTGTGATGCCAGTAACACTTCTATAGGATCAGTCTTAAGTCAAGAAGGAAAACATGTGGCTTTTTATAGTGAAAAAATAAATGATGCAAAGAGAAAGTAGTCTTGATATGACCTATAGTTGTATGCCTTGGTTCAATCCTTAAGGAAGTGGAGGAATTACCTTCTTCCAAAGGAGTTTGTGGTCTACACATACAATGAGGATCTAAACTTCCTGAATTCACAAGACAGGATGAGTCACAAGCATATGAAGTGGGTGGAGTATATCCAAGCCTACACTTTTACAATTAAGCATAAGAAGGGGCTAAAAAAAAGGTGGCATGTGCACTGAGAAGGAGGTTATTGACTATCTAAGAAATACAATTAAGGAGCATTTGCATAGAGAGTTTCAAAGAACTAGATCCAAAAGATGAGGATTTCTCATCTATCTATAAGGTGTGTAGTGACTTTCAAAATCATTTCCATGGTGAGTACTCTGATTTTACTCTTCAAGAAGGTCATTTTTTTAGGGGAGGAAAACTCTATGTGCCTAGAGGTTCTATGAGGGAGAACATAGTCCAAGAGAAACCTAATGGATCACTTAGTGGACACTTTGGAGTAAATAAGAATTTAGAGCTGGTCAAAAGGTACTATTATTGGCCTAAAATGAATAGGGATATATAGAGGTATATGGAGAATTTCATTGTCAGTCAGAAGAAAAAGGGAACTTCATCTAATGTAGGGTTGTATCAAACCCTTCCAATCCCAATTATACCATGGGATTTCCTTAGTATGGATTGTTTTGTTGGACTCCCTAAGACAAAACATAGTTTGGATAGTCTCTTTGTGATTGTGGACATATTTAGTAAGATGGCCCATTTTGTGTCATGTAAAACCATTCACAATGCATGATATATAAAAGATCTCTTTTTTAGGGAAGAAGTTTAGATTCATGGTTTACCCTTGAGAATTGTGTCAGATAGAGACTCCAAGTTTATGAGTCATTTTTGGAAGACTTTGTGGTAGAAGGTTGGACCCAACCTCTCTTTTGGTTATGCATATCATTCAAAAATAGATGGATAGACTGAGGTGGTTAATAGAAGTTTGGGAAACCTTTTAAGATGTCTCACCAAAGAATATGGATGGACATGGGATCAAGTTATTTCTCAAGTACAATTTTCCTACAATGATATCATAAATAGATCCACAGGTAAGAGTCCCTTTGAAGTGGTCTATGTGATCCATCCTAGAGGCATATGTGAGCTCAGAGACCTAGGGATTAGTGTAGAGAGGAGTGGATATGCAGAGGACTTTTCTCAGTCTATGAAGGAGGTCCATGATATAGTGAAATAAGCCCTAGTAGAAAATACTACCCATATAAAGTAGAAGGTGGATGATATACAGAAGGATCTTCAATTCCAAGTTGTTGATCTTGTGATGGTTCACTTAAACAAGGCAAGATTGCAGAAGGCTGTCCCACACAAGCTTTATATGAGAATAATAGACCCTTGTGCCATTCTAGAAAAGTATGGGAATAATTCTTACAAGGTATAGATACCTGAAAACATAGGAATTTCTCCATTGTTCAATGGTGAAAACTTAGTGTCTTACAAAGTATGAATTATAGAAGGAGGCCATATTAATTTAGAAGATGCAGAGGAGATAAAGGCTTTGAAGCTACCAATCACACCAAGACCACAATTAGAGAAGATTTTGAGCTCCAGAGTAGCTAAGCACACAAGGACCAAGATGTACATGGAGTATCTGGTAAAATAGAAAGGTAAGGAAGATTGAGAGGCTACTTGGTCCTGGAGATATAGTTTCATAAGTTGGGTATAAATCCCAACCTGATCCAATCAAATGAGATGTAACTTGTTTTTGTTTTCAGGAGAATGGTGCAGGAGCACCTAGGATATGAGCCCTACTTTTTTTTGTGATGAATAATTTAATGTTAGTTAAATATATTTAGGAAATTTTAGGATCATCTTGGTTTGATCTAGGAGAAAGTTTGTTAATTTGTGTATGGGTTTGATCCTATTGATCTTTCCAAGGTCCCAATAACTAGAATGGGTCAAATTGTGTGTTTGGAAGTCAAAGTCCTTAGAAGGAAACTTTTGAGGTGTTTAGGGTACTAGTACATGTTGTAGGACATTCTAGTGTCGAACCAAGTCATTGAAATGAGAAGAGAGAAAAATGTAAAAAAGTGCAAAATTTGCTTGAGCAACTTTGCAACTTTTAAATGTTGCTTGACAACATTTTGAAAAAAGTTGTAAAACCACCCAAAGGTAGTTGTGGGATGGTTTAGATAGTTCCAATTGGTTTTACAGACATATTTAAAAGCCTTGAATACCATTTAATTAGGTTGGTTACCATTTGCTATAAGTTATTAAGAAATTAGAAGGAACAACAACTGTGTTTTTTGGATTTTCTATCTTAAGCTTGATTTAATGGATTGAATTCCTTGATGTTTTATTTTAATTAGGAATGACTAGTTGATTTACCTTTCTATTGAAGTACGTTAGTGCAAAGACTATATTTTGTGCATTGAATGTAAATAAACTCCCTTCTCTATTTTCTTTGGCGCGGATAGGGTTGTACATAGTAAAATGGCTCTCTAGGAATTTCTACCCATGGAAAACACCTGTGTCTTGGTGAAATGGCAGTGGATTTATTGTATTTTCTTTTACTTTTTGTTTTAGGGTTAGAAGTGGATATGGTTAATATTGAGCTCTTTCCCTCGGTGAGCTTGGCTAAAGGCTAGCTAGGGACAAATGGGTAACAGAGAAGTAAAGTATGCAAGTATGGATTCAAATGTGAAATCCAATAGTTGTTGGATAATGTGTGAGAAGTTTTTAGACTCCCAAAGAAATGCCGGTGGAGATCGATGACACAATCTCACTTGGTTTTGAGATACAATGCAACAAAATAGGCCTAAGAGCCCTATATTTAAGGACTCAATCCCTAAGTGTCTAAATGTATTTTACAGAAGACTTGGGACACTAAAAACCTATAAATACTTTGGGTCTCTAAAAAGGGTACCTAGATAGAAATTTAAAGGAGAAAAGGAGTCTGGATAAGGCTACAAGAAGAATATAGGCCATCTCCTAGTTTCTAGGAGTTTTATTGGTAGAAGACAAATTGTAGACTCAAGACCATTAAGAATAGATTTATTTGACCTCATAGATGTTGATCAAAGCCCTATTTCCTTCAATGAAGGAATTGGAAAAGGACTTGAGGAATCTACCCTTGTAGATTCAGTGTAGACTAAAAGCTAAATTGATATCAAAGCTCTTGGTTTGTGGGTTAGGAGAACTTAGTGTTCCACCCTGTGGTTTGGGGTTTGAGTGAAGCCCTAGAGGGTCCTTGGAGACCTATTGTTGAGTCAAATTGAATCAAGAAGGATAACCCCATCAGATTTTCCCATTGTTATGGGTTTATTTTCTTTACTTTCACTATTTGAATGATCCAAAGAATTAGGTACAAAATCCTTAAAGGGTGTTAAAAGCACAAAGTTGTGTCACGTTTTAGGTTAACTTATCAGCACACATGAATTTGAGAATTTCTAACTAAAAATTAATTTTTGTCAAACATATGGTCTAGCTAGATTCATTATAGCTAAGTTAGATAAGTGATTCAACTTTTCCAATTAGAAATGTCTATTAAATGCATGTTTTATGCAAATTTGGGTCCAATTAGCAAAGAAATAAAATTATTTCAGAAAAGTGATATTTCAATAACTTCTACTCTTTATAATGGTATTTTAAAAAATATAAAAAATACCCTTTTGTAGTTCTTCGAGTCAAAATTATTGTTATATAATATTTATATTATTTTTATTAGATCTAATCTATTATAATTTCAAAATACAACATGTAGGTATTTCAACATTTGAGAAGATGTTGCTTCAAATAAATAAATAAAATTGTAAATCATATTTAAAAAATTAAAATGCATATTCAACACTAGAGGAGAGATTCATCTTCAAGAATATGTAATTTTTTTTTCTGAATGGTGTAGATTTGATAGGGGACATTTGGTGGGAGATGAAAACTGTTGATTTCAGATAAGTTCAGCTTTGAGTAGTTATAACGGAGAAAATATACATTGAAAACCAATCTTTCTGATTTTTTTGCACTAGCTATACATTTAATATTTCACATATTTTGGAATCAGAGGAAAAATAGATTATTTTCATAAACTTATTTGTTGGGAACTAGACCCCAGATTTTCAGATTTTTTCAACAATTCAAAACTGAACTTCAAAAATTAAAAAAATATGTCAATTCTTGTTCAATTTTCTCTGAAAAAATTATAGGCATAAACTTCATTCTATTTTACACATTTCATCAAATTACATCATCTTCAAATTATAAATACAAATGCCACTTTTATGTCGTTAAAGTTTAATAGCCTAGATGGTGTTGACCTTTTTCTTTATAAAAGTGTGACATGGGTTTGTGCTTTTAACCTAGTGCTAGCACCAAGTCATAGTCTGAATCCTTGTCATTTGAAAAAATAAAATTTATTCTTCATGAAGAGGATAGGACATAAGTAGTGATGGGGAGCTCACTCTCAAGAGCACTCTTGGTCCAACCAACACCTCTCCTTTGGCCTTCTTAGGGTTCCTATCACCACCCTAACCAGAGGAAAACTTTTTGATCATGTATCTCATTTAGATCTCTCAACCAACTTCAAACTCCCCTTAAGTCCTTCTCCATCCTTCTATGCACCGAAAGGCTTATCTTGCCACTTCTCTCCAAAATGTCCTTGCCTATTGAAAAATGTTTCCTCACCATCCCTAGGTCACTTTCAACTGATCTTGATCCATTTTTATGGATCCTTTCATTAGTGGTTCTGGAGCACCCTAGAACTTAGGGTTCCATCAAGGTCCTAGTGGCCTCTAGATCTTATTAGTATAAAAGGTTTCACAATGGACTTCTTTTGTAAGACCTAGTTCCAAGATTGGAATTTTATAAGCCCTTGGTCAACTATTGGTCAATGATTGTCCAAAACCTAAATTATATGTTATTTTCATGTTTTTTCTTTTTTTGATCTATTAGAGATCACAAAATAAAGGTTTGGACCAAGTTTTGCCACCTAATATGCAAAATTACTCAAAAAGTTGTCAAGCAACTTTTGAGCAACATTGACAACTTTTTGTCAAAACTTGTAAATCAACTCCCAAATGGCTAGTTAGTTTTAAAAATGAGATGTACCTTTTGGGAGTGCCTTAAAAATACCTCATAGGCAGGTGGTAGGAATTTCTTATGTAAATTTTGGTATTATATCAATAAAAACAACCATTTTTCTGCATTCTTGAGGAACAGTCAGTTTGTATGGACACATACGGAAGCATTTGAGGAAAAGGCTGACTGATTCAGGTAGCCCCATGTATTAGCCTTCTTCTTCACATGGTCTTGTAGTCTAATAATCTGTCCATTGAGAGTTATCTTATTTTAACTCCTCCTGCCCTAGATTGTAGGCCCTAAATTAGGGTTTTATTTGTAATTGTGTTTTCTGTTTGATTCCACCATGGGAATATAATGCCCCTTGGTGGAATTCAAGAATTGTCAATGTAATTTAAGAATATAGAGGATGGGTTCTTCAAAGTGTAGGGAGATGGGCTTGCCATGATGTCCTAGGTGTACATGTCCATGTGTACATGATTCACTGAATTAGGACAGTCTACATAACTTTTGTTCAGGGATTCATCAAGACCCCAAAATTGGTGGAGGACCCTTATACATACCCTCACATGATCCAAGATTTGTTTTGGGAATTGGATGCAAGGAAGGAGTACTTGTTTTGTAAGTGCAGACCTAATTAGGCCTAATTACACTAGCACTTTTGTGTATTTTCCTATTTTCCTTTCATCTCCATATTTTTGTGCTTAATTATAATACATTAGGCCATAAAGGGTATTTTAATTCCTAATTGTTTCAAGGGGTTATGTGTAATTATTTTTTTTAAGACCAAAAATCCTTCGAGAAAAGGCTACAAGCCAATAGGAAGGTTTCCAAAGCAACTATGTTGAAAAGGTTTCATGTGTTGAATAGGATCATGAAATCCGGTCTTAGGGAAATAAAATAGGCCAAATCCATGAGTGTAGGTCACCCCTGGTCCTTGGAGTCATTTCATGGGGTACTGTTGATAATTTGGTATAAGTGCAATATAGCCAATCATTAGGAATTGGTGTTCTAGGCTTGGTGGAACCTAGTGAGTAGGTTTCCTTAGGGGTAGTGGCTTGTGATAACCTCGATCCAAGTCCTTTATGCACTTGTGATAAGTGTAGATCACTTTTTCCTCTTGGGGTTGGAGGTATTAAAGGATACATTGTCCTTTTGAACCCTTTTGTGGCTTCAGGTTGTCCACTCTGCATCAAATGGTACCAGAGCTATGTCTTGTCCTGAGGATGAAGAAATCCCTTCAAGGGTCACCAACATTTAACTAGAGAATATGGTGAGAGAACAAAGGGAAGTGAATGCAGCCTTAACTAAGAGGCTTCAAGAATTGGAGAGTAAGGTAGAGAGGGGAAAAGAAGACACTTCTGGTGGTGAAGAAGGGAGTGAAGAGGAAGATGGCACACCTAATCAGGATGTGAATAGTCTTGTAGACCAGAGACCCCTCATAGACACCTTGAAATCTATGGGAAGAAGAACCATGGAGGAGAAGTTGGATTTACCAACTTTCAATGGGAAGATGAATGCAGATTTGTCATTGGACTTGATTGAGGCCTTAATAAGCTTCTTTGAATGTGAGGACATCCCTGAGAAGAAAAGAGTAAAAATGAAAATATCCAAGTTGAAGAGGGAAGCCCTAACTTGGTGGAACTTCATCCAAACATATAGGGTGAAGAATGGGAGACGTATGATTAATTCATGGAACAAGATGATAACATTGATTAAAGAGACATATGTGCTTGAAGATTATGGGGTGCAGCTCCATAGAAGAAAGAAAAAATTTAAGAAAAAATAAATGGATGTAGGCTCATACACCGAGGAGTTCTTGAAACTATGCATGAAGAAAAATTCAACAAAGGATGAAGAAGAAAAGTTAGAAAGATACATGAATGGTCGTAAGGTATCCATTCAAGAAGAACTTAGCCTACACTGCCCTACATAAGTAAACAAATGTTACCAAATAGAACTAAAGGTAGAGGAGAAGTGGAAGATAAAGAAATATTTTGGAAAGGGAAAGAACAATGATAGTGGAAATAATTTTAGAGACAGAGGTACCTCTTGGAATAGAGGACAATAAAGTGGCAACAACATCAGGACCCCTGACAAAGGCCAAGGAGACAAATAAAATGGTGAACCAAATTTCAGAGGGAACTTCAGAGGAAGGAGAGCCTTCATAGAGGGAGAAAAAATGCAAGAAGAGGTAATGGGCCTCTAAGATGTTACTAATGCAACCAACTTGGACACCATGCAGGGAGATGCCCTGAGAAAGGGAACAACAACAATCAGGGGGAGATAAGGACACAACTCATCCAAGAAGATAGACAAGAAGGTAATGTAAAGGATCTAGAACCAGAGGAAGGAGCATGTCTAATGATGAGGCAAGTATTCCTTTAAGTACCACAAAACCAAGAACCTCCTCAAAGGAAGAACCTCTTTAGATCAAAAATCAAATGCAATAGAAAGTTATGTAATCTTCTGATAGATTCTGGTTCAATTGAAAATTTAGTATCTATTGAAATGGTTCAAAAATTAAATCTTCCTAAGAAGCCACACCCATCCCCCTACCATGTCTCTTGGCTGACCAAAGGAAAAAATCCTTTAGTAACTGAACAAGCATGGGTAGAATTTTCTATTGAAAAATTCAAAGATAAAGTACTTTGTGATGTTGTGGAAATGGATGCTTCTCACATCCTTCTAGGAAGGCCTTGGCAATATGATGTGGATGCCACACATCATTGTAGGAAGAACACTTATCTGATCATTGAAAATGGGGAAACTTTCACTATGAAGCCCCTACATGATCCTAAAATAGAGAAAGAACCCACTGTCATCACCTTGGGTGAAAAGAAATGTTGCAAGTGTTAAAAGAACCTAAGACTGAAGCCTTTGTCCTAATCTCTAAGCCCAAGGATAGCATCAGTTCTAATGATAGGGATCCAATACCAAATGAAGTCAAAGAACTATTAAATAAATATAGTGATGTCACTTCTAGTGACCTGTCCACAAGCCTCCCTCCCTTAAGAGATATCAGTCACCAAATAGATCTGATAATAAGCTCCTCCTTACCAAATAAAGCATCTTATAAGATGCCCCATACCAAAAATGCAGAGATTGCAAAACAAATCAGTGCGTTGCTTGAAAAAGGACTGATTCAAAAGGGCCTTAGCCCATGTGTTGTCCCATTAGTCCTAGCACCCAAGAAAGATGGAAAATAGAGGTTATGTATAGATAATAGGGACATCAACAAGATCACCATAAGGTAAAGATTTCCCATCCCAAGAATGGAGGACTTACTGGACCAATTGGGAAATGCATGTTACTTCACCAAAATTGATTTAAAATCAGGATATCACCAAATCAAAATAAAGTTAGTGGATGAATGGAAGACTACATTTAAAACCACTAAAGGCCTTTTTGAGTGGTTGGTAATGCCATTTGGGCTGAGCAATGCCACAAGAACATTCATGAGACTCATGAATGAAATTTTTATTGACTTCATTGGCAAATTTGTAGTCATATATCTTGATGACATTTTAATATTCAGACATAGCAGGGAAGAGCATCTTGACCATGTTGAACACATTTTGAGGAGACTTCATCAACACAATTTAGTGATTAACTTTGAATAGTGCATGTTCATGAAGAAGGAACTTGTGTTCCTAGGGTTTGTCATCTCACAAGGCACCCTAAAAATGGACCCTAAGAAGGTTCAAGTAATTTTCAACTAGCCTCCACCAAAGAACCAAGGTGATGTTAGAATTTTTCATGGTCTTGCCACTTTTTATAGGAAATTCATAAAACAATTCATGCATTTTTGTGCACCTAAGTTGGACACAATTAAATGTGGTGAGAATATTAAGTTTATATGGAATAAAGAGGGTAATGATGCTTTCCAATACCTCAAGATTAGGGTATCTCATTATCCCATCCTAACTCTTCATGATTTCAACAAAGTGTTTGTTGTGGAGACAAGTGCAAGCTATTTGGCAATAGGTGTTGTCCTAAGCCAAGAAGGTAAGGTTATGGCATTCTTTTATGAAAAAATAAATGATACAAAGAAGAAATACTATAATTATGATTTATATTTATATGCCATGATTCAAGCACTTAAAAAATGGAGACATTATTTTCTCCCAAAAGAATTTATAGTTTTTACTGATAACCATGCATTGAGTTTCTTCAATACTCAGGACAAACTAGGGGTTAGACATGTAAAATGGAAGGAACAGTTACAGGCTTACACATTTAACATAAAGAAAAAAAGGGACTATCCAACAAGGTGGCTGATGCACTAAGCAGAAGGGTTGGATTAATTGAAGAAGTTCAACTTTAGAGTGTGGGAATTGACTCACTCCAACACCTATATGCAAGAGATCCATATTTTGGAGAGGCTTTTGAAGTATGCAAAAATCTGACAGGAAGGCATCACACTGAGTTTTTTGAATTTTTGATACGTAATAACCTTTTGTTTAAGGGGTCTCAGTTATGCATCCCTAAGTGTTCCATGAGAACAAACATAATCAAAGAAAAGCATTATGGTGGCATGGGAGGTCACTTTGGGATAGACAAGACCACGAACTTGGTAAAGAGAAGTTATTTTTGTCCAAAATTGGCTAAGGATGTTAGGAAATTTGTTGAATCATGCTCTATTTGTCAGCAAGCTAAGGTAGTATCCACAAATCAAGGTTTCTATCAGCCTTTTCCTATACCAACTAGACCATGGGAGTCCATCTCCATGGATTTTGTAATGGTATTACCAAGAACAAGATAGGGTTATCATAGCATTTTTGTCATAGTGGATAGATTTAGTAAAATGGTGCATTTTGTTCCTTGTAAGAGCACAAATGATGCTTCACACATAGCACACTTATTATTCAAATAAGTGGTTAGAATCCATGGTCTATGCCAAACAATAGTTTCTGAGTACACTTTTCAAGAAGTCAGGCACCAATCTGACCTACAGTTTAGAATACCACCCACAAATAGATGGGAAAATGGAGGTGTTAAATAGGTCTCTTGGAAATCTCTTAAGATGCCTCACAAAATAGTACACTCAAAGTTGGGATATGATACTACCCCAAGAAGAATTTTCCTTCAATGACTCTTTGAATAGGTCCATAGGAAATACACCTTTCCAAACTATCTATGGCTTACATCCTAAGGGTCCCCTAGACTTAGTAGAATTACCTTCAGATTTTAGAGTGAGTGCACAAGGTGAGGACCTAGCAAAGATAATTAGAAAATTTTAGGTAGAAGTGAAAGACACCTTGTAGTAGTCCACCATGAAATACAAACACGTATAGATAAGAAGAGAAGAGAGATTCATTTCCTGATTGGAGATAAGGTATGGTTATACCTAAGGAAATAGAGAATACCTAAAGGCAGGTATTAAAAACTACACATGAGGAAAGTTGGGTCATGCACCATCTTCAAAAAATGGGTGAAATTTCCTATGAGATATCCCTTCCTCCTACCCTATTGATATCTCCTATCTTTAATTTTGTAGATCTACCACCTTATAAATGTGTTTCAGATATGATAAATGTGCAAGATCCACAATGTGAGGAGGATGGAGGAGAATATGTCACAAACCTTCCCGAAAGAAAACTAGTGGAATTGGAAACAGTCCTGGAGTCCAAAGTTCTAAAGAAAACAAGGAACCATAAGTATATGAAATACCTAGTCAAATGGAAAGGACTCCCTAACATTGATGCTACCTTGATGACAGAAGAACAAATTAAGCAACATGACATCACTGTTTATCAGTTAACCTCAAGTGGTAACTTGAGATAAAAACCTCATGGGGAGTATGGTGGAAGATCACCCTAGCACTTAGGGTTCCATCAAGGTCCTAGTGGCCTCTAGATCTTGTTAGAATAAAAGGTTTCACAGTGGACTTCTTTTGTAAGACCTAGTTCCAAGATTGGCATTTTATAAGCCCTTGGTCAACTATTTGTCAATTATTGTCCAAAACCTAAATTATAGGTTATTTTCATTTTTTTCATGTTTTTATCCATTAGGGATGACAAAATAAAGGTTTGGACCAAGTTTGGTCACCTAATATGCAAAATTACTCAAAAAGTTGTCAAGCAACTTTTGAGCAACATTGACAACTTTTTGTCAAAACTTGTAAATCAACTCCCAAATGAATAGTTAGTTTAAAAAATGAGATGTAACCATTGGGAGTGAATAAAAAATCCCTCATAGGAAGGTTGTAGGAATATCTGATGTAAATTTTGGCATTAAATCAATAAAAATCCTATTTTTCTGCATTCTCAAGGAACAGTTAGTTTGTACAGACAAGTACAGAAGAATTTGAGAAAAAGGATGACAGATTAAGGTATCCCCATGTATTATCCTTCTTCTTCACTTGGTCTCATGGTCTAATACTCTTTCCATTAAGAGTTATCTTATTTTTACTCCTCCTGCCCTGGATTGTAGGCCCTAAATCAGGGTTTCATTTGTAATTGTATTTTCTCTTCGATTCTACCAGGGGAATCTAATGCCCCTTGCTGGAATTAAAGAATTGTCAATTTAATTTAAGAATATGCAGGATGGGTTCTTCAAAGTGCAGGGAGATGGGGTTTCCATGATTCTCTAGGTGTACATGTTAATGTGTGCACCATTCACTGAATTAGGATAGTCTACATAACTTCTATCTAGGGATTCATCAAGACCCCAAAATTGGTGTGGAGGACCCTTATACATGACCTCACATGAACCAAGATTTATTTTTGGCATTGGATGCAATTAAGGAGTACTTGTAGTGTAAGTGTAGACCTAATTAGGCCTAATTGCAGTAGCACTTTTGTGTGTTTTCCTATTTTTGTTTCATTTTCATGTTTTGGTGCTTAAGTATAATACCTTAGGCCATAAAGGGTATCTGAATCCTTAATTTTTTCAAGGGGTTATGTGTAATTATTTTTCTTAAGAGTAAAAATTCTTTGATTAAAGGCTACAAGCCAATAGGAAGGTTTCCAAAGCAACTATGTTCACAAGGTTGCATGTGTTGAATACGATCATGAAATCCTTTTCTTAGGGACCTAAATAGGCCACATCCATTAGTGTAGGTTACCCCTAGTCCCTGGAGTCATTTCATGGGGTATTGTTGATAATTTGATATAAGTGCAATATAGCCAATCATTGGGAATTGGTGTTGTAGGCTTGGTGGAGCCTAGTGAGTAGGTTTCCCTAGGGGTAGTGGGTTGTGATAACTTGGATCCAAGTCCTTTCTGCACTTGTGATAAGTGTAGAGAACTTTTTCCTCTTGGGATTGGAGGTATTGAAGGATACATTGTCCATTTGAGTCCTTTTTATTAGGAATAGTCCCAAGACATAACTAAGAGGGGGGGGTTGAATCCATTATACACTAGATTCAATTATTTTATTTAATTAAGTACAAAATAAACTTTAGCATAAATAAAACAAGATAACACATAATAGAACACCACAATTTTGGTTATGGGGAAACCCAAAATAGGTAAAAACCCTAGTGGGACTTAACACCCACAAAGAACTGTACTAGAGTATAATGATCACTGTTAGAAGATCTTACAACCCTGTTAGGAGTTGATATTTACAATGCAATAAGTATAGTGACCTGGTCAAAAGTCAGACCCTGTTAGGAGTCTTTTACAAATAAACCTATTAGGGGCCAGGACACACTGTCCAATAGCACACTGCTTAATTGATGAAGGCTACAACCCTCTATACAATAGATATACACTATATCTGATATTTGAACTATTTAAGTAGACCCGTTTTCTTGATCAGCTCTAGTGTCTTGTATAATCTTTTTTCTTCTTCACATAGATCTTTAACTGGTGAATGATGTAGCTTTACTATTCTAATACATCAGACATTCTACTCTGTAACTGTCACGGCTTCTCTCTTCTTTTACTTTTTCTATGTTCTCATTCTTGGAGATCACAACTAAACTACTATAGGTATCTTCCTCAAAAGATATGATTACGTCGACTGTAGGATGCCCTTCAACAAATTTTTTGTCGGCTAAACTAAGCACACAACATAATTAGAACTGCACAACTCAAAATGATTAGATGCATCGCTTCACATAGCTAGCTCCACCAAAATAACTCAAAGATCACACTTCAGTTGAAACACGTGAAGCACCCTTGGTTAAACATTCTTAACTCATAACTAAACATGAATTCAAACATGCATATCCCAAAGATAGGCACAACTAAAGAAATAATGAAATTACTATCGGCTCTTAATAACAATCTTCTTAAACTGTAGCTAGTAAATAGATCAACATAACTCAACTGTAACTACACTACTCAATCTGAGTGTATGAACATAGCATAATAAATATTTCTATAACATACAAATAATCGTGCAAGCTCTAACATATCCATATTGATAATTACATACAAAATAGTGTTGTATACTATATGTTGTCATCAATGACAAATATATACTCAACTATTTGCACAGAGGCAAATTTCCAACAATCTCCCCCATTGACATTGATGGAAACATATGATATGAAAAACACCATCAATCCAAAAGTATCTTCTTTATTTTAAAAATATTATCGATATCCTCATCAAAAGTTCCTCTTAACTATTGTATCTCTATTTACTATGTCTTTATTTTGATGACTATATACTCCCCCAGACTATATGCTCCCCCTTACTACATACTCCCCCTTTCACATCAATGGCAAAGGATGCCAAATAAAAATAAGCACAGGTACTAGTCCTGAAGTAGAGTAGTCAACAAATCATCAGTCACCAAGGACTGATGCACTTTCTGCAAATTCTAATTAGACTCAGGAAAGGGAATTACTCCCAGCTTTTCCCTGAGATGGTCAAAAGTATCTTTTGATAAAGGTTTCATAAATATGTCTGCCAATTTTTCTTTGGTGCTCACATAATCCAACTTCACTTCTCTCTCTATAAATTTTTCTCTTAGAAAATGATATTTTATTTCTATGTGTTTTGGCTGTGCATGCATCACAGGGTTCTTTGACATATTAATAGTGCTAGTGTTGTCACAATGAATAACAATAGGATAATTAATCTGAATTCCAAAGTCTTTAATCATCTACTTGATCCAAACAATTATGGAACAATTTAATTCTGCTGCTACATACTTAGCTTTAGTTGTTGACTGAGAAATATAGTTCTTCTTTTTGATTGTCCAAGTAACCAACCCATCTCCAAGAAATACTGCTCCTCCTGAGGTATTCTTTCTGTCATCAACACAACCTGCCCAATCTGCATCCGTATACACATGAAGTTCTATATTTTATGAGTTAGGATACCATAAACCATAGTCTATAGTCCCTTTTAAATATCTAAATATTCTTTTTATTGTCATTAAGATATTTTATTTTGGTTCAACTGAAAATCTTCCAAGAATGCCAACTGCATTAGAAATATCTGGTCTAGATTGAGTAAGATATTTGATTTTTCCAATCATAGACTTGTATATTATTATTTCAACTACTGTGGAGTCATCATTTTTAGAAAGATTGCTTCCTGTTATCATAGGGGTACTTACTGGCTTTCAATTTTCCATCTTGAATGTCTTCAATATCTCCTTCACATATTTAGACTAATATATGAATATACTTCTGTCTGTCTATTTTACATTTAATCCCAAAAATTATTTTATAGGTCTAATAATACTTATTTCAAACTCTCTTAGCATCTCTTTAGCAAATTCCACACTAAGCTTGTCATTACCTCCAAAAATAATGTCATCTACAAAAATAGAAACAAGTAATAATCTTTCAGGTGTCTCTCTTATGAATAAGTTATAATCTGCTACTCCCTTCTTGAATCCTATCTTTGTCAAGTAGCCATCAAGTCTCTTATAACATGCTCTTGGGGACTATTTGAGTCCATAGAGGTCTTTCTTTAGTCTATATACCATTTCTAGTTTCTCTGATAAATTAAATCCTTCAGGTTGTTTTACGTAGACTTTTTCCTTCAAGTCACCATTCAGAAATGCTGACTTTACATCCATCTGATATACTTTAAATTTCTTGAATGTTGCATAAGCTAAAAATAATTTAATAGCTTCTTGTCTGCTCACAGTGGCAAATGTATCAGAGTAGTCAATTCTTTCTCTCGACGCATATCCTTTACATACTAGTCTTTCTTTGTATCTTACCATTGTACCATCTTCATTCATTTTGTTTATGAATATCCACTTAGTTCCAATCACATTTTTGTCACAAGTTCTAGGGACCAATTCCCATGTGTCATTCTTAATTATCTGGTCTAATTCTTCTTACATTGCATTTTTCCAATCTGAATCATTACAAGCATCTTCAACACTTAAGGGTTCAATTTGTGAAAGTAAACATACATCTTCATCAATAGTTAAACCTTTTTCTTTAGATCTTGTCAAAACTTTACTTCTCTGATCTCCAATGATATCTTCCTTTGAATGATATCTAGATGTTTATTTTGGAATTTTAGGTGTGACACTTTCATCTATAATCTGTGATTCCTCTTCACTTGGTTTAGGGTTATTGCATGATACATCAATACAGTCAAACATTTATTCAATAACTATTTCTTTACAGATAGGTCTAGGCTCATCTTCAATTATAGGTGCATAATCATAGTATCTCTCTTAAATCATGAACTTCTCATCAATCTTCACATGCGCACTTTCAATTATTTTCTTCAACCTCAAATTAAAACATCTGTAAGATTTTCTCTTAGTAGAGTAACCAAGAAAAATACCTTCATTGATTCTAGCATCAAACTTACCAACACCATCATCTCTCTTGATGTAACACTTGCTTCAAAATATTATGAATTATTTTATTGTAGGCACATTTCCAAACCAAATTTCATAAGGTGTGTTGTCTGCTCCTAGCCTTAGTTGAATTCTATTGATAGTATATACTGTTGTATTGACTTCTTTTCTCCAATAGGTGTGTGTAACTTTTCCTTCAATCATGATAGTGCACGCTGTGTCAAGTATGATCTTGTTTCTCCTTTCTGCAATTCCATTCTGTTGAGAGGTTCTAGGTGCACTTAGCTATCTTTTGATCCCATATTCTTTTCAGTACTCAAGAAACTTTTCAGAGGTGAATTCTCCTCCTCTATCAGATCTAAGACACTTTATCTTTAATCCAGACTCATTTTAAACTTTAACTTTGAATATTTTTTTCTTCTCAAAAGCTTCATAGTTATCTTTCAAGAACGTAACCCACATCATTCTGGAGAAATCATCAACAAACAAAATAAAATACCTTTCACCATAGCATGATATTTTTTGAGTAGGTCCACATAAGTCTGTATGCACTAGATCTAATTTGTTCTCTGCGGAGTTCTATTTTCTTCCGAATGAGTTCCTCACATTATTTCCCCTCCCGCATTCCCTACACATAGTATCAACTGATCTTGAAATACTAGGAAGGTCTCTTATTGCCTTTACATTTCTTATCTTTACTATGTTGTCAAAATTGATATGACAAAGTATTTTGTGCCATAACCAACTGTCATCCACTTTTGCAATAAAACAACTTACTTTGGAGTTGAGATGAAAGACATTACCTTTAGTCTTTGAACTTGATGCAATCATGTCTCCTTCTTTGCTATCAATGATGCACTTGTTTTTGAATTCCAACTGATATCCTTTATCGAGCAACTCTCCAAAACGTAGTAAGTTATGATGTGAACCATCAACATACAGAACATCATCTGTTTTATTTTTTCCATCTAGAGTAATAAATCCTCTACCTATGATAGGTTTAGGAGTGTTATCTCCAAATCTAACCATGCCTCCTTTGTACTTATCCAGATGTACAAATCTATCTTTGTCTCCTGTCATGTGATGTGAACACCCTTTGTCAATGATCTAGTCTGTCCTGATGTCTTCTTGGGAAACTAATGCCAATTCTTGTGCTTTCTTTTCATCTTCAATGTCCATTTCATCAAACATTATTTCAATATCTTCAATTGCAATGAATCCAATTTCATCTTCTCTTGAATCATCATTAGTCACACCATCTTCAGAATAGTAGCATTCCTTTGTATATTTAGTCTTGTAATCTATTATGAACTTCTTGACTCTTGTAGGACACTTGGATGCAAAATGGCCAACTTTGTTACATGAAAAACACTTGAATGGTAATTGTCCTTCATATTTTCCTTTCCCTTTACTTTCTTTCTTAGAGATCATAGAAATTATTTCTTCTAGTTATTTATCCACTTCTTCTTTCTCAATATTACTAGAAGTGCTCAAATATTTCTTACCATGGACTAAGGCTTTGAAGGTTGTTTCAATTTTAGGTTTTGTCTTCAATCTTGATATCTCAAATGCTGAAAGTTTTCTGATTAAGGTTTCTCTTTTGAAGTCTTTTGAAAATTGCATAGTCTCATCCAAGATGTTTATCTTTCTCTCATAATCTTCTATAAGTGTAGTCATAAATTTGTCCATTATGTCTTCTTTTGAAATTTCTCCACCATTGTTTTTGATTCCTGAAACTGCTTCATTAATCCTTAGATTGTAAGATCTGATGTTTTCTTTAGGTAGCATCTCTAAATTGTTGTATCTCTTTTTCCATCTCTTTCTACACACATTCTTTTCTTGGATGTCTGCTTCAAACATGTCTTCTATGTACTTCCATATTGAATGGGCTTTATCTGCCTTCTTAATCTCAGAAAATTCACTGTTAGATAAGGCATTTATAAGGGCTTCTTTGGCAATTGCATTTTGGGTGAATACTTCCTTTTGTTTAATAGTAGAATCTTCTTCTCCAAGATCTTTCAAAGTAGGAACATCAATTGCATCAGTAGCTACCTCATAGATCTCAAACCCAACACACTGTTAGTGTGTTATCATTTTTTTTCTTCCAGTCAAGATAATTCTATCCATCAGACTTAGGACTCTCTTTTCTGAAGTGT